>CM062219.1:9007500-9577500 GCA_031216445.1 Lateolabrax maculatus
GGTATTTTTTTCAATGCTGTTCACAGAGCATTCCTACCTGTTTGATTAATTTTAATGCTTTGCTTTTCATCTTAGCCTGAAGCCAATGACAAGGTCACAATACATAATTCTTTTCACAAAAATCTGTAATAGTGAATACTGTGTCAATAAAATTTCACTTTGTAATCTTTGCTCATTGAATATACTTTGCAGTATAAATTACTTTTAGATGGATTGCATCCACTTTGAAGAAAGGTTGCTTAGGGACAATAAAAATAACAGCAACATCAATATGTATATTATTGGTTCAGTGGTCATATTTTCAGTGTCTTTAAAATGACATTGTCAAGTGCACAGTGATGAAGACACACAACAACAGTGACAGTGACAATACTCCAAAATCTTCCTTGCACAGCAGGGCATCTGTCTTCCGATCATTCGAGATCTTGTTGCTGTTTGTAAAGTCAAGTCGCCCTCACAGCACTGTGGTCCCTGTGGTCCCATTGCAAGAGACAGTGCTTTTGTTTCTTTGCAAAGAAAAACACAGGGGTTGCTTACCCCTTCGTTCACTCTGACAGCAGGCATGCAGAGCTCAGTGTATGGGCTTGGCTGAGCATGCTGAAGCGAACACAGCGGCTGAGTTATATAGCATTGCACAGAATGACATTTTCAAAGCACAGAGATCCAGCATTTGGAAATGGTAGATTCCTCCTTTGTTTATAATGATATCTTTTAAACAATGCCCTGGCAGTGGCAGAGTAACACACACACGCACACACACACACACACACACACACACACACACACATACTGTATACAGATCAATTGATCTCTAACCAGACCTAATCACAATCTGAACTGAAAATGTACTTCATCTCTACATACTACATTATTTGCTATTTTTTTTGGTTCTAGGGATGGCAATGTCAGTCTGACGCTGGGTCCAACACTTAGGTCTAGACTGAAATATCTGAAAAACTGTCCACTCAAAAACTATTTATGATCCCCAGAGGATGAAGCTTACTTTTTTTACGGTAATCCCCTGACTTTCCCTATAGAGCTACCACGAGGTTGACACATATATTTCGAGATAAATGTCTGAACAAGATTTGGCGGACACATTCATGTCTCTCCCAAGATGAATTGTAATAACTTTGTTCTTTCCCTATTTTTTCATCTGGTGCCATTATTAGGTCAAAATATGTCCAGTACCTGGTTTATAATTTATTACCTGCAAAACTAATGACATTTTCATGAGCCTCAGCTTTGATACACGATAACATGATAGACATGTCCTTATCATTGTCAGCATGTTGACATGCTAAATTTAGCATTTAACTCAAAGTACCTTTGTACTTAAGTAAAGCCTGACACAGCTGCTGGCATTCCTGTAAACTTTAAGTCTTGTTATAAACCCATTGCTAATTTCTATATGAATAAACAATGAATGTAATTTGAATAAAGTGTTATTATTATGCAGATCTAATAAAATACAGGCACATGTAGCGATATAGCCCTCTATAGAGTCCCACAAATGAAAGATGTCATTATAATGAAATCCTATATGTCAAAAACAAAATTAAATGGATGAAGAAAATGAATTTAATTAAATAGATTAGAAATAAGGAAACGAGAAATACATTAATCATACTTTGCTATTTACCTCTTATTGCTTCTGTTTATCTTTAAGTGTGTATGCATGCATTTGTCGGTGCTTTTCCTCTTTTCTTCTTCTGCCATCTCCTTCAACATTGCCAGTTAGGGCGGGTCTGGATGCTTTGGCCTTGGATTAGTCTTGAGATGGAGAATGCAGATCCCCTAGAGTCTCCATCAACACACTGTGACCAACATGTCCAATTAATGCCAATGCATTGATTAGTCCCAGACATGACCCACCACAAATTAGCATGAACTCCTGCGTATATCACTCCAGTGAATCTTTTAAAACCGCTGTTAATAAACACTGTAGCCTGATACAGAACAACACAAGCCCTAGGGTACATCCATTTTAAACTACTATTAGATTGGGTTTATTAACGTTTGCCTTTGCACTGCCAGTCACATAATAAAGCTAAAGCTCACAGAGCAAACCTGTCACGTCAAGAAAAAATAAAAAAATAAAGTTCCTGTATTCAATAAAAGCTCTGTTATTGTTAGTGTTCTTCTGAATTTACATGTTCTGAGTTGCAGACTTTACAAGTAGTCATTAATTGCAGGTGGAAGCCACCACAAACACCACAATTTTGTCGCATTATGTGCAAGCATGAATAGCTTCTTAATGGTACTAGAAACAGCAAGACTGCTTTCCAGGTGGTAAGGGATTATGTACAGCTGCTCAAGTGTTGTTTTTCACATGTCATTACTTGTACTGGTATGTCCTTATTTACATTGTGGAAACAAATGTATCTGTATTTTCATGTTAAACCTTTTTTTCTTCCATTCCAGGGAAGAGGCCATGATGTCCACTTACTTTGAAACCGTAGAGGACCTACTGGCATCTTTTGGGCCTGTCCGTGACTGCTCCAAAGATAATGGTGGCTGCAAGAAGAACTTCAAGTGTGTGACTGACAGACAGTTGGATTCATCCGGCTGCATGGTAAGTGTGAGCCATGTGCTGATTTTGTTTCTAAATGACATGCTGTTGTGACCACATTGCTGTTCATGTAGAAAGTGTACAGCATTCAGAGTTGTTCCAAGACTAATTCAATTCATTTGTGTTAATAAAAGACCAGGATTTATAAAAAGAAATTATGTTGACCATTTAATGATTGGTTTGTTTTGAGGTATAATATCTATAATAAAGTGTACATTAAGTACAGTAAATTGCTAAAGGGAACAAGGGATTGTGTGTGTGTTTGTGTGAGAAGTGTGATTCTTGTTCGATGTATTTGAGACATAACTGTGCACCAAAGACTTCCCAAAGGGCGTAATGAATAATTAATGAAATAAAGTGTAAAGTAACTGTTGCCACATATATTAATTAAGTTAAAATAATGGCCCGTTATTTTCCTGCTCACTAGTTATTGCAGGACTTTGCAGCTTAAAGCCTGATTAAGTACCGAAGTGATACATGGTGTATATTCTAAAATTCCTTCATTTACATAATCACCTCTTTTTAATGTTTCTTTTCCAAGATAATGCCACTCATTAAATTTGCATGCCATCTGCTATATGGCATTGCTTTTGTGATATTTCCAAGCAATCTATAATATTTTATGTGCTGTTAAGCCGTAATAAGAATGCTTTGGTGTTACTGTATACTCTTTAGTGTGTGTATAGAGACTATGGGGCCTACGGTTAGACGCAGTTATGACTCACACTGTATGCATCTGAATTCAGTGTACACAGACTTAACCTTTGGCAGCATGATACTGCCTGCCTTATTCTGGTTGAGGTCTGGTTGACATTCTGAGAGCTTGTAGTAACTTCTTACCCGTCTGGAATTTTGGGAAAGCACAGAAATTGCCTTTTGAAAAGGATTAACAACATATCAGTTCACTGTATGATGGGGCTGTTATTTGCTGTATAATATGGATCAATATGGTCCAGTGACAACAAGAGCAAAATAGAAGTAGTGGTGGCATTTGTAATATGCTTCTTTTACGCATTTGGATACTGCTATTATGTGTAGAAAACGTGTTACGAATACATATCTAATACATTTATGGTTTATACATCGCTCTTTGATTCATAAACCCTAATTTTATTTTAGGTGTAACATTATAAACTGCAGTGCAAAAGAGGTTTTCTCCTGGCATATTTACAAGTATAGGGTGACTAGAAACTCCCATTGCCAGGCTTTTGACAGCATGGGGCGGGTCTGGGTTGTAAAGTAATTAAATTGATGAGCCATCTCAATTGCTGGAGGATGGTTTGGTGAGTCATTAAGAGCTCGGACGGGGCTATAAATCGACTGGTCTTTTCGTTGTTTCTGTTGACCAAAGACAAACACCAATATGGCATTTCCTTTGTTTCTCTTACTTCTACCTTATCTTTTAACTGAAATAAACAAAGGATTGCATCTACTCTAACAAAAAAAAACCTTCTCAGTAAAACTGTTCTCATGCCTTTGGTACACCCTTATCACACACCCGTCTGACACTGATCACAAATGATGAATAACATTCATGACAGTGTTGTTGGACATTAAGGTATGCCATGACTGATAGACTTAGAATACTAGATAAATAAATACCTATGTAGTGCTTCTAACATTTTGAGCGAGACTCTTTTTAATCATTTTTATATATAAGGATGAAGTTATTCTGCCCATGCCCTCTGCAGCTCATCTCCGACGATTTACCTCCCACTGTGTTACCATGACGACTCCTCCACATTAATAAACCTGAGTCATATTCCCCATCATTCATCAGAACCAAGACAATTTCCACATATTTTAGTAGCTTGTGGCTTTTTCTTATGTCTAAGATATGTTTTTGTCTACATACTCTATAGTAGTAACTGGCTTTTGCCCCAAACTGTTTGACAGTTTAATTTTCATCAATTTGTTACTGATAATATGATGAACAATTTATAATAACCCAGGGTCTCTGCAGTTGTTTTGTGTTCTTCCGCTGTGCCACTGGAGCACCCGTGATATGGATAATTTATTAAAAATATGCATGAATAGCAATGGTGCACTGTGTCACTCTTCTTTGCATAGCAGAATTAAATGTGTGTTTCATCCATCTCATGCCTCGCTCTTTCTGGTTTGTGGCATTTTAAAGGCAGAAAATCTTTAGTTAGTTTATTCCCCATAAAGAATAACATATATCAGTGGCATTATTTAATATTCTCACCAATTTCAATGCCACACTGAAATGTATAAATGTAGGCGTATTTGATTTAATGATAAACAATATGTGCTACCACACTGCTTAATTTAACCCATGTTTTAGTATGTTCGCATTTATTAGACAAAAGATCTTTCACTTGGGGATTTGTTGTATTATTGTAACCACAACTGCAGTCATGTCAGCGTATGTACATGCTTGTATAGTGTGAAACAGCTGATATGTGTAAACTAAGTGGCCCAAATGTTTTATGTATTTTCACAGTGGTAGTAACATTTGCACCCTGCATAGGGCTGGAGACTAAAATTGATGAATAAAAAAGATGAATCCTTATTAGACCCAGAGGTGGAAGGTAGTAGACAGTGGAGAGAGTGTGTGTAAAACATAAATGAGTACATGCTAATAATCCTTTGGATTGTTTGTCAAACTCCCACAGCTGACCACCAGCACAGGCAGAATCATGTCAAAGAACTGCTTGGAATAAGCACCTCAAATAAAGGAAAAGGAAGGGCTGGTAGAGGGAATGCATACACGTCTTCTGTCTTATTCAAGCTACTTAATTCCTCAGGACCTCACATAAGAGTCTAGTCAGCTTGGAAAGATTCAGCTTCACACTCACTCTTTCAGAATGTATAAATGTTGTATAAAAATACTACGGAAAATGATTCTGAACAGTCTCATGCCTCAGTGTGCGACTGATTAATACACAGACAAAAGGGATGACAAAGCCTTCTAGTCTTCAAAGATTAACTCAGAGGATCAGAGACACAGTGGTATTATTTTCTTTTCTGACTCTTTTGGGTTGGTGTTATTTTAACCACCCTTGTCAGAGTAGGTGCTAACACAGAGCAGCGACATGCCACATGGAGGGCTTAAAATCCATTATCAGAGTCAGTCCCTCAAGGCTGTCTGCTGCTCTTTAGACAGTTGAAATGCATTTGCAATGAATTAAATTCTAGTCAGAGCCAGTGCTGAACTTTTGGGGAGGTTGCTCATTCCATTTTTGTCTGTGTTCCCTTTTCTGCTGAGCGGGAGAGGATGACAGGGGGTTTATTCTTGTGCTCGCTAACCTCAGCTTATAAGAGCAGCTGCTCTTAGTGCAGGTTAGAGATTTTTAGATAATGTAATTAGGCAAGATATTGTTTCTGTGCCAGTGCCCTCCTTTTTTATCACTAATTGAACAGCAGTTGGTCATGTTATACATTACAGTAGCAATGTGCTGAGTAAAACTGTATATGTTTTACTTTTTACATTACAGCCTGCACTGCTGTTTCTGTGATCACACTTTTTTTTTTTTTTTTCCACTGTGTGAAATGGATAATGGTTCCTTGAGATGTTTTAGTGATAATGGTTGTGACTACATTGTTTTAAGAAGGAAGAGAGAAGGTAATAATAGATTTAGTTGGATAATCAATCCCTTATTTGAACAGGAAACAACCTTACTGTAGGCTGGATACATGTAGATAATGCACAAAACAATTCCCTTCTGCTGCATGAGAATATACTAGAAAACTCTATGGACAGATTCAAATGCCAGGCATTATGGGAACATGATGTATATCCCAACTAATTCAGCAGGACGCTCCTTTAGTTTCCATTTTTGCACCATATGTTGGTTAAGAAGACAAAAACTTGCAAAGAACATGTCATAATTACTACTGTGCAGTAAATCTTTCTTCCATTTATTTCACATGCTTGAAACTTTTCATGTGGTAGAAAAAGATGTTACGCCAGATCACACTGCACAACAGAAATTCAGAGGCCTCTTTTATTTATGTTGCAACACAGTAGCAGAGAAGTGTAGAGAACTTCATTGAACAGATGTGGGCTGTGTGAACTGCAACAATCTAGCATTTGCCCAGTGGTGTGGAATGAATGGTCAAATTCTCGTTGAACCTGTGGTCAATGTGCCGTGTCATCCGCTGTGTTTGTGTGAGAAAGGGGTATTACTGATGCACTCTGTGAACTCTCCTGGGGCTGCTGGGTGAAGTACAAAACTCTGTAAACATGGCCTCTCTGGTAGCTCACCATTTTTAAAGTTTAAGTTTGACAACTGCAGCGCACTGTGGTTTTGGTGCTTTTAGGAAACGGTGGAATGTTTTTCTTTATGACATATTGTTGTATTCAACTACAGTATCTGTCTTCCTAATGGAAGTACTCAGTGGCTGAGCAGATGGAAGGATATTAGTGGCATATCTTTCATCAGTTGATGTCCCTTTTGGGACATCTCTGGTAAATTAGTTTCCATTCAGGGTTGACAAAGATGTATTTTTTTTACTTCAACCACCATCCCAAAGTTTAATTTTGGCCCGTCAAACTCCACTAGTTTATAACAGTTTACACTGTTGTCTCCAGTCTCATTTTAAGGCGCTTGTATACTGTCCCAGTATGCAAGAGTTTATTTAAATGTGTGGCACACTCCAAAAGTCAGGAATTAAATGAAGAGTTGTCAGTGTGGAGCCAGATTTTCGCTTGGTTGCCTCTGGTTTGCATAAAGAGTCAGCAGGGAAGAAAAATGGCAACTCCACCCAAACAAAAGTTTTGCGCAAACCCTCATCCTCTAATCCCTCTACCCACAATCCACTGTATGTCCCCACAGTCCCGTGTTCCTGACAACTGAGCATCATGACTCCCCCTGCTCTGCTGCACAGCACAGCTCAGTTTGCCTCATTACCATTGAATGTCAATGCTTTATGGTTTAAAGCAAATGTTAATAATTCCTTCATCCTTACACTCTGACACTGTTGGTTAAATGCTGGATCAAGTGTGTCATTTAGTGTACCACAGAGATCAACATAACACTGCTGCAGCCAAGGGTGGGAGTTAAAATCTGTGTACAATGGAATGCAATTCAGTCCTTTAAGAGGGAAATATTAAATATTGGCAGTAAAAATAAAACACATGGCATTTTATATATTCAATATTGTCTAATATAATGTGCAAAGTAACTGATAATTAGAATCAGTTTCAGTCAATTCAACCTACCAACCGACCCAAGCAAACTTTAAATGGATTAAGTAATAAAGTAATAATAGAGTAATAAATCACACAGGATTTATTTCCAACTACCTGGTTAGATATCCAGAGAAAGATTAGTATTTCAATTTCCTCTCTCTTTTAGTAATTTAATAAATGTAGGTGGACTAGTTTTTGACATGAATTACAGATGATATCTTTTATTCTTACTGGCAAGATTGAAATATGAAGAGGAGCAGAATATTTATTGCTCACCTGTTACTGCAAGTTGTTGTATATTGCTGCTATTTTTTAAATAACCTTCAGTTATTGAAGTTATATGAAATCCAAAAGGAGGTGCATATGTTTATCTGCCTCAATGTCTCTGCCTCAAAGGCTAATTTCAGTAACCAACCAATCATTACCAGACCATAAAATCTGCATCATCAAAAAAAGCAAATAACAGCAGCTCCTGAATACCTTTGGCAATCAAGCTGAGCTGGGAGCAGCAGAGTCTGGCGGAGTCGCTGGACAACGTTATCCCTCACTCATATTGTCAACGGTTGTATTGTCGCCACAAAAAAAAAGGTGGAGGAGCAATAGAGACAACATAGCCTTTAAATTCAGTCTGTCTCTAGTGTGGAATGGATTAGCTAAAGACATGCAGATTTCAGTAAGCAGAGATGTGAAGATGAGTGAAATAGAACAAGACAGTATGTTTATATACTGTATGTTTGCATATGTGAACTATTCACTCAAAAAACAATAAGAGGATCAAAAAAAAAAAAAAAAAAGACAAGCTAAATCTGTCTTAAATAGCAGTGTCTATTTTTTGCCTTTGGGCAAAACCATTCCCAACAGCTAAGCGATAACTGTGTATTTTCTCACTGAAGATTAAGTATGAAGTATGAATTCACATGAATAGGGGAACAAACAGCTGGGTTGAGACTTAGTTTTTCTCATTGGGGACTGTATCGCACCCTCACAAGTTTTTTGCTCTTGCAGCAATAAAACTGTTGTGCCTTATTTAACCCATCTGAGCAGCGGTGGAGCTGCGGGGCATGCATCTCTGCCACCTCTCAACCAGATTAAGCCCCCCGTCCCCCCTCCCCCCCCTCCCCCCATGATTTAGAGCAATGCTATTGCAAAGACATCTTCCTAATATCTTTCCTTATTATGCATATTTTTTTCACTGAAAAGATTCTCTCTATACTGTTTACAGCATTTCCTGAGCCATGTTCTGCAGTTAATTCCAAAGGTTGCAGTGGGAATGTGTATATATGTGTATAAATCCTTGATCACTGACTGTTCAGCCTGTCGGCCTGTTCGATGGCCACGTCTGGCCCATGTATTTGAAACACAAGAACATCAAGTAATAGTGTGTAATAGTACGAACATCTGGCATCGTAATTTTGACAAGATCATTAAGAGACAGAGCTCTCAATAGATTATGCTCAGTTCCTGATTAAAGCTGAGGGCACTAATGGGTAATTAGGAAAATGAATAGCGTTCATTCAGAATGTGTGAACTTAATTTGTAGCGATGATCTATGTGCAGTATATAATGCGTTGGGAGATGTATATGCAGTTATATATCATGTTTACTTATGTTTTTGTTGCTTTTTATATTTACATGTTTCTTTGATTTTTTCAAACCTGCTTTCCTTATGGAATATATATAGTATATATAATATATAGGAGTGAAATACCATCGCTTTGATACTTAATGGTGTCATAAAACTCTCATTTGTAATTGCTCCCAGAGAATACATATATTGTCAATCCTTAGTGTTTTATGCTGTTGTCATAGGCCTACACCGAGGGATAAAGCAGATACACAGGTGTAAAAGAGAGAAAAGATAATATGTAAACATCCAATTCATCAAATTTAATCTAACTGTTGAAGCTATTAATTATACTGGATTTTACTTGCAACTTTTTACACACAAGAAATCACACAAACACATCCACAGTTGTGTCGAATGTGTCCTTTTTGCCATTTCTTTTAAATATTGAATATATTCAGTAATAAGTAATTACTCAGTTGTCAAAATTTAATGTTTTTTAATGTATTTTCATTTAATGATCAGCTGCCAAGGTGGTATTTATAGGAACAACATCTCTATCAATAAAGTTGTTTCTGTGAATCTTGTGAAGACAAGTGTTGGGCTGTGAGGCTGCAGCAGATCTCTTTGCCTGTTCTCATTGTGCTGCCATCGCAGAATCACTACAGAAGAACTGACTGAAAGCATTTATCTGAAATGCAAATCTTTCCCCAGCCCATGTGTCTTTGGAGAGTTGTCCGAGCAGAAAGAGCAAGTAGCTTGTGGCCAGCACTAATAGCTAACCTTAAGTCCTTCCATTCAACCATGGAGTGCTGCATGACAATTCTGAATTACAGTTACCAAGTCCCACAGCTCTGCCTTACTGTGATGAATGGCTCCAATCTTGTACTGGTGAGGAAGTTAGCATTAAATTCATGAGATACAATAAATGGATCTGATACTGGAGAGCCTTTCCATTGAATGTTGAGCTTAAGGGACTATGTCCAGAACACACATGTGAACAATGCATGACGTTTATTGCATAATTTATCCTTTTTTACTGTTTGGCAGCGGTGCTCCTAAGAGATCAAAAAATGCTATCGCTCAGTATGTTTTGTAAAAGTTGAACATTACTACAACCCAGAGAAAGCTGATGTAACCATATTCTTATGCCTCTGACTTCATTCATACCCTTTTTGTGAAAATTACATTAATTCAATCTTATGAGATAGTGAACTTAATATGATAACATGAGTTTGAGAATGATCTCGTAATTATTTCATAATTAGAACAAAAGAACCCCTTTATTAGTATTAGTTGAGTCACAACTGGTGATGGATTGTAATTCATGCTGTTGATCATCAAACAGCTTTTGTGCAAAACTCATGATAATAACATGAATCAGCCCCATGACCTGTCACCCTCTCCTTTGACTAAGCTGACACAAACTGAGTCAACATATATCTAGTGCCGTAATTGCTTTGGCAATTGTTAGTGTATAAAATAGAGAGGAAAACATCCTTGAGGTATAAATGAATGCCTCAATTGCTAATTTCAAGTCTTCTTCAATCCAGCATGATGTTCATTTTGTAAATGATGGTCCCCAGTAAATTAGAAGATAAAGCAGGGTATGCTTTAGGGCGTGGCTACCTTGTGACAAATCGGACAAATGGTGAATCAGGATAGAGGTGTAGCAATGTGTATCCATGGCACAGTGCATATAGCCGTGAATTTAACCATGTTGAATGAAATCGCTAGCTGTTTATTAGACCTAAGAACATTCAGACACCTCACATTGTTAAGCTCTGGCTCATTCCTCTCTTTGTATCTCAGTTTGGCCAGTATTATTCCTGACTTGATTTCCCTTCTAGTTTCCCTGTCCTGCATTACATAACCTTTATTAAACCCCACCAAATGAGGCCTTTAATTGCTTTTGTGACCCAAGCTTTATTACAAAGGAAAATATTGTTTACTGATGATTTCAGGGACCTTTCAGAACAAGATGCACTGACATTCAAGAACAGTTAGTTGGGTTCTTTTGTTAGAAGAGGATTTTAATACTGTTCAGTACAGTCAAAACAGTGCTCAAGGATAAGAAAAAAAATTGTAATGGTAACAGTAAAATGCTGGAGAATATGGAGATAAATGGCAGATGTTGACAATCTAGAAATATAAAGCCATTATCAGATTAAGTGTTTGATTTAGGGTGTGTGTACCATATACGTATACTGTATACAGTAGACCACTGTGATAAACAACTGTAGGAGATAAAAGGGAGATGCTCAACAGCTCTATGAGTCTCTCTCTACAGTATGTAAGTCTTCATAAATAGCTCATAACTGGTAGATCTGAAGGTATTTGACCACTGACAGCAAAGAAAACACTTACCCTTGAGCTCTTTCCACCACCTCTCTGACCACCTCTCTTTTTGTGTTTACGGATTCATATTTTTCTCACACACAAAATGATAAATAGCACACTAATTTAACCGTCTGAACTTTAAGCAAGGCCCACTTTATTTTTGTATATAGCAGAAATACACCTACAGACAACATTTTACTATATGTCATCATGTCTCAAACACCCACAATCAATCCCACACAGGCACTTGGAACATAAACAATCACAGATGAGTCAGTGTGACCATCAGTGAAAGTGGTGAACAGTGCTCTACAAACTGTGAAATAATCTCAGAGTCTCTTGCAGTCTTCATTCTAAACCAACAGAACCGTTATATCAATACACTGAAGAAATTACAGCAGCACTTGCAATTCTGAGAAAAGTGATGTGTTGGTTGTTGAAACCAGCACATTTTCAGCATGTGTCTGCAAAACGCAATGCAAAACCCATCAAACATTCGAAGATGAGCATTTTCCATAATGACTGTGAACTTTTCATAGTATTACTTCCTGTATATGCATCCACAGTGAATGGTAAATAAGTGATGTTTTCCAGCATCTAGTTACCTCACTCAGTAAGATACAATATATAACATGACAGTCAGAGCAATGACACCTTACCAACCTGTCAAACTCAAATGCTCTTTTTCTTTATTTTACTGCACCATCAACAGTTGGACACATCTTCTAGATCAAATTGTTTGACAGTAAGGCCTCTAGTTTGATGGTGGCGCAATTGCCAATAACACTGCAGAGCAATGTTGTTGTGCAATATATCACATCTGTGCTGGGTGTGGCAATTCCAATGCACATGTGATGTGGCCAACTGGCAAACACATTCTTCTATTTATTTGAAGAAAACAGTACCTTTACTATTTAATATTAAAATAGCTGCTTCTCTTTATACCATAAAATCACTGTTCATTAACTATGTCAAGGACTATGTTACTTTATGATAAAAATAAAGAACGAATATTTAGATAAACATAGCAATAAAGTATTTAAAACATGTTAATATTTAATTATATAAGTCACTAAATCCTATTCATTCATTAATCAGTATATAAAATGATAAACTATTTACTAATAGTGCCTCTAACACTCTAACACAACAAATGGCTGATGGGAAACACTATTGACTAGCATTGTCAATAGTGTTTCCAACACATAAACTGAGCCAGCAGAAAAGTTCCTCAAGTGTAACCTTTTTGTTTTGTTTTTGTAACAATTGTTTGTATACATCTGAGATGGATTATGTGACCCAAATCATGAACAGTAGGCTATTAAGTATACAAGTTATTAATGGCAAGTCGAATGACATTTTAAATGGAGTCCAGCATTGTTATAAAATACATTTGCTGTTGCCTTCATGATTAATTAGAGTTTTTTTATGCTGGTGGGAATATAATTCATAAAAAAAAACAAAAAAAAATACTTCATAAATTCAATTCTGTACTGTAAATGAGCCGATCTAAAGTCAGAATATTGAACCCAGTGTTCTCCCTTCAGATTTCCAGGGTGTTCAGGTGAATGTGATTTGTTTTGTGTGGATGTTGCTGGGTATCAGTGCTGAATGACGAACTGTAACTGAAACTTTAAAAGAACAAAATGTTTCCCTTTGATAAAAGCTTATGATATCAGTAATTTACTGCTGGATCATTATTTTTAATTAACTCAACCTTCACCACTGAATTCACCAATACCAAAAGTCTCAAGTCTCAATGCCCTCAATATAATTTCACTGGACTTAAAAAAGGTAGTACGTGAGTGGTGGAAGATATTCTAACCCCACTCACTTACTACCCTTTTTAAATCAATAATTTCCCATTTTTCTCTTTAATGTGGAATGGACAATTCCCCACACACTAAATCTTTAGCATTACTTACACTCCTTTTTGGCCTGGAGAGGACGTAGACATCCATGTCCCCTATGATAAACATCTCCCCTGCCACTCTTTTCCACCTGTCATTGTGCAGCTTCAGCAGGAGAGCTTAATGCATGTGGAGTTTTGTTTCTGGCACGGAAAAAAAAAAACAACACAGAACTACGTTTTTGACTGAAAGTGACATTTAACTCAAATAGTGAAATTGCAATTGCCAGTGTTTTAATTTTTGTTTTTGCTTTTTTGATTGCATTAAGACCACCACATCTTCACTTTCATATCAAATAGGACATTATATCATATTAAATATTATGCCATCTTTCATTCTTCTTTCTTTCAATGTCTCTCTCCCTTGTCAAAATCCCACTGCCCACTTCTCTCTCATCCATCACATCTTACTATATTTGCCTCCTCAGAGTCGCCTGATCCTGATTAAAATGCACACGCTGACCTCTGCGCCTTACTCTCTTCTCCCCTCTCCCTAATTTATGCCTTCTTCCTTACCCTCTCTCTACATCTCCCTCCCACCACCTCTCCTTCTTTCTCTGTCTCTCTCTTTCTTGCAGTGTCCTGAGGGGCTGAGGCCAATGAAGGATGGCTCAGGTTGCTATGACTACTCCAGGGGCATTGACTGCACGGATGGCTTCAATGGAGGCTGTGAACAGCTGTGTCTCCAGCAGCTCGTGCCCCTTGAAGATGACCCCAGTTCCAGCAATGTGCTCATGTTTTGCGGGTGAGAATAACTAACAGTAAAAAATGTAAAGGTGTCTGTAGTCTAGATATAAAGCTTTTTTTTCCTGAAATAGGCTTCATGAGTGATATTTCAATCAAGAAATCTTTCCTCAGGCAAATACCCACATCAAGAAAATGAGATATGTAGAAAAGTCCAAGTGGTTGGCCAATTAGGAGATAATGATCCAGTTACCAAATTCTGATCGAGTAACACCATGTCCAGATCATACCATGTTGAAAGTTGTTTAATTTATATGCCATTGTGGCCCCAGTGCTAGAATGACTGACGCAAAGAAACTATGAATAATTGTCTATATGCAGCTTCTCGGTTTCTGCCAAGTGGGAACTTAACAGAGGCAGCAGGCTGACAGGTGAAGGATATCCTAATTCTCCTTGAGATGTGTCAGGTCCACAGGGTGGGATGGCATAATTTTTCCCTGAACGTGAGGCTCCTTATGGGTGAACAGGCCAACATCAACATGTAATTTGCAGAAATGTCCACTTTCCCTAATGCCATCAATACAATTGCCTTTTGATTTTTCAAACCTCGTCTGTAAGGCAGGATTGTGCAAATACATTTATGAGATATGATCCTGTTTGATGCACTGATTTTACGGTCTGCTGACTTCTGCCCCTTTGAAATTCACTAATGTACATTACATTTTTGCCAAAGCTACAACAATAAGAGCCAGATTGTTTGTATTTAGCTGGGTGTGTGATGTCCATAGATTAGGGTCTACAAATGGCAGGAATGCCAAATACATTTCTAAAAGGTTTACATAAATGACATGGTATAGATTATATTGACAGCTTTTCCCTGCTCCTCAGGTGTGTGCAAGAGTACAAACTGGCAGGGGACGGGCGCTCCTGCCTCCTGCAGTCAGACAACTGTGAAGGACCAAAATGCCCAAGGCAGGATGTCCACTTCAATGACACCCTGTTTGGTGAGATGCTGCATGGATACAACAACAAAACCCAGCAAGTCAACTTGGGACAGATATTCCAAATGACCTTCCGGTAACTAGTGTACAAGTACACACATTTACACTTACACAGATGCATGCTCATCATCAGAAATAATTTCCATTAACAAATTATACTGTATTTTGTTATTTTAAGTGACTATACAGTATATTGTTCTTGCCTTTTCTTTGATCTTATATAGAAACTTGTCTTTTTATTCTTCTGTCTTTTTCTCTCTATTCGGAAAAAGCATTATTTGATTATTTTATTACTTCCCTCCACTGGTGTATATTACACTAACACTCTTCCACTGAGACCTGTTGTTTCACACCTTAACTGTTTACATTTTTCTGTGTCTCCGAAGACATCATGAGGAGTAGCGGTCGTCTTTTATCAGTTCGGTGTTGTAGGAGAGATAGAAAGGCTTGAGATCTCGGCGGAGCACTTCTGAGAATCAGTAGTCAGGGTTTGCCGTTTGGGTGCTGCATCTGTGTTTGCACAGATGTGTGTGTATACATGCGTATGTGTATGTGTGTCAGAGAGAGAGAGTGAGAAGGGGATGAGAAAGAGATGCTTGAGTGAGGATTGAGACTTATCCCATGGCAGTTCTCACTAAACTGTCAGCCCTCTGAAAACCTGGCCCACTCTGATAAGTCACATGCTATTTGTGGTGAAATGCTCCTGTAATCACAGAGAGATGATGAGGGTCTATCTATGCACAAATGCACTACACAGAAAAACACGCTCGACCTATAGCTCGCTCTCTGTGTCTGTCACACACATACACACACACACGTACTATACACACAGGCACAGTTTTTTCAAGTTACCATGAAATGTTTTTCATCTGTTCTGCCCTATGGGTCACAATAGTTGTGCTTGGCTTAACACAGCCACATAATCGGCCTGCTGTAGGTCCTCAGGGTCGGGCCTATGTAACGCATTATGTTATGAATCAGGTTGTCTAAAGCATACATGGCACACTTTATACAACATGTAAAGAGAATTTAAAAAATATGACAAAAAGTGCTTCCAAGATAACTTCCCTAGCCTGCCGTTGATGATCATCAATTCACTTGAAATCCAGTCAGATTTTATTTGAATGCATGGATAATTTCCACATCCATTCATTTACTCAAAGGAGCCACCAAAAATGTAATGTGAGTGATGTCAGATCACTCTTTGAATCCATGGTAAGCTACTTTTGTGAAGTCTTCACATAATTCCTTGAAGTAGTCAGTATTTAATGTTAGTAATTCAAAGAAAAGAACATGGAAAAGGCAATTCTGATATAATATTAATAATATTCTTAATATAGCAATCTTTCATAAGAGGTATTTCTAAATGACATTAAGTTATTAGCAATTTATTTGGGATTGAATTCACTAGTACACAATTGTGTCTGCATTTGTCCTTGAAGATGCCTTTTGGATGCAGGTGCCCAAGTGGGAAGCATCTGACTCCACATCCGAACTATGACAGAAAAGAGAGCTACAGTATTAAGAGGAGGATTACTAACTTTGATCACCTTAAAGAGCTACGAGTTAAAAGGGGCTGAAAATCTATTTTAAGAGAATTTGTAGGAGTGACTGACATGTGTACAGCCTTATATGGGAAAAGGACTTATAGTCTCAAAGGTCAAACCAGTTGGGGACTACCCTTTAATACACCAAACATGGCAGAGTTTGACAGATAAAACAAAGGCACAGTCTGAGGATTTTGAAACCAGGGGAAGGAGACTGTCTTCATCCATTTGCCCTAAAGCAGTGGAGAGCACACTGGGTCTTCTGCTTCTAGACTCCAGCTCTACACACTGGGTTACATCAAAGTATGGCCAGTAAAGGGATTTGCACTCAAGCTTAGGGCTCCAGTGGGGTTATACACACGACAGGTTTAAACCAGTCAAACACCTTGGCAGCCCTGAGACACACTAGACAACCAATGAAAGATCTGAGTGTCTTTACATGGGGAAAAAAGTATATTAGTACATGGCATGCTTGGAAAAAAGATCCTAAAGCACTTGAGTTTATTAAACTGTTTATTGACAGACATGTTTTGGCTCTTGCTGTTTGCTTATAAAAATACATCATCCAGCCTAGGACTGCTTAGCGAGATATCAGTCCAGACTTAGAGGAACACAGCATTTCTCTGGTCCCATTCACACTTTGCCAATGTCCTTCTCCTTCTGCTGCAAGATTCACAGTTCAAAGGATGCACACAGTGATGATAAATGATATTAATTACTAACCAGAAGCTATTGTTTTCTTTTGCTCTGTGACACACATACATTGTATATCACGACTGAAAAGATGCAGTCTGCTGGTTGGATTTGTCCTAGATCTCCAATCTAAGAAAATACATCACAATGCTGTTATGCTGCAGAAGAAATAGTCATTAGCTAAGTAGCAAGATTACAAAACATTTGCTTTGGCCACAGTTTAGATCTGTCTGAGGAAATGTATTTGTTTGTCTGTTAGACTTCTCATACACTTTGGGGGAAAAAAAAGATGGACTCTCCATACAGTCTCAAAGTAACTGCAGTCAGATGCACTCAATAAATATCTTATCGAAAGGGCACTATTGCCACTCACTAAATGCAAGGTTGAAGTTTAGATCAGGTATTGTTGTTATTTTAAGAAGGCAAAACTGTGCTGCTGCCTTGCATAGATTTTTTTGTGGTGCACTTACACTTACACTGTGAAGTTTCTGTAAAATACACACCAACTAAATTTTCTCTTTCCCACCTCAACCTGCATTTTATTACACCTGATCAATTTGCACCTGCTCCTGGAAGCTGGAAACACTTCCATGCTAATACTCAGCCACACTTATGATGTTCCCTGCAGTTAGAGGCACACTTCACTGATTACATGCAGATGACAGGCAAAGTGCACTTCCAGGGCTGATCTGCCTCTTTAGATAAATAACACATGTGTCTCTAAGAGCAAAGTGCATCTGAAACAAGCGCAAAAAGCATTTATGCAAACCGACCTACTGTACACAGTTCAGCAGTTGTTGGAGAGAGCAGGCAAAGAAAGGAGAAAAGGGAGAAAGAGAGAATTTACTCTCTGAGTGCATGATTGAACTGAGCACCAGATTGGTAAAAAACAAAAAAGCTTTGTTTATTGTTTACTAGTAGCCATTTTGTAGGCATCACTGTTGTGTTTCAGTCTTTGTTTTATTGGCTTGATCAAATTTATGTCAGTTAACATTTTGAAAGTCACATTTTTCCTGAGCTATTCATCATTGTAAGTCTAACCAGACAAGCTAAGAACCCAGGAGTATAACACTTGACTCCCTGTGCCTCTAATTAAACATGTGTATTACTGCATGTCATCTCACCAAAGTGCTCATTCTGCTGATCAAATCCACTGTGTCTTTTGTCAAAAGAACAATAGCTTTGTCTTCTGAATGACTTGCTCCCATAAGATTTTACTTCACACTCAGTGCATATACTATATATTTATAGAATATATGTATATTGTGTCTTTGATATGCAGATGTAAGTCTTGTCCCACAGCTGTGCCCCCCTTTATTTTTCTCACCTCCACTGATTCCCTCTCTGTCACACCGCCCCATTCCCTTGCATTAGCAGCTCAAAGTGAAATATTAGATGATTGAGATGAATTACAGGATTTGAGTCACAGCATCACAGGTAGCATTTTAACATGAAATATTACCTGTAATTTATGACTGCTTTGCATTCATATTTTAAATTGATCTCACTTTGCTCAGCCACTTGAAATGAACCAGGGGTATGAATTTTGCAAATGGATGAAATTAGGGAATAATACAATGCATTTCTGTGATAAAGTTACACGTGTTAATGTGAACGTTACAGCTGAAAACAATTCCATTGCAGATAATGTATATGTAGTCATCTTTTTTTCATTTCAAAATTTTCTTTTGGTGAACTGATAGCGGATACAGGCTAATTACAGTCTATCTTTTTTCGTTTTGACAGCACTTTACGTCCTTCAGATATTTAAATGCATCCCAGCCTCGCTATCCAATTTTCAAATCACTGTGAATGAGTGTGAGCACTTATGTATCCATAATTAGAAAAACAAGTGTCCAAGTCCCTATTCAATTGTGTCCTTTGTGCTCTTGTATATACAGTAATAAAATCTTGTCACTCATGGTATGTGGATACACACACACATACATACAGACACACACTCACAAACCATTTTTTTTTGTGATCAAGATTTTTTTAATTTTAGAAAGGACGAGACACAACAAGCATATAAACAACCACAGCAAAAATGCAGCACACCCCTTAATATTGAATACAGGACTTCAAAAAAAAAAAAATAATGGCATAAGATACAGTAGCAGTAATAAATGAAAATAATAGGCAGACATTCTCAAGAAAAAATACAAATAGCAGTACACTGAAAAGAAAAGAAAAAAAAAACATATCATCTATAGAATAAAAGCACCCATTTCTACTAAATTTAAAGCTGACCTGCTCCAGGTCTGATATTACTGGGTATGGAGAAGTGTGAGAGGGGGGAAGCCCTTCTTTTAAGGTGGTCCCTTATGGACACAGCAATGCCTGACCATGCCTGCCCAGCGGCAGGCTTGGCCCTATTAAGTTGTGCCGTTGTGCACTCAAGGGATGCTATACACTGGTAGGAAGCCATCCAGCAACTCACAAACCTAATGACAATAAGTGGAGGATGGTGGACCAGTGATAATGGTCGTCCATCAGTCCTGAAGAGTACATTTTTGGCCCCATCACAGAAATTGCCACATCTATCTGACACACACAGACACGTACTATACACACATACTCATGGACTATATGGAGATGTAAATTAAAACTCGGGAAATAGAAGACAGGCAGCATTCAGTAATGGTTATTTATTATAAAAAGACAAATAACCAGACACACACACACAAATACAGTACATTGATACACTGAGTACTTGACAATTTGAAGCATGTAGACTACTGGTGTAACAAATACAAAAGGTTGGTTCCAAGTAATATTGATAATAATGGAGAAAAAAATAAACAAAGACACTAGCGTGCAGGATTATAGAAACATTCACAACCAACATATTGTACAATGTATTTCAGTATACATTGGATTAAATCATAAAATATCAGATGTTATGTTTTCAAGTGCAAGTAGTAAACTTGTAGTAAAGTCTTTCCATATGAAGCACATTACCCAGATCCCTGAGCCCTTGCTGGAATATAGGAATAGCCTCTGACTTCCACTGTTGTAGGATAAGGCGTTTGGCCAACAGTGTACAGAGGGAAATGGCTTACCCCTCATATTTATTAATGGAAGGATTAACTACCACTGATCCGAAGATAGCAAGCAGAGGATCTGGTGCGATAGTTTTATTAAAGGCCTTGGATATATAGTCAAATATAAAAGTCCAAAAGGAGTTTAACTTTGGGCAGGACCGGAGCTGGTGGGTAAGTGCTCCGGTCTCTTGTTTACACTTCACACACAAAGGAGAGCTGTTAGGGGTATATGGCATAAAGCCTGGACTTTTAATAATGAGGTCTGTAAACTACTGAATTGTACTGGCATTTATAGAACTGCAGTGAATATTATCAAGAATTGCCTCCCATACTACTTCAGAGATTTCAGTATCGAGTTCTTGTTCCCAATCATTTTTCAGATCTTTTCTATCTGAAAAGACTGGATCAGGACGGCAAGAGGAAAGGCATGGTTATGGCAAATTGGACTGTCTATATATACAATGCCTTGATCTTTTGATAGACAGGCACTCTGTCCTGAGTTTTTCCCTTCCCTCGAAACAGTTGCACAGCAAGAGTGCGCCGTAGTGAACAACTGTTAGAAGTTTAGGTTGCCACAAATGAGAAGCGGTGGTTGAGAACGAGCAGAAAACGATGTTTCACCAGCTTTTTCAAGGTGATGCTGCCACCCTTGTCACTCTGATGCTGAACACGCTTTTCACAAAAAGGAAAGGAAGAAAAGAGACAAAAAAACGCTTTTGATAGGCACCCTGTACTAACTCCTCATCACCACTCACCTCTCAAGCTAAGACGACACCACAACATGAATAATTTGTGAATATGGCAGCCACAAGGCTCACAGGCATAAACACAGCCACATTTCCATGTTCCTTGGTAATTATCAGTAATTATATACTTGGTGCACACATGGTAGGGTCACTGGGTATTTGAATCAACAAGCATTATACCACAATTTCTCCCACATATTGAGCTATGTGATAGCAAGCCAGACTGTTGAGGTGAAGGGTTAAGCTGCTCAAGGTTGATGAGAAGCTTCTTAATTCTCTTCCTAAACTAACTGTCCTGCTTGCTCTGTTTTTTTTTAAGCTCAAATTTAGTGTTTACCTTTTTTATTCTTTCCTGCGCATATGTGTGTGGGTGTGTGGGGTGAATTTGTGAGCTCCCGCAGACGTATGTGTGTTCCTGGGTAGTGCAGCTTCAAAATAGTTCACATAAACACCTTGCAAAGACATGTACATCAGATACTCAGATATTAATATTGCACATGTTTATGCATGTTTTAAATTAATTTAGTCATAGTTAACTTCAGTCACTAGATTCTATACATGTAAAGTGTATGCACACGTTTAGTTACTTTTAAATAATGGAAATTTACTGCGTCTGGCTTGTTGATACAACAGATAACTGCTACCCCAGACTGCAACACTGAAAACTGGGACAGTATATTTGTTAATTCAAATATTCATTGTGGGTTAAATTTAAAGGGCCACTCTACCATTTTTATGCATGAAGGTCAGTTTACTAGTGCTACTCAACCTAAAACATTTAAACACTCTGGAGTGGCTCTGGAAGAGTTTTTTTTTTTGTAGCAGAGATAATACCTAACAATGTTATCAGTGTTATCTATGCTTGGGCTTGGAGTCTCTTTTTTAAAGTAAACCTGCGCTACAAACTGGGGTCGTGGCATATGGAAGACGTGGGCGTTTACCAGGTTGGGATCGTCTATTGAAAAGATGCTATCGAGTTGCATTATGGGAAGTGTAGGGTCTAACATTTAATACTAGGATCCCATTTACACCTGCATGCATCCTGTATCTGGATATCATCTGGAAGGAGAAAAGCCTGTTGATGCAGATTTAATTGCATACAGAATGTATTTCAATAGAAATGCTATTGAATGGACCAGACCACATCTGGAGGTGGTTGGATCTCAGCCAGGTGTAAATGCAATCTATACTGTTTTGCCATATTGCAGGTAACATATTCACATTATCTACAGCCAGCACCTTCCTTGGCAAAGTAAAAAATAAGCAGAGCCTCTGCAGCTGTGTCACAAGAAAGCTTATTAAGACCAAAATGTAAATGCAGAGCCTAATTATCTGATGTCCTTGTCCAGATACAGACTCTATGTTAATACAAGGTGTAAATGGGGTCTAAAAGTCAGGTTATCTCAGGCCTTCTGTTTCAGTGATATTGAATGAATTATTTTTCCTTTTTTTGTCTTTTTTTTTATCTGGTTCTTTATTTGGATCCCCATTAGCTTCCACAAACTATTTGCTAGTCTGTAACTTTATGACTAATTTGAATTGCAATACCAAAGTTGCTGGACTCCTCCCATCAATAGGTTATTTTCATTCCTATCTTGTATATTTTGATTCCTTCTACATGTACATGTAGTTTCTGTTATTTCACATATGCACAGTTCCATACACTTGCTGACGAAAGTCTTGATTTCCTTGGATGCTGACTTCTTCAGATGGCTTATTATTTGGGCAATGTGACATGTGAAAAATGAAAAATGTGTCATTTGCTAGGCACTTATATGTTACTTTCAAACCTTGTGGCATTTGTGTCAGGTGGAGTGTTGAGGCACTTATCCTCCAAGGCCTCTGCCAAATTAATAAATGTAAATGTAAAAGGTCTTGCATACATGAACAATTTATTTACAGGCAAATGTGTGTTTTTTCTTCACACATTTCAGCAGCTGACTTGCAGGAAAGCGTGGCTCGAATTCACACATCAAGGGAATTTAGTATAAAAAGATTCACGTGGTAGGAGGTTCTTAAAGCCTCAGCGATTCCTCCATCTTTGTGACTTAGTAGACATAAGGTGCACATGTTTAGGAGATTGCGGAGGCTTTGTGTGTGTGTGTGTGTGTGCCCAGACATTTGTGTCAATTTGTGTTTACCTTTGTGTGTGTATGTGTTTGTCGGTGTGAGTCAGCGCACATGCATATGTGAGTGTGATCATTCCTGAGGCAGTCGCTCTCTGCTCGATAACTCACAGGGCAAGACTGGACCTAATAGACCCTGGCCTAATATCAGCTAATGTCAGAGAGG
This sequence comes from Lateolabrax maculatus, assembly GCA_031216445.1. Classification (NCBI taxonomy): domain Eukaryota; kingdom Metazoa; phylum Chordata; class Actinopteri; order Acropomatiformes; family Lateolabracidae; genus Lateolabrax; species Lateolabrax maculatus. The sequence continues at coordinate 9,031,048 of CM062219.1, forward strand.
CTTCTAGCTGACTACCTGCGAGAGAGAGAGAGAGAGAGAGAGAGAGAGAGAGAGAGAGAGAGAGAGGTGGATTGGTAGAGGCAGTGATAAAGGTTGATAAGGAAAATGAATAGGTGAATAAACGGAAGGAGAAAAGGCTATATAAAAAGAGCAAGCTGGGCAAAAGTTAGAGAGCGAGAATCTAGGAAAGAGTATCGGCTGAACACCAAGTGAGGCTTCTTAAGCATGCTGGACTGTGAGGCAGTAGTCAGACATAGGTGTAGTTAAGTAAATGGATATGCAGCTCAAGGAACAGCTTAGAGTCTGTCTCTTCACATTTTTATTTAACATCAAATGACAAAGTTTTAATCCGTGATGGATCATTGTGAATTCTGAATTAATTTCATGATCATTCGCAATGTATTGTACACTTAAAGAAATACATTTTTTCTAGACATTTTGATAACAAAATAAGGCAAGGATCCTGCTACTAATTTGTGTAAGAAGACTGACAGATGCTCTTGTTTACATGCAAACTCATTCTATCCCATAAATTTGAGAAAAAACATTACCTATCAGTCAATATAGCCACATCCATAGATTATTGGGTGATACGTGTTTTTTTTTTTTTCTTTCTTTTTTAGAGACAGCAATCTAGATGACCCATTTAGGCAGAAACTATCTAGAGAAATGGATCACTTTTTCCTGCTGAGCAAATCCTGGGACATTATTGCCATTTGATGAACCAAATTTTATTGCTTTGGAACTTCGTATAATCATTCAAAAGATCCCGTATTGTAAAGTAAAAGGTGGCAAAATCATAAATACCCCTTTGTCCGGTTTGTTTCCTGGACCTCTTTCTGAAAAGTAATAGGAGTAGTTTCTGTACACAGTGCAACTTTACAACTAGTTGTATTACTCCCCATAGAGAGCGGAGGTGTTTTTCTAAAATGTTTCCTAAACCGTTGCTGTTCCTGTTTTGTTTTTGTCAGCGTTTGTCACCTGTGGTCCTGCTGAAGTAGTTTCACATAGTCTTGTTCAACTTAAGGGCTAATTCATCATTAAAATGCAAGTGTATTTTTTCATCGATTAAACAGCCTCTTTATTTCTCTACTGACAGACTTTGCAATTACACAGAAAATTCGACAGCATACTCAATATATCCTGTTCATGCTTTGATACAAATCACCCAAGTCACCCTCTGTAACCTTTACCTTATGAATCTCTAAATTTCTATTTCACATAATTTATGCTTTAGGAGCAACCAGAAACAAGGACAGTGATTTTGTGTATTTAATCAGCTTCGCTGGCGATGCCGTTGTGCACTCGTGCTAGGCTGATAGAATCACTTGCATGTGCAGCAGCCAGTGAATCAATAGTATACTGGAGGGTGAAAAAATGATAATATGCAGCATAAAGCATTAAACCTTCAGCCTCGAAATATGAGGGAGTGCCTCATAGGGGGTAACTAACAATGCCAGTCCTCCAAAATGGCTTCAGCTGCCTCCCACATTCACTGAAGGAAAACGGCATGGAGTAATTTGTGGACCAGTGCTAAATCCTGAATTAGTGGCAAGATGTTTTTAGTATTGATTAATGAACTACTGCTGCAGCAGTGAACTGTGGGGTGGCAGCACTTGTAATTTTGTATCCCCTCTGGACTACTATCTGTCTTAACTCTTCCTTCTCTCCCCATCACTCTGCCCTGCTTTCCCAAGGTTGTTGCCTTATGCTGTAAATTTACCATTCATAAATTATTCATCAATATCAATTCATAAATAGGTGGCAGCTCCAAGCAATTTTCAGTTTTATTCAACTGTATGAAGTTTGCTACATTCAGTATTCGCCCACACTCACCTCTGCAAGGCCATAATATAAAGCGGTTAATTAGCACTTCTGTGATGTCCCTTCCAGAGCCGGCCTTTCAGGATGGGACTACAAGAAACAGCTCTTATTTCAGTCATATCACATTGATAGACATGATACTAGATAACATAATAACATTTAATCACATCAGTCACAGCACTTTGTTATTTCTTTGTAAAATACAATAATGCAAAGACGGCCTTGCTGTCTTGGCCAACCAAATACAGATGGGACTGAGGAACACATTGTGATGAGACTTTTAAATGTCCTTTGTGTATCTTTTTTTGTACCAAGATCACAATACGATGAAAATATAAGGGGCCTTGATAAAAGTGGTCCTTCTTCTGGCAGACGAAGGATGTTTGCTTTAGTGATGGATGCACACAGCTTGTATACAAAGATGCACACTCACACACTTGCTCAGGTAAACCCACACAAATAAATGCCTGTGCATCAAGGTCTCCTATCAAAGTTTCAGAGCTGGTTCTTGTTTTATGCTTATTTTATTGGGGAAACACTCCCTGTTTTGAATTTCTCAGTCCTCAATCACCATTTTGGCAGCATAAAATTTGAAGAGCAGCGCAGTTTGTTTTGTTGTGTTTATCAAAAAGACATAAAATACGTTATTTTGTGACTTTTGACTGTCTGTTAAGTTGACAAAATAGAAGCTGGTCAAACTGCTCTGCCTCTCTATTGTTGTGTCAAGTAAGAAAAGATAACCTCTCTTTGTAGTCTGTTGTCTTTTATCAGATTATTGGAAGGGCTGATCTGCTTTCAGGATGATGACGTGAGAGTCTCTCTAGAACATCGTTTTTAACTGCTGGTTAGGAATCCTCATAACACTGTTGTGTCTTTATGTTAGTCTGTCGGTTGGGTGGATAGTCACAACAGTGGGGTTTAGAGAAAGTGCAAGTGGAATAATAAAACTACAAAAGCAGATAATCAGTTCCACAACTAGCTGGCCTGCATGCCCCCCTCTCTCTGCATTACCAAGCTTCATCTCTATGTTAATGCTTCTGGCCACCAGAGTTCATTTCCACAATTTCCTAAGGCAGGCCAACAGAGATATCAAGGTACCAAAAGAAAAAAAAAAGTCTATGCACACTCACATTGTATTTCAGTTGTATTCACAATAAAAGTGAGGTTGAGTGGTTTGTGTGTGTAAGTGTCGAAAGGGTCTGAAGAGAGATTAACAAAGAAAAATGAGTTATGTAATATTGTACAAAAAGAAACACCTGTAACACATTTCATCAACCTATTCCTGCACAGAGGCATATTTAAAATCCCCAAACTTTCAAACTTTTCTGTCTACATTAGATTCTGTGTGAAACACCATGTATATCTGACAGGCACCACAGTAATGACCACTGTTTTCAATTGACTGGGCAGCGTCCTACTTAGAAATAAGTCGATTGTCTACAGGTCTACAGTGAAGCTCACATATGGACACAAATGCACATGCACACAACCACAAACTCCATCAGAGGCTGTTTCATTGACAGCATCACCTCCCAGGCCTAATCAATATTGGCCATGAAAAGTCACCAGATCTCATCCTCTCAGTGGAATCATTCATCAGCGGAACTGTGGCTGCAGCTATAATAAGAGATTGCAACACAAGTCTCAAGGTAAACATCTCTAATTGTTTTATTACGCTGCGAATTAGCCTGTTTTCGGATGCTGTCCTTTAATAACAATTTAATCCATCATCTGGGGCCTCTGCCCTGGGTGACACTGGGTGCTTTATCTTTGTTATGACTCATCCGACAGGCCCCACTCGCACCAAGCGTTTATTCAAATAACAGATATTACAGCTATTAAACATATTACGTGCAATTGGATCGGCTACACACCCCAACTCTCATAAATCTTTGATTGTGCAGTCCACCAAATTGGTGGATGACTCTCAAGGGCAAGTGTGGCAGCGCTTTCAAAGTAATAGTTGGGAAACAACGGGAAGAGCGCCAGTTGGATTGATTGATAATGTGATAGGATACATTAAATGTTTAATTCAGAATTTATTTGACATAGAATATAATTCAGCTGCATCCATTTCAGAATGAATGTAAACGTCTTGAAAATTCCTCCCTCTTCCTTTTATTATTATTATACCCAAATTGCAAAAAAACAAAATAAAACACAACAACACAGTTTTTCATAGGGACAAGTTTTTCGGGTATGGTTCCACCATACATTTTGGAAACACACAAATTAAATTAAATTCACCTTTATGGTGTTGGGATTGGGGTATGGGGAGAAATATCAGGGACAGATGTCTTAAAACATGGGTTAATAAAGTAATGAACTGTCTGCATGTGTAGATACCACTAGAATGATTAAATTAATTTATTTTATGATAAAAAAAACACATATTACACTGTGTTGCAGTTATTAAGTACAATAAAAGTGACAGAGGATTAAAACACAATAAAGCCCAAAGGCTTATTTCCATTGTGGTCCTGGTACAACACATCGAAAGAAAAATAAAAACAGCAAGACAGCAAGCGAAGACAATACAATCAACAAATAAGCCATAAATAATAAATGCAGTTCACCTCTGAACTCCAGCTCTGTGCCCAGACTGATCGCTCACTTCCTGCATCTCTGTCACTAGAGGTTCAGTAAGTAAGAAAATGTGTTTTTAGGTGAAGCAACACTTTAAATAATTGAGTAATTTCAGATATACTGTAGCAGCTGGCTGTAAAATGTAGGCATAATCCGAAGGCATTTTGGGACATTTGACATTATTACACAGCCTGTGTATTCTCCACTGCCAGTTGGCGTTTGCGTGATGCTGAATAACAATAACTTTGGATTCAAACTTAACTGAAAATTCTAGGCCCTGTTTTCAGTTTGACTGTTTTTATTTTGTGGTAGTGGAGTTTTGAACAAGGCCCTTTGTGCTGCCTTTTTTTGCACACTTCTCTTTCAAACACTGGGTAATTATCCCACTTAGGGATGAATCCAAACAGCATGGCAGCTGTAGAAATTACAAACATGCTGTGTCATGCTGGATGTCAGATTTTCTGGTGGTTGTTTTCGAGCTCTCTTGTGTATGTGGAAGGAGAAGATTGGGAAGAGATCACTGATGCTCGATGAATGCACACCACATGAGCATAACTGGTACTATCCACTTGCAGCTGTGCCATGGTATATTAGAACGATCCTACCCTTGGTAGAACAGTGTTTTTTGTTGTTGTTTTTTTTTTTTTGTTACATCTTGGAAGATTGAACAAGAGATGTAGCATTGTAGATTGCTATCATTATCATTTCTCTATTGTTTTCTTCCACTTCTAGTCAGATGTTAAAAGCAGAAACAAAAGCTGGCCAAGTACAGGCTGCTCCTATAAGAAGTTTTTGACCATACAAGATTGACATCGCTCAGAAAATCGTTCAGAAAATGTTTCTTTTGTCAAGCCAGAAAGGCATTATCTCCCTCTATATTTCAGGAAAAGAATTTTTCTTTCTCCCTCGTGGTCTTTGTGCATCTGCTCTGACACCCTTTCAGCTCACCCAGAATGCTGCAGCCCTTCTTGTCTTGAGCCGCCATAAATTCTTCAACATAACCCCCCTACTATCTACACTGCACTGGCACCCAGTGGCTGCTTACATACAGTTCAAAACACTGTTGTTAGCCTAGAAAACTACCAAGGGCCCACCCCCCTTGTCTCCAGATCATGATTCAACCCTACAGCCTCACGCTCAGCTTCACTGTCCCTCCCATCTCTGTGGTTAGCTGGCCAATGCTCTGCCCTGTTCTGACTCCTCAACCCCTCCTCAGGTTGAACTCTCCTCCCCTCTGGCGTCCCATTGGAGAAGTAATCTTTGCACCTCAGTCCCAACTGCAATCACTCCCAGTCTGACACGTTCGGAAAACTCCCTCCTGCGTCCAGTTCACCTCTGAACTCCAGCTGTGTGCCCAGCCTGATCCGTCAGATCCTGCACAGCTCGACATTTGTTGCTGTTGTCACTGTAATTTCATTATTATATGTGCCTCTGTTTATTAACTGCATATTATTGCTGAGGGATCAACACTTATTTCAGTTGATCATTTAAAAATTTCTGTTTATACTCTGGAATATCCAGCAGACTGTGCTTTATACCACTTTTTGCAGTCTTTGAGTCAGTCAGAGCAGAAACACTGATGCTCCTTGATCCTGATACCAGTAGTCTTTCCTTTGGCACAGAAAAAGAGCAGCCTCTAGTGGTGAAAATTATGATTGTGTTTTTTTCTCCTTTTCCTATTTATTTATGTATTTATCATTACAGAAAGTGCAGACTCTTTGATTTTGCACACGATCACGGTATCATAACTTGTGCACTGCAATGTTATTCTGTAAGTCGTCATTCAGTGTGTCAGGATGCAGTTCAGTGCCGGAAAATTTGTCAGGATTGTGTAAATGGAGCACGACTACCAGAAAGTAATAAACTGAGATCAAAATGTGGATGGGGGAAAATATTTGTCGTAAGTTGCCTCATCTCAACTCAAAAATAAAAGTTGTTTGTTTGACATTACATAATTTAAGTGAAGTTTCTGCTCACTGTGCAAAAGTCTTTTTTGGCATATTTTGAGGGGTTTGGCTATCATTCCTGCAATTTGATGAAGATCTTACTTACAATCTTAATTGCTGAGGTATGGCATTATGGAGACTCATCCCAACACTGCTTGATAGCATGTTTCATGAAGCATTACACACAAATTCATTTTAACACAGTTATCTATTGTAAATGGTTTATTTGGAATTTAAGACAAACATGAACATTGAAGTTATTACTAGCTATTACTTTTTGAAGAACTACTTCCTTGTTTAGCTTTGACCCAAGAAGGTTGCACGTGCTCAATTAGCAGCTGAGCCAGAGCAGAGACTCTGATAATCAGAATATAGCCTTTGTAAGCTTGGCACCATGGATTTGTATGTATATTCAATACTCATTTCCTCAGGGAATTAGGGAGTCTTTGTTAGTGCTTTCATCAGTCCACAAAAGGCAGCTTCTAAATGAGTGGAAAAGAGCATCCTGCTGAAACAGTTAGGTTTCTTTATTGTTCGGGGAGCTGTTCAAACCCGTGAGGTTTAGTCATCTCTGGAAACTTTGGATGCACGTATAATTCATTTTCTGAACTGATGGGTTGACTGTCCCACAATCGTTTCTAAAATTGGATTTTTGAATGCCAGAGTGTGCCGTTTCAAACCTCCACAGTAGGCCCACAATAAGTCTCTTGTAGTTGATACAATGCGCCCTCTAAATGGTCTATATTCTGCTTTTGCAATTATGGTTTCAGCTTTCCAAAGTGTATAGCCAAAAGCTCATTTATGGGTATTTTTGGTTTCTGGTAGGTGTGTTAACCTCCTAGTCAGTAGATGAGTCAGAACTGTTAAGCGGCGGGAAGGAATATGTTGCAGGAAAAAAATGGTGGTGGTGGATGTGATTTCCAAATAGGGGCCACTATTGAAAAGCTCCATTAGCCTGTGTTGTTGTCCAGATAAATCTTGAGGTGGTAGATAATGGACTGAGATGTTGTGTAATGTCAGTGCAGTTAGGATGTAGTGAGTATGGTTTAATGTGTCTGATCAGTGCTGCAATGTGAGGATGAGGCTTCTACACGGACGAAACGGCACAAGAGCCAATTACCTCAGACAATGTTTAGATAAGTACCACTCAATATCAGTTACACAGTCACAAACTCAGATAAATATACTCTCTCAAACATATGCGTGAACACCTGTTCCCACACGCACAAATACACAGACACAGGCATTTGAAACTAAGTGACTTGTAGCCATCATGCCTCTTGTAAACTCAGATAAAAGATACACACTCAAACCCACACCCACCCGCCCACCCTGAGAGGCACAAAACATTTTTTTTCTAAATTGACTTGTAGATAGCTCTCATCTGTGCCTATCACCAGAATGCCTGTGAATTGGGAGTTGAGGGCAGGCGTAGCTGGGAGAGTGAATAAGAGATGGAAGGAATAAGGGATGCAGAGAGCAAAAAAGAAAGGGTTACAGCCGGGGACTAGGCTGAGCAAACAGCGAAGAATTGTTACACTCTAAAGGAGCGATACGGACAAAAACTATTTGCATGTGAGACCTGAGTTTCAGCGTGCAGTAATAATCAGATGTATCTTTACTGTGTTTGAATTGAAATAGTACACACAGGGGGCTATACGAGACAGAGGAAGAGGAGAAGTAAGAGAGAGTTAGAGCTTTAATAGGCTATACGGTATATGCGTGAACTGGTCTTGAATATTTGCATTCATCCCAGCAGGTATCATTTTGTCAAGTTTGTGTTTCGGAGGTTCTCATGCAAAAAGTTTGCCACTTGTAGGCTCAAGTAGGAGAAGAGGCCCGTTTGGCCAGGGGGGAGCCCAGTGTCCACTGCCCTTAATGAACACACATGGGTACTGAATGAAACATGAGTAAATACACTTTATAAGCATTGCCCCAGTGAGTCTGGACTCACATGTAGTCACATGTATGGGAGGTTGTGAAGTGTCTTAAGGCTTCCAGCAGGTGGGTGGGTGTGTGTGTGACCTCTAAGTAAGCTCGGTTGGTAAAATAATGGGCATACGTTATATCTCTGCAAAAGGTATAAGACAGTGTGTCAGCCATTATATTTTGTAGATACGTTCAAAGAGGTAGGGAAGTACTGATTAAAAACGCCAACTCAAAGTAGACATTTTTAGATTTCATATTAGTAAAAAACAGAGGTCTAATTAATAATGTTATAAGGACTACATTCAACATCTGCTGCAGTTGTAGTGCCCTAGTGTATGCTGGCTTACAGAGGCACTTAAATAGAACATAGGCATCATGAAAGGAATAATCTGACTTGTTACTTATTTGTTTTCGCGTAGAAAGTTAGATAAGAAGATCGATACCACTAACATGACTGTAGGGATGGAGCTACAGACTGGAAACGGGGGGGGGGGGGTGACAGCTTGCCTGGCGCCATCCAACAGTAACAAAATCAGCCTACCAGCACTTCTAACACTCACTGATTAACACATTGTATGTTGTTTGTTTAACCAGTACCAAAAAAACAAAGTGTAAAAACAACAGTTTGCTGTATATGTGCCAGATCATTCTTTGGCTGGGAGCAGTGACGTTCTGTTCTCCGCTGGTTGCCTGACAACTGATCTGAGCCAAGAAATTGTCCAGCACTGCGGTGAATTGTTGTTTTAACACATTTGTACATATACATATTAATCTAAAGTGTAACTGTACATATTAAACAAACAAGATATAGCGTGTTTCCCGGTTTCCAGTGTCGATCTTCTCATATACAGTAGTCCCCGCTTGAAAGTGACTAAGTGTGTATTTCCCAAAATGCCTTTCTATCCCTTTAATGTTATCAGTGACACCTGTGCTTTACTATAACAAGTTAAGTGTCTCAAATCTTGTGAATCTCATGAATACAACCAGCATGTCCAACAAATGTTTTTTGTTGATTTGTTATTGCATCCCCTAATAATGATAAATAATGATGGCTATTCCATTTAAGCTTCAGTAAGCATTATCAGCACACATTATTTTTTTTTAACCACATTGGTATGTTTGAGTTATAGTGGTACAGATAAATGTCTCCTCCTCTAATGAGCTGTCGGCAGAATCGATGCTTCAAGCTCCCTTCCTGCCACACACAAACACACACATATGGACAAACACTGTCCAAAGAACTGCCTCAGCAAAACCACGTAAACAGAAATGTTCAGGATTGACACTTTGACTGTTCTGAATTTGCCGTTTCGCCACTTAACCTCTGCAAAAAGGGACAGATGCCACAGCAATCTATACTTGCCTCAGATGTTTTTTTCCCTCAAGGGTAGACGAACAAGAAGGAGGAGAAGGTTAAGGACATTTAACAATTTTATCTGCACTCCGGTACTGCGAAGACCTGAGGCGCTAGTCTTTACACTTTTTCTATCCTCCAAATAGAGTCAGTTTTCAGTTTTGTTTTTGAGCGACTCTGCTGTAAACAATGAGATACATCGCCGTCTTATAGTCTGTCTTTCAACCCTAGAAAGTGGAAGGGTATTGTGAGGAACGTGGCTAAAGAAAAGCAACTCCTTGCCGAATGTCAAGGACAGTCCACATCTGGGCTTGAAAATCCATAAAGCTACATATTGTCTTGGTCCACACACCTCCAAAGGTTCTCTGAGCCTCAGCGTGAAGCCAGCTGATTTAATTTAGCAATCAATATGTTTTCTGTGAGCATAAGCCACAGTAATCTTTTTTACAGCACCTCTTCTCTCCCTCTCTCCTCTCATCCTCTGCCCTTGAGTCAATCCTTCCACCCCTCCATTGTAACAGAGAGGCTGTGATTGCGTCTAACAGGCTTTTGTGGTTAGGGGAAGCAAAGAGAGAGACAGAAAGAGAGGGATGGGATAAAAAATTGATATCAAGAAGAGTGAAGCTCTTGGTCTCTGTGGCACAAGGTCTGCGCTCTGAGACTTGGTGCCATAAAAGTGGATTATTGGAATTGCTGCTGCTTGCCATGCTCTCAGAATGCAGCAAGACAACTCATCTTTTTGACAGGAAATGAACTGCAACTGCTTTGCTTCAACCAGAACGCTCTATCTAGTGAACAAAAATGGAGCTGAGCACACACGTTCTCTTTACTTGTACTGCCATTTATTTTGCAAGTGTGATATAGCATGGAGGTGCAAATAGATGGGGAAATGAAAAAGACATGGAAAACATGTTTAGAGCTAATATTCCAGTCAAACATTTCAGCTCGTATACATCTGAGTGTTCATTATTACCTCCCACTATAGTACAGTATGTGGGTCTTATTCTTCTATCCTTCCCTCCCACAAATCTCACTCTTTTTTCATTACCATTCTGTCTTGTACATATCATCTCCAGCAGAGGAAAGAGAGAGATTTCAGGGGGTCTGTCTTATCTTTGGTTGCAGCTCTCTGTTCTGCCCTCAAACTGAGGTTCACAACCGTTTTCTTTATTCGGCGCCAAGCATCATACGCAAACATTTTCACATGTTTTGGCCTTGAACCCATGTTATTGTTGCGTACACATCCAGTGAGGAACTCTTTAATTCGGTTGCTCGTGGATGGAACAAGTCGCCACGATGAAAAGGAATGAAACAGTCTACACTACTTGATGTGTCTAAAGGTTAGCAGTAATTATAAGCGACTGATGAGCATGGCACCTTCATTCTTAACACCGTGAAGCAGAGGAGAATAAAAATGTCAGCACACAAAATATTACCATAGAAAACCTTGCAGGAAAAAAAGAAAAACAGTGAAATCTCCAGCTCCCTATGTCTGAATGATTCAGGAGGCCAGCAGCTGGACGGGGCACTGGAACATGTCGGGATTGTTGATATTTATTGTTAACAGTTGAGTTGTTTTCATGGAGTTCAGAATCTATAGCTGCAGTGCTGACTGTTAAACACAACCTTGAGATACTGCAGAGGTGTGATGGGATAATCACTATGGGTTGCTACCTTTTGGTACAAACAGTTACTGGATATTTAACTTGTTAATGCTTGGCAAATATTGTAGGTGTTTGCATGACATGCCTTCTGTCTTTCTTTCTTAGGGACAACAACTTCATTAAGGACTTTCCCCAGCTAGCTGATGGCCTCATGGTCATCCCCCTACCGGTAGAGGAACAGTGTCGCGGGGTGTTGTCTGAGCCCCTGCCCAACCTGCAGCTCCTCACAGGTGAGTGTGTGTGAGTTTGGGGATACGGCTTTTTTTTTTCCCCTCGTCTTTCTCTCCGGCTGAGAGTAATAGACAAATAGATCTGATTCATTGCATTTTTCAGTGGCAGCTCTATTATCTGTCTATGATCCATTCGTAGTCAGTGGCGAAATTAATTCGGAACTGACTGCAGCCGATATGACTCTGACAAAAACATAGCACCCCTTCTCCAAAAAAACCCAGCAACGTCATGAGGCTTTGCAGTCTAAGGCCATTTTAACATTTGTCCAGACCTGACAACATGTTTTATATAGAAACTAGTAAATGCAAAAGGTCAGTGTGTTCTTGTTGGCAATGCATTGCCTCTGTTTTGTGAAGTCCAGCGTGCAAAATCATCATCTAAAAAGATACGGGCTGGTCCTTGAGTATTCTTCTGTGCCACTGTAATGTTAAACCCCATCTCAAAATGCTATCATAAAAGTATTTTGCATATAAATGCCCACACACATACACGTGTACTGGACCTTGTGAACTCTAACACCTAACCTTCAGTTTCATCCTTTATCCTTTTTTCTCAACTGTTCCACCCCATCTTGTGGAGGACAGAGTCACTTGAACATTTGGCTTGAAACCTCCACCTCTGCTCCCTAATCCCTCCATTAGCTAAATTGGCATTTGGTCCACATTGACCCCTGAGATTTTTACCTGGGTTTAGCTTTCACCAGAATTGGACACACACACACGCATACATAAAAACTAAATTGCCCCCTTTTCACTGTGCATGAATGTCTCAAGTGTAAAACACTTTCCAGAGCCACAGGATCAAGGTTCCCGTAAGCAGTTTTTTTTTTTTCCCTTGCGCCTCACTTTTGTGGCTTTAGTTCTAAACTGGTGTGAAACTTTGGTAATTGAATTGCAGAGAAAGGCGAGATTGCTTTCACTTCTAATGTCAGCAATCCAATTGGAGTTCAAGGTGCACTATATATCTGCCATTGATCCAGGAGCAGCTGGGATATGGGACTGTGATAATAAATGATGTTAAGGCAATAATGGGCAACAATAGAACTGCAATAAACTTTTCAAATGAAATGATTGATTTTATTTATGTAGTCATTTATTTTGAATCTCAGCTGCTCTTTATGAAACCGAGTCGAGTAATTTGTTTTCAATTACTGTCTTTCTTGTATCTCTCCTCCTGTCCTAATTTGTGCCCTTTTTCCCTTTTTTTTCTGTATTTCTTAGGTGATGCCCAATTCAGTGAGGCAGTGGGTTATCCTATGGTCCAACAGTGGAGAGTGCGCAGCAATCTGTACAAAGTCAAACTCAGCTCCATCACCTTATCTACAGGTCAATGTCTGAATAAATGTACTTTGTGATTTTTTAACATCACAAAACACCACACAGATATAACTCTGATCAATGCCCAAAGGAATTGTGTTGCTTTTACTCTCTTCTATCGCCTGACCTTAATATCCAACCCACCCTTCTGGATATAAAAAATAACTGTTCTTTCCTCTCCTCCTTTACCTGATAGGGTTTTCGAAGGTGCTGAAGACACTGTCAGCGGAGAGCACACGAGATGAGCTGCTGGCTTTTCTCCAGCAGTACGGCAGCCACTATGTGTCTGAGGCCCTGTATGGCTCCGAGCTCAGCTGCAGCATCTACTTCCCCAGCAAGAAGGCCCAGCAGCAGCTCTGGCTGCAGTATCAGAAAGGTAAGCATGCAGAGAGCCAGGAAGGAAGGTCTAAAATGCTGAATTCTGGAGGGGTGAATGCAGAGCCAAACATTTTATATATTTTGCTTTTGTTTGATGGGAAATACATCTAAGGCAAAGAGTTTTATGTAACATAATTTTAAATGTCTATGGAGGAGAGTAGACCATGTTTTGAGAAAAGGTTAAATAGTGGTAACTTCAGGAGTGATGGGGCGACTTTTAAATGTAACCAGGACAACATCACATTTTTCTAAATCAAAGCAGGCAACCGATTACAAGTACGCAGTAAACAGAAGAAGAGCAAGATTTACTATAATTTAACAGGAGGTGGGGGTTATACTTTGACTGTTTAAAGACTTCATCCTCCCTTAATTAGCCTCCTGGTTAAAAGGCAGCATAAACTGCATGAATTATTTTAAACATAATTGTTTAACATAGCACCCATGAGTATGTTTACTCAAGTACAATTTTGAGCTAATTGTACTTTACTTGATTTTCTCAATTTTTTAGGTGATTTTTAGTAATACTCCACTACATTTCAGAGGGTATTTTTATACTGTAATTTGTTCTCCACTGCATTTATTTGACAGCGTAATGTAACTCTACAAGTTTGGGATTTTACATACAAAAAATATGACCAGCTTAAAAAAAAATAATACGTTGTTATAGATTAAACTACCTTACTGTAGATAAAATAAGATCTCAACCAACTACACAATTATAATACTTAATGGTAATGCATCAATAACATTGCTACAATAATACAAAATGTCCAGTGTATAATAATGAGTGACCACCCTGCAGCGTGAGTACTACTTGAATGCCAGACTTTTACTTGTAAATGTAATCTTTAAATTGAATACTTACACCACCACTTCAAAACATGATAAGGCTATAGTGAGCATCCTGCTTTTGAAAATTAATGGGTTTCAAAAGCTTACATTATTGCATCATTATTATGAGTATTTTTTTTTTTTGTCCTCATCACCCACCCACCTACAGCATAAATCAAAATATATTTAAATGGAACTCTACTGCCAGTGAATTATGGTGATAAAGGAGGTTTGCTTTCAGGGTCACATGGAAAAACTTTGTATGAATACATTTGATCAAAGCTAACACAAATGTTCAAATGAAGAAAAACTGCTACTGATACTTTAGTTGTTTCATCCATTTTTATTGCACTCAGATAATCAACAATACAAACATGAATTTGACTACACAGAGACGTCTGTAATGTGCTCGACACAATTCAGCCTCCAGAGGACATCTTAACACGTGGGAGTTTGGTTCATGGACATATTGCAGTATTATGTTTCAGTAGTGGAAATGAATAAACTCTGAAGAAGTATGCAGGGAAATAACTGCTTTCTAATGACATATTATAAAACATATTCAGATGATGTGAGACACTCAGATGTTCAGCACACTGACACAAGGACACTTGATTTTTCTAGCATTATATGCATTTTTCTGTCACTTTTAAAGTTTTAATATTCTCTAGCAATGACTACTTCTAGTGACCACTTGAATAAAGTTAAAGCACTTAAAAGAAATCTTGATGGCAAGGTTGACATGCAGGTGAGACTATCTTGAATCAAAGTATATTAGTTTGGTATTGAGATATAACAAGGTCTTACAATAAAACAAATACATCATGTAAAACAGAAAAAATCACAAGGATATGACTGTGACAGACTTCACCTTAAACTTAAATTCAGTTCTAGTTTTTTCATCGCTTTGCTTATGTAGAAATATTAAAAACGCGTATTGTTTACGATACAGTTTGATTCTCAGACATGTATATTTGTATGTTGCTATTTAATAGAGCTCCAGGTGCAGAGTTAAGGTCAGCTTTGTGAAATGATTCATTTTTAAGGCTGAAACTGAGTCAGTATGCGATACGCTCTCATGAGCAAACCTGGACCGGAAGATACGTATGGCTTCGTAGCAGCCATATTTACTATGTACGACGTTATAGACATTGAATATGTTAAATACAGTAACATATTGATGGGCAGGTTTCAATGATTAACTTGATTCCCCCTATTTAGGTCACTAAATATTTTTATTAAAAGGTGTCTTTTATTGTCGTTCTACCTGAAAGCCTCATCTTTCTAATGCTTCGTATGGACTCAAAATTCAATAAATCTACATGATAAAATAATACATAAAATACATGCAGATATAGATGAATTTGATGTTGACTAACACTAGCACCAACTAGCAAAACACTGTATATGGCTGTTGTCTTCACCATATCTACCGACACTAGAGAACTCAGGTTGCAGGTTGTCTGGTGCTGAATGAAAACCTGAGGGAGACATAGCAACACAGAACAAACATCCCAGTATAACACAGCCAGGTTTGGTGTGGGATGCTTCAGTTTTCACTCATCTTTATCCTAGCAGTGCTATTCTGAACACTCCTACCATTGATCCATTCAAAGATTGTGTAACCACGAGCCAGGCGTGAGGAAACAATGGCATGGAACACGTTCTCTGGAATAAACGTCAGGCTTGAACAAAGTGTTGTAAACATTATTGGAGTTGTAGATGTCTGCTCTACCCTTACGCTTAATGTGGTCTGTGTGCTGGGGCCATTTAGTGTTGACTATACTGGCATAGCAAAAAAATATGTAATTTATAGATTGTATGATTTAGCTAAAGCCTGGTCGGCCCAGAGGGGACAGAAAGAACAGAGCCTTGAAATGTTAAGGGCCTTCCAAGTAACAAAGGTCATCTGGGACCTTAGAAACTTTGGCTGTCTGAAAAGTAGGACTAAAACTAAGAGCAGTGTTCGTGATCGGAAGTAAAAGTGCTCAAAGTTAACTTTATTGCTGCAGTTTGAATGAAAAGTGAACAAAATGGGGTGCAGAAGGCTGAAATTCTAGTTAGATGTATGACTGTGCAGAACCGCTAGAATAGGATTTGGAGCGGATTACAAGAATTGTATCTCGCAGATGGTTACCTTAACCTTCCTCCTAGTGATATAAGTGAGGCTGGGGACGGGAAGTCACTAGGAGAAGGTTGAATGAAAGAACGTACAGTGAGGATAGGGTTTGTGGGTCAGACTGTAGATTTTACTATCCATTGCTTTGAAAACGTCCTTTAAACTGGTACACTGCTGCAAAATCTGGTGAGCCAACTGGTTACTTGGATTGTGGCTGATTTACACAGACTAGCTAGGCAGTATTAATAAGTACCAGGACAAAATGATGATGATAATAATAATAATAATAATAATAATAATAATAATAATAATAATAATAATAATGTGGTCTACAAATTCAACATCAATAATACTAAGTCCGATTGCATTAACTCAGTTACCCTTAAATGTACCCAAATAATGTTTACTATTATAGGCCTACACAAAAGATTTTTCATGACAATGTCAATAAAAAGTGTAAACCCATAGAACCCCAGTAAATGACCTATCACCACTGTTCTCTTTCCTGTAGGTAACTTAATTTTCCACACTTTATGTTCCCTGAATGTTACTGAATGCAATTAAGTGAATGCTGATACTTGGTTACTGTTTTGCCATTAGCTAACTGCACAGTAAACCTTAAAGCTGCCAGCTGCATTCAGCAACATCAATGTTAGTCTGTGCTACTAAAACCTAACACTAGGAAACAGTGTCGTGTCAATAATAAAGTGCTTTACAGGCCAAAAGCCTCGGTATGCTTTATATCATATGTAAATACATGTTCATTTTCAGCTCTTCCTCCTGGTTTTCTTCTGCAAAGCTGAGCCAAATCAGTGAAAGCCATGCGTCACACACAGTCAGGCTGAATGGTGGAAGTAGCAGTCAATAATGCAGGAAGGATTTTCATCAGTACTTTGTGCCTGCATCAGCCTGCATCAGTGGCTTCTTTCTCTCATTTTAATGTGACAACTTGTGCCAGTATGTAAAAATGTCACAAGGTCTGTATCAGTGATGTCTGTTATTTTGATGCCTTGTGATCCATTCAAATAATCAGGTAAGAGGCAGCGTAAGTAGCTGATTTTTAATTTGAGGTATTAAAGTAAAATCCGGTAGGCTTTAAACTGAACCAAACCGACTAGAACATTTCTTTAATAACCCAATGAAAGCTGGAGTGAGAATTGTTCGGACGGCAGCCAAACTAAAGTGACAGATAACAGTGGGTTTCTACCATTTTCAAACTTCCGTACACACCTACCGAAACAAACCTCTCATGCTCATGTGCAGACAGACTGGATTGTTCCTTTAGGAAGTGGAGGAGTGCCTCCTCTGAATATACGTGTACACTTTGACACAGTGGTCCCAACAATCCAGCACTAGCAGTTGTCCTTTCTGGGTGGTGGCCACTCCCACAGGGCAGGTCAGCCCTTCCTGGATGAGAATTTTGAATCCACCCTCTTTGGGAAACTGGAGGATCTCTTTCCTGCCACTGTCCGTTACCAGCAAATCCCCGTTGGCATCCACACACATGCCAGTGATGCAGCGGAAGTCCTCTGTCTCTGAGAAGAAATGGCTGAGCTGCTTGCCTAGCTGACCATCTGTATCTACTGAGCCAATAGAGAAACCACCCTCGAGGTGGGGCTCGTTGTGGCGTTTCTCAAAGTTCAGGGCCAGGCCCTGGGTGAAATAGACTGTCCCAGCCGCATCACATGTCACAAACTTTGGCCGCACGGCAGAGCACAATCGGTTATAGCTGACCACACCTACATTGCGGTCCACCGCTAGACACCACAGCTTGCCACCTTCCACATCGGACACCACGAACTGACCTGATGGCATGGCAGTGATGCCCCAGGGTTTAATCAGTTGGTTCTTATGGCAAGCAACACAGTGTCCGTCCATAGTGTAGACTTTAACTGAGTTATCGTAGTTGTCAGTCACCCCAATCAGGCCTTGAGGAGTGACAGCTATGGATAAGGGGATGAGGTTAGGCAGGTCAGCCCCCAGGAAGCTCAAGACAAAGTTGTCGATGCTACTGGCATTACGGCGGATTTCACGCTGAAAACCTTTGCGATTAAAGATCTGGATGCGGTAGTTACCACGGTCAGCCACCAGCACCTCACCTTGTGGTGTTACACAGATGCTGACTGGTAAATTGAACATGCCAGGAAGAGTTCCCTTGCAGCCCATCTTCTTCACAAATTGGCAGACTGGGGGCCCTGTACTGGCCCCAGCTCCCCCAGGCGATCCCCCACCCGCGTCCATGGACTTTGACTTAAAGCTGCCCGGTGAACCACATACCGCCTCCTGTACGGCTGCAACCATGTCAATGTCTCTGTAAATATCCACTGGAGCCCCCATGGCACCACCTGTAGCCCCTACTGCCCCAGCTACGCTCTCTACATCACCCTCAAGTGCAATCTCCAACCCACTCTCCTCATTGTCTGTATTAACAGTATAAGTATTTGTGGTCAACTGGCCTACTTCTATGGGTTTAGAGTGCTCTGTTCTGATCAGCTCTGGGTCTTGCAGCTGAAACATGGTGGGCAAGCTGCTCCTCAGATCCAGCTCTTCGTCATCACAGCCTCCGCCATCATCCTTTAGCAAAGCGATATCGCTCTGCCTCACCAGCATTGTCAAATAATCACAGCGCGACACCACTTTTACCTCTGCAATGTTAAGGAGATATGTCTGCTCCTCCAGGACCTGCCCATTTAGCTTTTCCACTTCTGCCATGGAAGTTGTGAATGTCCTCCGAGACCTCCTGAGTTCCTCTTGAAGACGTAGCTCAGCTGTAGTATAGTCCTGCTGCACTGCCTGGTACTTTAGTCTCAAGGACTTGGTGATGTTTTCAATAGCTGTCTTTTTCTTCTGAATTTCGCCCATAAAATCCCGCAGAGCAGCCAGCTTGCCACCCAGTTCTTTACGCCGCTGCTCAGCAGCCACCCTAATCGGCTGGACCGAATGGCCTTGATGCAGGTGGCCCTCCCCTTTACAGAGCTCACAGAGGACCGTGGCACAATCGTGGCAGTACTGCCGTGGCAGGCGGTTGCAGCAGGACTTGCACATAAGGGCGGCGGCGGCAGCACTGCAGGACGTAGTACAGTCGAGGATCTTGAGCACCGTGAGATTGTCGGCCAGCTGGGAGATGCTGCTCATGCGGGAGACCCTGCTACAGAAGGGGCAGCGCACACCGTTAATAGTGTTAGCCAACAACTTCTCCAGACACTGCCGGCACACTGTGTGACCACACTGCAGGAGTTTGGGTCTCATTTGGTCCTGGTTGTAGGTCTCCAGGCAGATGGGGCATTCGAGAACCTCCCTCATTAGATCTGGGTCCAGCGGGGACGATGCTACCGCCATTATGGTCCTTTCCTTGAGGGAGAAAACAAACAAAAACAAAAAAGGCAATTATGTTTTGTGATTCTTATTATTTTTTTTTACCATTCAGTGTCGAGAGAACATAATGCCACTGGCTCAAGTGAGGAAATAAGCGTCGTGTTCAATGTGTGATGCCTCACTGTTGTGGTTTTATTAGATGCAGCATTAAGTGTGAACATGATAAAACGTACGTGGCTATAACTAGAAAAACAAGCGAGCTCCTTTTTCGGTTTCAAAGCAGCTAACTGTCGCAGTGTAGCGGATATAAACAAAGGCGAAAACCACTTATTTGATGTCCGGTTCACAAGGAAACCACTGTTGACCGACGACAGCCACCTAACGTCAGTCAACAGGCTGCGTTTCCGACCAGCCGGCGCTCACATTACTCACAAACCTGCTACATCCTCCCCCCGATCATGGCGGGTAAAATTTATGCGGGATGACTGCTGTTTTATCGGTGAGCTCATTGCGGGGTTACATATCCGAGGGCAACCATCGTGCTCTCCTGACGCTTAAAAAAATAGCTTGACCTTGCAGCCCGGGACGTAACGTCAGGAAAACGACTTACACTGAGAATTTTCCTCATTTGCAGAAAAAGTATCCTAGCTAAGTTGGAGGCCTCTCGACAAAAAAAAAAAAAAAAAAAACACAAATGTTAACGTGCCCCTTGACATAGGGCGACAATGTTATTCAACATCACCACAGGGCTGCTTTTAATGGACGTGCATTCAAAAACAAGACATGCGGCTCCGCGCAGTGCTTTCTCTTTTTTGGACATCTCTGCTTTAAAACATTACCTTTTCTTCAGTGTTAGCTGGTCAGAAGTGCCCAGGCTTGGATGGGCGTGCTGTGCTTCTGCTACTGCAGCTGCTAGTGAGAGACTGCAGTGTTGACGCGACGTCACTTACGCAGATCCGGGTTGTTACGTAGCACGCACAGCCCCGGGACGTACGGCTGTTCTGATTGGCCGCCGTGCGGTCCGGACGCAGCTGATGGGATTGTGGGATTTCACATCACAAGAAGTAATTCAAGATCAGAATAATTCACTCTTTCATTTGCCTTATTACCAACTTTCACATAGATCCTGGGTCAAAAGAGTTTGTCAGGCAAAGTGTATTTTATTAATTTTCATAAACAGAACTCGAAATAGTTTTCCCAGAATAGAATAGAAATACTTTATTCATCCCAAACTGGGAAATTTCTCTGCAGTAGCAGCGTTTACACCCGAGACAATGAAATGAATAAACAAACGTAGAAAATAAATAAAAAAGCACCTTCTATTAAGTAGTCGTTATAAATAACAGTATAAAATTAAAATGTAACTTTTACAATAGAGAACACAAAATAAGTTTGTGTTAAGTAAGTAAGTAAGAAATATCTTTTTACATACATACAACAAACTACTATGAACTACAGATGGCGCTGGTCCAGCCGGCCGCTTGCAGACGTTTTCCCAGGTGGACTGCTATTTCAGAATCAGAATCAGAATCAGAATTGGGTTTATTGCCAAGTAGGTTTTCACATACGAGGAATTTGCTGTGGTGTATTGGTAAGTACAGACAAGGCAAGTAGTGCAAGGTGCAAGGGTATTTGACAATAATTGCAATTTACCCTGAAATTAAAACATTGGTCATTTATGTGTTGAGGAGGAAGGCATAGGCCTACTTCATTGTACCTGTCTAACCTTTAAAGATCAGACATGTAAGATTAGTTGGGCTAATTTGAGTGAACAAGTAAAAAAAAACAACCTGTAACTGAGAAACTAAGTCTTACAGAGAGAACCTGAAGTGCTGCCCACAGGCTACAACTGTATTCCAAAACATCCAGATGTCCTGAAACATGTCTCCATCAAAGATGCTCTATGGTGACATGTTTAAGTTTATGTCAAAAATAAATAAATAAATAAAAAGTAAAAAAAAAAAAAAAAAATGTACTAGGCTTATCCAGTAATGATAGAAAGAGACCACTAGATGTCAGAATAGGTCTTCTACAAGATGTCCATGCAGCACCTCTGCTCACAGTTGAGTGAGAGTAAACGTGAATTACCATCTAAGAAACCGTATGCTTTTCTTTGGTCAAGCACTTTTAGAACAAACAGGTTCTAAAGAAATGTGGAATATTCATGTTTCTTATACTTTAACATATTTAATAAATGTCATCATATTTTGGCCTGTTATAAATAAACCACTGTAAAGTAACTACTGTTCAAATATCTGAGAGCAAGGTTTAACACAGTTTAATTGGAATGGTACTTTATAGACAAGGTGCCACTCACACAGATGCACATTTTACTGTATTAGCATGTGTTTCTCTTGCTATACCAATATTGTGTAAGACTGTGTAAAATCACAGATCTGTGGTACGTGCAGCACTAGCAGCTGTTTTAATAAAGCAAAAACAACAGTTACCATATCTAACAACATCTGTATTAAATTGCTATGGAAGATATTTGACACCTTTGCTGTTGTTGCCTGGGCAACATAACCCTGGCCAGAGGGGTTGGTCCCTGATGAGTAATTAAACTGCAGCCAGTCCAAAAAGAAATTTTAATTAACAAAGGCAGTGCAAGATCAATGGCAAGGGAATTCTCTCCATTTATCTCCTCACTATGTTTGATGACAGGCAACGGTTGCATAAGCATCACATTCATTCCACACAGGAAAGAGGTGTCATAGTTTATAAAAAGGTGAAATGACGGGCCACTCCTGCATGTGCTCCAATTTAATTTGTCCCTGTGGAGGTTGTCAACATTGGTCAAATGTCAGTGAAATTGTACATTGCACAAACACAAATACACAGCAACGGACAAAAAAAACTTTAGTGATCCCCAATGGAAATAATATGTTATAGCAGTCTGCTACCGGTCTCAAAACAGGGTTTACAGTAAACACGCTTAAAGAGTAAATAAGATATAGGGGGAAATAAGATTGTGCAGGAAGAAAAAATATGTGCACTCTTAATGTCAGCTTACAATCACAATCACATTATCATGGTTATGTTTTATTTTGTCAATAAGTTCTTGACAATGCCAAACCTTTCATGAAATGCATTTGTTAACACAGATGTAAACAATCGTAATCTTGGGTGAAATGATTTAAAGGAGGTGAGGCCTGAGCTATAGGGCTCTATTGTGAGAGCTCTTTTTCGACAGCTCTTTTCTGTTTCTGTGTTGCCTCAAGAAGTCTGTGTAATTGGGCTCTTGGGCCACCCCTTGAGCCTGTTTACATACTGTTGCACATGAAGTTACCACCCACCCTTTCAAATGCTCGCCAGTGTCTTACAGGAAGTAAGCCACCAAAGACATACATAAATATTATATATGTACAGACTCAATTCTCTCTCTCACATACAAACGCACACACACACCAGGGTTACGGCTACAATTGAGGACAGAAGGGTCATGTCCTTGGTGTTTTTTCTGGAGATTTGGAAGTTTCCATAACCTGACGTGAAGTTTACATTTAATAATTGTATATTACACACTGTAGGTTTTTTTTTTTTAAAGGGGATACCAATATATTTTAGATTTGTTAGATAAATATATTCTCTAATAGACTCTCCACTGTATCCCAATAATCTTCCAAAAATTGTCTATAGCCATACTTTTCTGTGGCAGTGAACAGCTGAGTTGTTTATTCTCGCCTATTAGACATACAAGCGTTGTCTTCCTCTATGTAGTCTTTGTATAATGTTGTATTTTTAGCCAGTATTATGTACTTTTTAATATTGAAATAATTCAGACTGAATCTGGGCTTCTTTTAGACTTTTAAATACATATACTTTTAATGACTAAGGCAGTGAAATTAATGATGTAAGGACGCCTATACACATTTTAATTATTAACGTAAAGTCAATATTGGTCTCTATTTTGTTATGAGGCTTTTAACAATACAACATAACAGACCTTTTAGTTTCACATGCTCCTTGTGTTACTTTTGCTATATTGAAGTTGAAAACTCACTTAAGATATGTTTTTCATGCTGCATTTGCATGTTTGAAATGTCAAGTGAACTTGACACTCATGGGATTTCCCCCTGCATTAGTTAGAAAATAGTCCTTGAAAACATCCCCACATGTGTTGTGTTTTTCTCAGAGCTGTTAAATTCCTGCTGGTAAATCACATGTGTCGGCATGTGTTTGAGAAATGAATGGTTGAAAGTGTACACGCCCTTTTCGTGTCTTGGGTTTACTTATTTAACATTGTTGACATTACAGGAGTCCAAGTGAAATTGCACATGTAGACACATTTAGACTCGCTGTCTCTCACACAAACACATACACTATTTGAGTTCATGCACTGTATGTTGTCTTTTTGCCACTGACAGGAGTCTGAAGGATGTTTGAGTAGTCACTGGCATTAGAACTTTTCACAGGAAATTACTCATTTAAAATATTAACCCTAATTGGTCCAAATTAGCCCACCTTGAATAATGTTGAGGGCTTTTCCTGCTGTCTTATTCACTTCCTTTGGGTTTTGGGTTTCTACTTGTTTTTTCTTGGTCTCTGTGTGTGTATGTGTTATCTGTTTTATGTGTGCATATTTGCACTTAGTAAGTCATCAATCCATCCATGTGCCTCCGTATGTATGTGTGTGATGTTTGGGGCTGATGGTGTTTTTTTCAGTAGGACCAAAAAGGGTTAATTACTCTGCAAAGGGTGTAGGTTACTCTTATTTTGACAACCTAAATATATACACATTCAGTATTTTAAACTGCAATATCGAGGGTTTGATTAGTGAAATGAAATATTTGCAGATATACATTTTTCATGAATCTTGGCTCTTCTACATTTTGTAGCACTGACTGATGCCTCACGTCTCAAAGCTACATCATAAGCCAGTAATTCAACTTGAGTACGCTTTCTCGTCACTAGAAAGACTCCCTTATCATTCATTTGGAAAAATCTGATGTGTCCTCTGATATTGTTCAGCAAATAGTCACAAAAGCCACATCAGCACAGATGGCAGATCTGCTCCACTGTAACATGTGGCCTGATGTGTCCTCCAACACTCAACACTCAAGAAGCATTCTCTCCTGTTTCTACTCCTCCCCTGCTGCTGTCGCTGCCTCTTCTTTCCGCATGGTGTGTTGTTTTCTCACTGAATGAATCCCCCCAACTCCAGTGAGAACATCAAACAGTGGTAATTGACACTCAGGAGAAGAAGCCAGTGACACCCCCCACCCCCCTGCCGACATTCATCCTTTGTCTATAAAAGCTGATGACAGTAAGGGATTAGTTGTTGTTTTTTCTTCTTTTCCTTGGCAGCAAGTAGAAGTAAATCCAGATGCGGGTGCTCTATGCAACTGAGGGACCGTGAATGTTCCTTGCTACTCCAAGTGAAGATCCATAAATAGTTTTATAGAAATAAAGATGAGAGAATGTTTAGGAAGAGGGGATTGTTTTTACAATTTGGATAGAAGACATATATAATGTTGTTATCTTTGTTTATTTCCATCTGCACCACCACCACCACCTCTCCTGCCTACCCCTCCAGAGGCAACAGACCAGGGGGTTGGCGGAGGTGGACGGCGTGAGCTGAAGTCGATTCCCTTCATCAGCTACCTGTCGGCACTGCAGAAGAGCCAGCTGTTGTCCGACGACATGGTGAATGGCATGGAGATCCGCTGCGAGGAGAAGGGCAACTGTCCAGCTGGCTGCCACCTGTGCCATCACCAGGCCATGATGGGAGGAGTGTCGGGGAGAGGCCGCACTGCCAGCAGCAGGAGCGGAGAGCAGCCTTCCCCCATCCCTGTGCTGCTGGAAGTCAGCCGCGTGGTGCCCCTCTATAGCCTCGTCCAAGACAACGTCACCAAAGAGGTGAGAAAGCAGCATGTGGATAGGAAGCTTTTGTGTGTGTGTGTGTGTGTGTGTGTGTGTGGTGTGTGTGTGTGTGTGTAGAAGGAGAGGGAGAGGTTGAGAGAGTGACCGTAAAACCAGAGAATGACAAAAGCCCCTTTTACACAGCCTGTTTAAGGTGGGAATGTTGTGCCGTTATTCCGCCTTGCCTTCTGTATAAAAGTTATGAACGCGGAACGTTAAGCCGGCAACGGATGTAGTAACAAAGTTGAATCAGCATCTGTGTAAACAGGACAGGACCGGGATGCCCATGCTGTTGTGTTACACGTCACGCCTCTTTTGCTTCTGAAATGCAGGAATGCTGTCTAAAATCACAACTGGGGTGGCATTATGCCCATTGTTTGGTTTGGCCTTCTTTAAAGCATTTTTGCGCGATCTCTGTGTAAAAAGGGCTAAAGAGAATCAAGTCAAGAGATGCATCAACATACCCACTGGACTTGAAAACAAAAATGAAATGAAAACAAATCCTCATCCATAAATTAACTTTCACTAGTTTATTATAACATAAAAAAGTATTTTTGAATGAAATTCTACATTATGTCATTGATGGTATGGTTAAAGCCCCAATTTACTTTAAATTTTGACATTTTGGGAATTATTCATTTATATGAATATAACTCAACTTACTATTAACACGTTAATTGTAAATGTGAGGCAATAACACACGTTGTGCTGCTCTTTGACAAATTATGCAGTGTGCTCTGAAAGTGTAGGACACATATGTTTACTGTTCAATACATTTTACTTATATACAATCTCATGCCCTGTGGTGGTGGCGTAATCCTTTCATACTGTACATAGGCTATCCATTGTCCTCTGTAGTGTTTAACTGATGCAGTTGTAACAAATCACCTCTAGGTGGCATTAGTTGGTTAACTTTGACCACTGGAAATGAGCACAGCAACACAGAGGGCCTAAAAAAGATGACATCATGGTTTTCTCCTCTTGTGGGAAAGTCGATGTGTATATGTGTGAGATATATGTGTGTGTCTGTGTCTAAACAAGCATACACAGCTGAATGTAATATCATCTTAATGGCCACATGTTGTGTTCATGATTCATCCTGTATGAAAACTCTTTGGATCTTTGTGCAGTGAAAGTTAATCATATCTGATTTCTTTTCCATAAGGTAATTTAGGAGGGGGCTCTGGCTTCACTTGACATTTAGTTTACCACATTTTGCTCTGTTTAGGCTTCCTCTTGACATTGCCTTGCTACCTAATACCTGGTAGATGTCTTCTCTGTGCGTGTGTAAGCCAACGCAGAGCTGTTTGCAGTTGTCTCACACCCAACATACACGCATGCACACGCCATAGGAAGCAGACTGGTGCACGCACCCCCTAATCAAGCATCTAATTACCTTACCTTACTGCAGGCAACAATAATACCAGAGGCAAAAAGACAAACACACACACATATATGTATATATATATATATATATGCACTCACAAGTACACGCACATACACACACACACACACAACAAAGCCCCCTGTACGTGCCTCCCATAACAAGCACCAGAGCCCCAAAGAAAAGGAGGCACAATCAATAGCAGACGATCCCTAGTGGGCCTCATCGATAGCTAAACGTGAGGAAGAGCAGAATGTCTCTTTTCCCTCTATTCCAAACACCTCGCTATCCGTCCTTCTCTCTCCCCCTACCAAACCTTCTGGGGATGGAGAGATTGAGATGTATGAGGAGCAGGAGAAGGGATAGACTGCAGTGGATCGCTCTGGCAAGCCCTTTTGATGTAGCTTGAGGCAGGATTATTAGCTTCTTATTGATGTCATCGACCTCTTGGGAGGGAGGGGAGTCCATCACTCTGCTCCTCTTTTCCTGTCTTTCTCTTCTTCTCTTGGCCGCAACTGCTGCTGCTAGAAAGGCACATACGTATATTGCATTAGAGACGAGGGACAACAACAACCTGCCCCTCCACACACACAACTGCTCATCCCCCCCCCCCCCCCCCCCCTCTCTCTCTCCCCGTCTTTGTGTGTGTGTCTGTCTCACACACACTTTAGCTTGGGACTATCTTTCTACTTGGCTGGGTCTATCGGGAAAGACAGATGCCATGGTGCAAAAGCTTTCTCAGAGATGAGGTCCTTTTTTTCACTTTAAACCCCCTAAAGCAATCATAATACAGGCTTAGTTGTCCAGATTATGATTAGGTGGACTGAGGTCATACCTATATGTGTATACCTGTTTGTGTATGCCCACTTTCGGGTCTACATGGACCTGTCACTCTTTCTATGGCTCCCTTCCTCCCTTTTTTCTCAGCTACCTGCATCTTTCAGTGGCCTCTCCCTGGCGGCCTGACTCTTTGACAGGACATGTCATGTCCCTTTCACATAAATCTCCTCATTATTGAGCCAGGGGGGGATTCTATTACAATGTGAAATTACCCCTTCCTCGAAAAGACCACTACCAGGACTGAAAAGAAACAGAATTAAATGGTAGAAATAGTAGCCTTCTTCTTAGCTTGCTCTGTCTGACTTTGTCAAAGAAAAGAATGGGGAATAAAGTATTTCTTTGTACATGTGCCCAGCACTTAGACTGGCATCGCCAGACTAATTCATTAATGCATATTAGTCTGGAACCTCACAGTTCATATTCAATTTCCAAGGGGCGGAGACAACCAATCAGAGCAATGAACTGCCATTCTCTCATGCAGTATGACCTGTCAGAAGTACGGCGAACACATATTTCTTAATTTCTTAATACTATCAAAAAATATGGGATAGTTACCTGGATGTTAGCTTAAAACATGTTAAAGGTTTGGTTCACTCAAAAAAAACATTTCTCACTTCAATCCATGCTCGCATTTTTTGTTTGGAAAGTCCAGATTTTAAGATGTCCGTACCTGAGATATTTGCTTCCAACCTAATACAATGAATGTGAACTGAAATTGGTTTGTGGCGCTCACAGCACTTTAACGGGACAGAAAATGTTCTTGCAGAAACAATGTGCTTTCTGGATTATCCACAGGCCTCACTGTCCAACTTTTGCTATAGGGACTATTTCTTCAGTAGTAAAGTTCCAATGAAAACTGCTTACAGTGAGGTCTGAGTTTTTAAGTGTAATGTTTCCGTGCAGTTAACACCACAAATAAAATTCCATTCACCTCCATTATATTGTATTTTTATCCCCAAACCTTAGAAAATAAAACCAGGACTATCTGCGTGCCTAAATAGTGGGAGTATGTGAGCTTTTTTTTCTTTTTCGTGCCTTTTTGGTGGTGAACCGACCCTTTGAAAAACTGAATAATGTAATATAAACGTAATGATTATGTTTTGCATTTGGAAGGAAAGGTTTGAGGTTTACTCTCTCTTTGTCTTGGTATTCTCAAGTTGCTCTGTTCTAGGGCTTGGCTTGCTTTAAACCAGGTCTTGACTTGAATTCGACTGGAACCGGTCTTGGAATTGGCTTGGACTCGACTAAGGTGGTCTTGCGTACAGGCCTCGTGTGTGCACGCGAATGCACACGCACACAAATGCTCCACTGTTTTAATGCCAGAGTAAAATACCTCAGTGGGTAAATAAATAAGCTAACGCCTTTGGAGCTTACCAGTGGCAACCTGTGTTGCTGTGACTGAATTATGACAAACCTTTTGAACAAATTGGTTATGAGTCTAATGGGTCAGAATGCTCTATATCTTGCAGAGTGGCCGCTGTCATGCTCTCACCATAACGCAATACCGCACAGGGGCGTGTCTAAAAAAAAAAAACGGGACAGGAGATCACATAAGCAAAGCAGCAACAACATATTTGCATCAAAACAAAAGAAGTAGCAGCATTACACATAAAAACTCGAGGCAATAGTCTTCCACAATCCAGCAGGTCTCATAATCTAATGTACGCATAGAAAGAAAAAAATGCTGATCCCTGCTGAAAGTTCTGATCCCAGGAACATCACTTCAGTACCAAGGAGAGTTCACGCACCTACAGTATAGGTGCATGCGCTCTCCTTGGTACACATTCATACGATATTAACTTTTTATGGCCAGTGTGTTCCACACTCAGTTGCCTGTTTATTAAGTACACCTGGCTTAATGTTTTTGAGAGGATGTAGTTTTTGGTGCTATTGAACTGTATTGTATTATATTGTTTAGCCTACCCTCATTGATATAAATGGGGTGGACAATATTTTAGAAAACACCTGCCAGAATATTGTTATTATTATTTTTATTATTATTGTTATTCTGTTAATCATATAGAGGGTAATATCCAACAAACTAACTTTTAACGTTAGTTTCCACTGAAATATACATTTTATAAAATTGTATTTGTTTCCATTTTGTTTTATTCCCCTTCTCTGTTCACTTTCATATTGTTTGTTTTTATTTTACAATACATAATAAGATAGCAGACTAATAAATAGGTCAAACCTGCTGTTTAAGGGTTCTCCAGTGTGATGGCAATCCCCCATCAACCTCTTGTTGAACCAACCGTCCAGCTGCCCCCAGTGTCACAGTTTTCCTGGAAGCACTATTTCTGACAAGGTTCCTAGAACCAACCCATTGGTTCCTTTGTTAACACCATTAGCCCTGAATGATTGGAAAGGCTACATAAATGCATTTGTGTGTGCGTGTACACACACACACACAGACATACACACTTAGGTCACTATTGATGGTGTCCTGTGTGTGCTGACTTAGACTCTTTACCACCACTGGTGATCATCTTATAAATCAATACTGTGGGCCAGCTGGCCAGTGTTTTCGTGTATTAGCCTCTGAAGACGGACAGTAATATGGTCAGCTTAGACTAGACAAACAGATTAATACATTAAAGAGGTCACAATGGCCTCCCTTGCCTTCTTGTAAGTCACGACAGGCTTCTATGAAAGCGAAAGGTCAAAATAGTATTTTGATGCCAGTGAGTCTGCAGGGTCTAAATGATCTCAAGGCTTGGAATTTGCAGCTGGAGTTGTTGCTAATGCTCAATGGCCTTGCGGCTCACTGATCTTGTCTCCTGTTCGAAGCAGGGGGTGATTACATTTCAGCTCAATTTGTTCAGTATCAATAAGGTCAGTGGAGATGAGTTTTGGCATATTTGTGAAATGGTAGAACCGTGTGTTATTGCAACCATAAGGGCATCACCAGTTCCTGAGAGCAAATCTGTCATGACTGCATAAAACTGTCTTACACTGTTACACTCAATGCTCAGATAGGGCCATCTTTGTCAAAGTACTTGCTTTTCTAACATGGGGCATAATGGATATGGTTGTTTCTTACCCCCATCTTGCCAACATAGAATGTATATGGATCTATAGTGTTCTGGGAAATGTATGATCTGTGGTTAATCAATACAGTATAGGATATCTTCTGCTTTACAGATATGGTTTATCTAGTAACTGCACTGAACACAGAAGCAAGGGTGGATATTTCACTGATGGGGGGCAGGGCAATAAACTTAAAAATCATTGCATTGTTTTGCATCTACATGGTCTGCATGGTTGTATTATTTGAAATTCTACATGTATGTTTACAATGATGTATTGAGGCGTACAACTGATATTTTTCCCAGGAAGGGGGGGTCCAGAGCTCTGTCACCCCGTAATTTCTGCCTATGCACAAAAGTACTCTCTCCGGTGCGCTTCAATGTGTCTGTTCATCTCGTTAAAGGATTTTTCCTTTATCCAAGCTTTTTTTTTTTTTTTACTTGCACCAGCAGGATATATTGCTGTCTGCACCACCGCACACTTGACATATTATCACTTTACATGTATAACCTAACTATCAAGTTTTTTTTTTTTTTTTTTGCTTTTCTCTAAATCCTCATCTCTGTTCTACCTCCTGCCCCCAACCCACCTCATTCTCTAAACCACAATTAGATTCCCTGTTTACCCAGTGGAGACTGGCTTGCATTACTCTTCAAAAATAAACACGGCGGTAATCGCTTTGTCTATTTTTCACATGTGCAGTCATGCAATCAAGCGCATAGAACCATATGGGGTTTTTCTAGGAATCTGGTGATGGTAAACGAATGGCGGTCCTGTGGTCTTTCTATCTTTTGCCCCTAGCAGCCGGGGTCATTTCTCATTTCTCATATTTGTCAAGTCTGTGTGCGTGCATAGACCTTGGGTCCAGGTTTTTCTTGTTGCCTTTGTCTGTGGCCTGCTTCCCATTGACATGAGGTGGCAAGACCCCTGCTGCTGTTGTTTTCTGGCAGCAGTAAGCCACATGGATTCAGGCAAGGGGGGAGAATGTAATTACCTTTTTCCCCTTTTTGGTTTTCCAGGGGGTTATTATATGGCCATGGATTACAGTGCTTGCCTACCCCCTATAATAACTGTTCATTCAGCATGCTCATTTAGAGGGGCTTGTATTGGAGGATAAATAATGGGAAAGCCTTGACTGCTGAAAGATCCTGATCCTGTCCCACAGTAATGTGGGGAATGCTTTGAGAGTTGAGAGTCTTCTTTTTCACACCTTTGTTTCCTTGTTCATCATGTTGATTTTTCACTGTCCTATTTCTTTTGGTCTCTCCAGCCCCATTCTCTTTCACTTTTGTTACTCTGCTGCTCATTTAGGTTACTTTCACTCCCAAGATCCTTTGCCTTGAGTGAAAGCAAGTAGTATTGGAAGAAGTCAGTTCCCATGAAAGGCTGTTGAGCCTCCTTTGCAGCTAACAATGCAGTGTTGTGGAAATGCTAACATCAGCTTCTGAGTGCATACCCTGACTCTTTTTCTGGCCAAGCCATCTGCCTTTCTGGTCAGGCCTTTGCCCAAAGTCATCTCAAATATCACTTTCACTAATCGACACACTGCAGAAATCGTCCTTGGCATGTCTCCAATGAAATGAAACAACCAACTGTGGAAATCAGTCTTTAATTGGAGTGTGTGTTCATCCGTGGATGTTTGTATGTGCCCATGTGTACACGCTGCATGTGCGCGGCTGTCTTAAAGATGTGTGTGGTCTCATCAGTTCCTTTGCTATGGGATAAGTGAATGTCATGGTGTATTGGAACAAAGGAGTGGCTTCGCTCTGCTTTTTGTTGGATGCCTGGTACCCACTGATAATGTTTCCGCATGGTTCCAGTGTCCTACTCTTGTGACCATGATCAACTACATCTCCAAAGTTGTCTGCATGAGGCAGCACTGCCAACCAGTTAGAGCACATAAATAACTGAGTGCTCCATTGATCCATAGTGTGACAGGGGGAGCCAGAGTGCTTGCGAACTCCCTTGAACTCACTCTCTATCATGCCTGTGGCTTTAGGGAAAGCCCTGACATTATACTTTATTGCTTTGACGGTTATATTGGCATTTTGCTGCCTTTTAGAGGATGACTGAGCTTCTGCCTTTGATTTTTCTTTTGCCTGTTAATGAAGCAGCACAAGGAGATGTTAGGCGATGATGTCATCGCCTAACATCCCCCCCTCCATTCCCTTCACAGACAGACCGACAGCACCAGCGACAGATCCACACACACACACACACGCACAAACATACACATTGAATGGAGGAGGTGGGGGAGTGTCACAGCTTTCACACCTCCATCATAAAAGTCACAGTGCAACTATGATATCACAGTGTAAGCTTGTCGATGTTAGTGAGATGTTCCTGCCTTCAGGTAATTGGGAATGGTGGGTATGAAAAGGTCACTCTGTGTGTGTGGGTGTGTGTGTGTATGTACCTGTACTTCTGTCTTTGTGAGACCCATTTTAAGTTCTAGACCTTCAGAGAGAGGACATTTTTGTAAAGTGAGGACATTTTGGCCAGTCCTCATTTCATCAAAGGGTTATTAAGGTAAAGCTGAGGTTTAATATGTCAGCTTTGATGGTAAATATTATGGGATGGAAAAAAAAGACAATTAATATAGTCAATTCAGTGTCATCATATTAACAGAAGTACAAGGATATGTGCCTATATGTATTCTGGGATATGGAGGGCAGTAGTGGAGAAGGTGGGCTGAGATGGGGGTTGGGTAAGCATAGATAGACAGGGAGTGCATGTTCCAAGAGATAATTGCATTTCTCTCACCTGTTACCCTTTACAGGCCTTCAAGAGCGCCACAATGAGCTCATACTGGTGTGCTGGAAAGGGCGATGTCATTGATAACTGGTGTCGATGTGACCTGAGTGCCTTCAGCAAAGATGGCCTGCCTAACTGCAGTCCCCTCAGGCAGCCAATGTAAGTGTGAGGTGACACCATGACACCTACAGTAGGAATTCATGCACTGGAGAGATTTCATGGATGCATGCACCGATGCACCACAGGCACACTCACATATGCACGTGGACATGCACACATATACACACATACCTGTCTCTCCTGACCCCTGGGGCACTTGAGAAAGTTGTAGACACAAGCACAGTCCCCAAAGTTCTAATAGCTGCCAGTCGGCCCTTACACCCTTCTGAAAAGAACATGCTCTCATTCAAGGTGTCCTAATAATACCTTTGAGACTTTTGTGAGTCATCCACCACAGCTATTGTTGCCCTGAGAACTTTTAAAAAGAAACAGGAAGT
The DNA here is from genome assembly GCA_031216445.1 of Lateolabrax maculatus. Taxonomy (NCBI): domain Eukaryota; kingdom Metazoa; phylum Chordata; class Actinopteri; order Acropomatiformes; family Lateolabracidae; genus Lateolabrax; species Lateolabrax maculatus. The sequence continues at coordinate 9,064,908 of CM062219.1, forward strand.
TGAAAGGGCAAGGCTTCAGAGGATAAGGCTACAATGAATGCATTTAATTAAAGAATGAAAATGAAATATGCCTATTAGTAGATTATATTCTAGAATGAATGAGGGGTAACATTTATTGGCACCAGTCTAGAATAACATTAAAAGCTTAACTAGGATAAAATATACGGTTGCTGCATGAGATGATTCTGGGGTCCAAGAACAAATGAATTTGCAAGCAGTGTAGTGATTTTTTTGCAAAGGGCCTGCCCACATTACATTTTTGAAAAGTGCTGATGCTAGGCCAATCAAATTTGAAATCTTTACCTTTGTCCACGTTCAAACAACACCAAAGATAACACTGCATCAAGCGTTTTTGAACTTGGTTCACCTTGTCATTGCTGGCATAGAGTGATATTGTCATCACCCAGCAACAAAGTAACATTAACACAAATCTTAGTTAGAGGGTTAGATGGGTATCGTCAGCTGAACAGGTGTGGTCCATCAGTTGGACGCACTCTAACAGACAGGTGGATATAATAAATAAGTAATATTTAAAACATTATCAAATCTATTCCTCATTTTACAGCTGTTCCTTTTGTAACCCAACACTGGCTTTATAGTATAATATAGAACCATACTGTTTCCAAGGTCAAGAATGACCATTGAACTTCAACTTTTAGGCCCGCATGGATAAGAAGTCCTAAAAGCGCTCAGAAAAAAAACTGAACATCTAATTCCACGAAAAACTGGGCAAACTTTGATACCCTAATTAATATGTGGTATGATCAAAAACTCCAAAACAGCTACTAAATGGGCCTTGTGATGAGATTGGTCTTAACTCTTTAGCAATACTTTGCCAAAAATATTGGTATTTGGGAGATACACATTGATACTTAAGACTTAGATTATGCTGCACAAGTATTGCATAAGTAGTTTGAGAGGCTTTTTTTTGGTGGTTTGGGTATTGTTTTGTTTGTGAATTGTGGATGTGGAATAGGAGAAAAAGGGCGTGGTCCCACAAATACAGTTTTGGTCTGGCTTTCCCTGGGCCCAAGCCTGCTTCTGGCTGGAAAGGGCCAGTGAAGAGCCGCTGCAGAAGCCAAATCTCCAACCCAGGCCAGTGCTGGATTTTAAGGCCAGAAAAAACCTGCAGTACTTATTATTAATGTCTGTGAAGATGAAACCAAGCGGTATGCTTTTTATGAAAGAGGGATAACCTACCTCTCTCAGCCATTATGACAGACACAGCTGAAGGGCAGGCAAAATGGAAATACAGTTCTTTTATCTCTTTTGAGGGATTAAAGAGGAAAAACTACACAGGGAACACTGCTGGAGAACAGGTGGCATCGGAATGCTGTTTTGTTCAAAGCTACTGTTTGCCATCCTGTTGTCCAGTGAGATACAGGCAGAGGTGTTACAGCCTCTACTCAACACAACAATGACTATGGGATTCCTACTTATACATTCTAGGTTTAGGTCCATTCTTTAGGCATTGGACACATGCACACACACACACACAGTTTAATTTGAGATTCCAGATGAGGGCAACAAACAGTTATGGTAGCCTTTTGATCTCATTGTTAATGTTTATCTCATTTCCATATCTTAAACCTTGTCTCCTCTGTGTTGCTCCATTAGTTTGCGCCTAGCCCCTTACCTGGAGCCCTCGAGCACAATGGTGGCCCTGGAGTGGATGGATGTGGAGCCTCTGATTGGCTGCAAAGTTTCCGACTACATCATCCAACACAAACGAGTGGAGGATCCCTCGGAGGCAGAGGTCTACACAGGTAGAAAAACTAAATTGATGAACGAATTGAATGAGTTGATTTACTTTGTGTAGCTGTGTAGCTTTCAATACTATGCTATGATAAAGTGAGCTCGTCTGTTGACAGTTTTATAAAGACATAGTTTTGTGTTTGGAACTTTCTCCTCAATACCATGACCAGGTCAGCATCAAATGTTTAGTTATTTTGCTTATGAAAAATGAACCTTATTATGTTATTTCTTGGTTAAACGTTGCTTTTTTAAATTTAGCTTACTTAATGTTAATCTATTGCTTCAGCAGTATTTACTGTTGTTTACTCACACACACACACACATACAAACAGGCAAATAGTCTGAGAGATAGAATCATTTCTGTATTTTTATCATTGTGGTGGTTACATTAGCTCTTTTGTGTCACAGTGCAGACTGTTGGTCTGTGTGGTGTTTGCATGTTCCATGTTCACATGGGTTTCCCTCTACTGTCGACAGACGTGGAAATTAGGTGGATTAAAGGCCCTAAATTGTCTAATTGTGTTAGTCCTGTGTATTCCGTTTTAACTGTAAATAGAAGGAAAATGACATTGTTAACAGTGTTAAAAAATAGAGTATCTGCTATGCATATAGTTACAGAGGTTAATACTGTATTGGGACATTCGAGATCGGATCTTGATTGATCCCACATTACATGATGTATTGCTGGGCAATCAATGGTGAGTCATGCTTTAGGGCAAGCTGGAGTCAGTACTAAATTCTCTTTCAGTCTAACTAAGTAGTTTGCATTTTCTCCTCACAAAAGTATTCTTTCAAAATGGCGATGAAAAAATGGAGATGGAAATAACAATGAGAGCAGAAAGGAGAGTTAAATGCCACTAATAGATAATAGAACAAAGATGTTTGATGAGTCAATGGAAGGAATTAAAGTTACAATTGGAGGGAATGATATTAAAGTTTTGGTCTGGATACAGAACAGAAGGAGGAATTTAGACTGAAGATGGGAGAAGATGACACAGGGCAATTTATCAAGTGCCATAATTGGTGCTGACCATTGTGCCGTAGGGGTAGGGAAGTGGTCATGGTTGTGACGAGGGGCTGGGGTGAGTCAGAGGAAGGGTGATAGGAAGGAATTTAATAATATTGGAGAAATGAGGTGGTCTGGAAGAAGCTGGCTTTAGTCATTGGGAAGTATGGACAGGCCATCCATCACCCCTGGGAGGACTGCTGATGAAGCGTGGGCACCAGCAAGCGGAGAGAGGGTACAGACAGCTAGACACAGGCATGCTGGCAGAGGTGAGGTAGAAAGGGGCAGATGGTGTGGGTGACTCACTCTGCAATGTGCCAGTCACCACTATAAATCATGTCGTAACAGACAGTATAATACAGATTAGAAGTCATTGTCTTTGTCTTTTGTCATTTTCTCTTCTCTTTAAGCCTGCCACCCTTTATCTTGTTTACTCAACTTTCTTTAAGTGGCTCGACAAAGTTTAAATAGAACTTTGGTGAGTTAAAAAGAAAGCTAACTTAGGCGAGTGCAATGTGTTCAGTATATGACCCTCTCAGAGAGGAGTAGGTCATATTAATTGGCAGGAAACTCTGGCAGACTATAGGTTCTCCTTCAGTGGAAACATCATGTATTATGAACAGTATGGGTATGCATCTGGGTAGCTCCCACTTCCATTGCAAATACTGAAAACTGTAGCTACACAAAACCTTCATTGTTCTCCAAAACGGGGGGATCAAGATTGCTGATACAAACTTGGAAGGCATTGCAGGGGTCCATTTATGAAATAATAGGGGCCTCTTGAAATGATGAGATCTTGTTCTCTGGACTCAGCAAATAAAAGCCATAGTGTTTCAGACGTGCCATTTTCTCACACTTATTCAGACTTATTTTGAAATTATTATTATAGTTATTATTATTTTGGAAAACCAAAAGTCCAGTTTCAAATTGCAGCCTGCTCACCTTGTGGATAAAAAGCAACAAACTCATCTCATGCTCTCAAGCTCAGTCATTTTTTCTATGCTTTTTTCTCATGAGTGCTCCTCTTGACTTTCACAGACAGATACACACACCCGCACACACACACACACACACACACACACACACACACACAGACTCCCCGGTTGAAGCTGCCAGTCTTTTACTGTTGGCCACTGAGCAACTCTAATGGAGCAGTTTCGGGATAAATACTTGGATAAATACTTTGCTCGAGGGCATCTTGGTGGTTTTCTGGAAAGCAAGTGTTTCTCCTTCATTTTCCCTGTTCATATTTTCCAAGACTGTATGATGATTTGAACCAGTGAGCTTGCAGTCAAGCCTTCTTCTCCAACATCTAAGGGTGGGTACACACTAAAGGATTATTCGGCTGATTTACGGTAAACCAAATTTGACAATCCAGACAATCGTAGGAAAAAAAATCCTGATCCAAAGATTAGTCAGGGCTGATATTTGGCAATATAGAACAGTGGGAGGTGTTCAGATTCAATCTTAAAGTGTTAAAGAGAGAATATTATGGAAAACAAGACACAATTGAAGCACAAAGATTGTAGTCCTCACTGTTTCACCAAGTTTTTGTGGTCAAATTGCATCATTTGAACAACCCATTCTGAACTGCCCCCCAGTTTGATGTCAGATAAGAGATTGGGCAGTTCCATCAATACTTTGAATACATTACAAACGGCTTATTTCAGAGCTGGTGCATTTTACAGTTGCTGTAAGTCTGTAGTCTGAGTAAATACAACAAGAACAAAACAGTAGAAAAGGACAGTCAAATGTACAGTGCCATTGAAATCAGAAGGTAGATGCCTCCTACTTCTACTTTATTATTCCCTTATGTTTTATTGTTATACACCAATACACCACAGCAAATTCCTTGTATGTAAAAAACCTACATGGCAATAAATCCGATTCTGATTCTGATTCTGATAAACATGGTGTGGTGGAAAGATGGGATTTTGACCATTGCCTACATTGTCAGTAGTAAGGGCAGCACCTGCGTCCAGTGGATGGGATTCAGCCGGCTTCGGCATTCACAGAAGCTGAAGCTGCATCCACATCCATTGCCAAGTCGAAACACTGCTTCAGGCGGGTGTCTGAGAGAGAGGAAAGATAAACAGACAGCCACACACACAGACACTCAGCCACGCTGAGCATGAGTCACACACTCAGAGCACACACATTCAGCCATGTGCACACTCATACAGATGGCAGACAGAGACTGAGTGTTGAGATGCAGACACTTGGATGCAGCTCTCACTGGGTTCTATGTTTCTATGTCAGTGCTGTCTAGACTAGGATAGTAGAATATACTGTATCCCGCCAGAGATTCATATTGTGAAGGTCAGTCATTTAACAGTGAGAGGTTTCCACAGTTTTGTCTTCTCTAATTGCACAAGGGACTTGATTCCAAAGATTCATCTCATTGGGAAAACACTATATGCAACCTGCTTTTATCCTACTTTTTTCAGGGCCATTCAAAGAGCTTAATATAAAATGTTTTACAGGTTAACTTTGTAATGTGTCCACATATTTTAAATTACCCATTATATGTTATGTGCACATACGGAATCAAAAGATTTAGTTTAGTGGCAACCAATTGCCTAAATATAGCCATATATCTTTAAGTTAATGGTTGTATATGTGAATGTATCTTTGCTTATTCAATTGATGTAGACCATAAAAACTCCCTAGCAACATCAGCAGACTAAGTGTTATTCACAAATTGAATCACCTCAGTGGGGATATGTGGGAATAAGTTGTTTTTTTTAAAAAACGAATCCCCCATCATCACTCCTGATATCACTGCAGATGAAAAGTTGTATGTTTTGGAATGCAGCGAGTTTTTCTACAAGCTGGGTGACAGTTTTATCCAAGTTAATAAGCTGATTCAAATGATGTAATATGCCACCCTTTTGGCTCAGGTTTTTCATCCATAACAACTTCCTGCATGAATGGATGCAATCATAGAGTCCTTGAAAATCTTGACAGTGAATGGTATCTTCCTCTAAGCTAATATCCATAAATGTTGCTAATGTGACTCCCTCTTGCTTGATGTAAATTATAGAAGTGATATTATGCCTCTGCTCATAATATAACAAAAGGGATGCACATTTTCTTGCAGTGGGCATCAGTGCTGGGTGGAAAAGTCATGTCAAACTGAGTGTGTTGCTGGAGGTGCCTTCTTTAGTTGTAAACCCTCCATAATCATGGTAGGTGGTGTAAGGATCAACCATGTTAGCTCACTGACTGTTTCTAATGCTGCCTAGACAATTAGTTCATTTCTTGCTAATTGGGCTGTGGCTTACAACCAACTATTAACCCAAATGCAGCATCATTCATTACATCAGAATCACATTTTCGACATTTTCGTCATCATCTTGACTGAAGATAGCTACGTATTTGGCTGTAAATACAGAAAGAGACAATGTTATGCCCAAATAGGGCCGGACAGTTTGCCTTTCTACGCGTGTCTTTGCCTGGATTTGAGAAAGATTAAGACCTGAAAGTAAACTTCCTTCACATGGCCTTTAAAACCAAGCACCACTAGGTTATATATATATATATATATATATATATATATATATATATATATATATATTATTTAAATTTGTATTTAATTTTAAAAAAAAAGAAAGAAAAAAAAAAGAACAATAGTCCCCAAAAACAATAAAAGGTACAGGCTAGTGGTACAGTGCATCAACAAACCTTCTCACCCCCTCAGGGTCCAAGCATAGACATCACAAGACATTGCATAGAACCCAAAAGGATTAATAATCTATGAAATAAATAAAAATAGATTACATAAACGGAAGTAAGACATTCAGCTCACAACGAAAAGGAAGGGGAGTGTGTCAGAGTCACTGAGTCTTGATCATTCCTGAAATCTGAGCAAGATTTCCATCAGTCTTTATATGAGTCCAAAAAAGGCCCCAAGTTGTAGCCCTGTCTTCCTTGTTGCCCTTTAACCTATTAAGCATGGATTCGTAGGATGCAGTCTCAACCATCACATTCAATCAGTCTTTCAAATCCGGAGATTTAGCTATTTTCCAATGTCTCAAGATAATTCTGGCAGCCGTAATCAGAAAATAACAGAAAATACCCCTTTTGGAGCATTTGATATTTGAGACCCTAACAGACAAAGAGCAGGAGTCAGGGGGATTACCAAACCAGACCAGCTGCTCAGGATGTCCACCACTTTAACCCATAATGATGCCACTAATGTACATTCCCATATACAGTGTAAGATGGTTCCTACCTCTGTTGTGCATTTCCAACACAAGTTGTCCTTCATCAGTTTCATTCTTTGGAGTCTCGTTGGATTGTGGTAATATCTATGTATAATCTTATATTGTGTAAACTTCCCTCTCGCCTCCATTACATATTTTCCACAATCTGCCAAAATATTCAACCATTTCCCTTCTTCAAAATGTGTTCTTAGGTCTCTTTGCCATATCAGCCTCACATTAGATGAGTCACCACTTACAAAATAATTTGTCAATCTCAAAATTGTGAAGCTGTGTGGCATTCCTGTGGCATAATTATGTAGTCCAAGATGTGATTGTCTATAATTCCATTGAATCTGGCCATTACACAGTTCCTGATTTGTAAATATTTCCAAAAAATTGGTTTGCCCCTGAGGTTGAACTGACAGGTTAAATCTCTAGAAGACATGAATTTACCATCTTTAAATAGATCTCCTATAGTCCGTATGCCACTTGAATGCCACTGCCTCTAGTATACAGATGTGTTACCAATACAAATGGCAGGATTATGCCACAGTGAAGCATATATCTGTTCATTCGGTGTATCTTGGTCCAAACTTCCCCAGAGTGAATCAGGATTGGATTTGTTGTGTTACCTCGCTGAGACAATCTCTCATTCGGTTTAAATGGCAAGCATAATTCTGTCTCAATGTCCATCCAGTCCACCCTATTGTGTGTCTGTTCCCAATACTTAGCTAGTTTAGCCATTTCAAATGATAGACCATATAATTTCGGGTCTGGTAGACCCAACCCTCCCCTTTCCTTAGGAGCACATAATTTGCTTAGTCTAATTCTTGCCTTCTTTCCTTTACATAGAAACTGTTCAACGGTATCATCATCACTCTTAAAAATGGCAGGTGGTATTGTGATTGGCAACATCATAACTATAAAATTGAATTTAGGGGCTACTATCATTTTTATAATATTAACTTTTTTTTGTAACATTGGATTAAAGTTCAATGATGGCAGCTCGCTCAAATTTCAACAAAGACTAATTCAAAGATACTTCATGCCTTTAGGAACCCGCTTAAATTTAAATTTTTCCACCATATAGGGGTAGCACGAGACAGACAATGGCATAGCCTTAGATTTATCCCAATTAACTGTGTAGCCTGAGAGTTTAGAGTATGACTGTATAGTATCCATCAGGTGTGGTAAGGATTCCAATGATGCAGTCACCACAGCCAGGATATCATCTGCGTAAAGCAGTAATTTATGTTCCTGGCCCCCACCCTCAACTCCTCTGATGCCTTTATTCATCCTAATGCCAATAGCCAATGTTACTAGAAAATTATAAACAGCAGCGGGCTCAGAGAACAACCCTGACGGGTACCCCTAGACAAGCCAATAAAAGGGTGACCAAACCCCGATGGTAATCACTGAAGCCTTTGGTTCTTTATATAATATCTTAACCCACTGAGAAAAACAAGGACCAAACCCAAAGTGTGATAGAGTGGAGAAAAGAAAGCCCCATTCCACCTTATCAAAGACCTTTTCGGCATCTAAGGAAATGGCAGCTATTGGAACACCTTTGGATTGACTCAGCCACATCAGGTGAAACAATTTTCTTATGTTATCCGAAGAGGATCTGTTTTCATGAAGCCCACTTGGTTGGAATGTATAATGTTAGATAGGATTTGTTGTAAAGCCAACACTTTTGTTAATATTTTACAGTCCAGATTAAGCAGACTGATGGGTCTAAAATTAGATGGATCAGTTGTATCGCTATCCTTCTTAGGAATTAGAAATATTAAGGCATCATTAAATGTTGGCGGTACATGACTAGGTTATATTTTTCACTTTTTTTTCATCCTTTGTTGACATATCTTGCCATTCGATATCTTTTACCTTGTCTTTGTCCCTCTTTTTGTATCCCTCTACAACTTTAGAAGGATCAGGTCATTTTCCTCACACATCTGTACAAACCATCAGCAACAAGGCCCCTGTCTCCAGTCCCCTTAGATCGCCCCACTTATCAGTGCTGTTTACAAAAAAAAAAAGGTTCTCCTTTGTCAATCACAAATCTTCCCTCTGAGGCCGACAGTGACTTAAAGATAGACATGCTGCTTTGATGTGCAAGGAGAGCATTTGAGCCCTTAGTTCATATATCTTTTTGTTTATATGGACATGAGGCTCTACTGGCAGCCCTCAGTGCCCCCACCACCACAGGTCAGGCATGGTTGTACGGCATGGGAGAGAGAATATTGAAAAGGATAGTTTTTCAACCACATTCAACATTATTTATTCAACATTCATCATTTAACAATTAACTAATTACAATTTCCCAACATGCATACAGAGCTGTTCATTCAACTAACTCTGCTATAGTTCACATGATGGATAATTGGTCAAAGAAATGGACGACAAAAAGATGTGGTTGGAACTGTGATGCTTGATTTCAGTGCAGCTTTTGATGTCATTGATCACAAACTGCTAAAAAACAAACCAAGCTATGGTTTCTTGTCTATTCCTCTCTCCTGGATACAGAGCTATCTCTGGGAGTGTTTTTTAACAGTAGCTTCTCAGAAAGCAAAGATGTTTTAGGTGGAGTCCCACAAGGCATCTGCCTTAGCCCACTTTTATTTTCTATTTTAACCAACAATCTGCCGTATGTACTGGAACAGGCTAGTATAGTAATATATGCATATGTATGAACCATGTTCAGTGATGCGTCAACAAGTAAAGAACTAAATGAAGTATTATGCAATGAATTAAAATATGTGTCTAATTGGGCAGAGGATCTTGAATGTAGCCAACACAAAGTATGACAAGCATTGTCTTTGGCACTAGAAGAACGCTTGCAAGGGACTCCCATTTAAATCAGTCTATGGGCAGATCCCAATACAGCGAGTTAGAAAAATTAAATTACTTCTTCATCATCTTCAGCATCATATTTGATGATTGCTTGGTATTGTCAGACCATATTGATGCAATATTTGTAAAAATGGGGCAGGTTATTGCTATCACGCGGAAATCCTTTCCTTGTGTAACATCATCAGTTAGGAATCAGGTTAAACAGCACTTGTTCTCTCACTCCTACAGTACTGTATGGTTGTGTGGTATATCAAAAAACTCCAGCTCAGACAAAATAGAGCCACAGGACAGGTTCTTCACTGCTCTTTTTAAACCAACCAATGTCATAAAGCTGCACCGCAATCTGTCATGGCTGACCGTTCAGGCTAAATTAACATCAAGTCTTCTCATGTTTGCCCAAAATGCAATCGGAAAAGAAAAAACGCACTTCTGGTTCATCTTGAACTTCCAAAGCCAAACCCAGCCCCCCCCCCAAAAAAAATTCAGTCATTTATAGGGCCTGCAACCAGTGATCTCACTACTTACACACATTAAACAAATCATAAGTAAATACCTATTCAAACAATCACTCAAACAGAAACTAATGAGAGAGTTCACACAAAAGGAATGATGCCACCTGCTATGATGTTTTGTTTGGGATTTCAACTAGATAGTTTGTTTGATAACCTATGAACAGGAAATTTTGATTACTCTGACTTTAATTACGTACTTTTTGTCTTGACTGACTGGGTGTCAGTCGATATTTGTATGCTTGTTTGTATGTCTGTATGCTGTCTAAGTGTGTATCATTTTATTTGGACTCTAAAAAGATTAGCAACCCAGGAAAGTGGAAGCTAATGGTGATCCAAATAAAGAATAAAGAATCCTGTACTACCTATGATAATATGCAACACCTAAAACATACCAAATTGTTTTCCTTTTTTCAAAGGTGGTTATCATCTTTTAAATTACTGCCATTTATCTAAAAAGATACCTTTTGGTAAAGTGGAACAACGAGCTAAAGCTTGACCTGCCAAATTGTAAACAAGTACACTGTAATACAATAGAGTTTATCTCAATAGTAGTTAATTAACCTAAAATGTATATGTATGTATATGTATAATGTAAATATATATAAGAGCTATAAAAATAAATTGATAAACCTTATGAGATGTAACAAGAAGGAGTATTATCGCAAATTGTTGGAGGAAAATAGAAGTAATATTCAGGGAACATGGAAAGTTCTCAATAGAATAATCCAAAAAGATATTGGGAAAGCAAATTACCCATTTTGTTATAAATCTAAATGTTACTATGAACAACATTAAAGAAGTTGCTGAGGTATTTAATGACTACTTTGTAAAAGTTGGATCTACTTTAGCAAATGTGACTGCTGAGCCAATTAACAAGGTATCGAAGAAGACAGCTCTGATAAAAACGTTCACTCCATGTTTCTCAGTGGAGTTTACAAAAATGAAGGCATTGATATTGTTGATGAATTCAGGAGCAAAGATTATACTGACTAAAATTCCATTGATATGCCACTAGTTACAAATATTATTGACTGTATCACAAAACCGCTGACACATACACACTGTATGTAATCAGTCCTTCCTCACAGGTATATTTCCAAACAAAATGAAAATAGTAAAAGTATTTGTATTTACAACAATGGAGACAGACATTTATTTTCCAATTACAGATTGGTATCTCTGCTTCTCCAGTTTTCAAAAATATTAGAAAAACGATTTTTCAGTTTCATAGAATTGGGGTCGCATTTTCATAACCATTTTTTGTAAATATTTGGCTGCACACTAACTGCCCTGCCATGATACAGAGACTGCATCACCCAGTCTAAACCTTGATTAACTGTGATAACAATGGAAATCAGGATAACAACACTTAACCTTACCCTGTAGAACATAGGTATGCTGGATGGTCCCTGAGGAGACTTGAGCATTGTTCCACACTCACAGTCCATTTTTCAATTTAGAGGGGCCCACAGGGAATCAGACACCACACCACCATGACAGACCAAACACACCCAAGCCAGGTCCATGGACAAATTGTGATAATTTCAGCTCAGAACAATCGACCCATTCTTGCAGGGAAGTTGAAGGTGGGGACACTGTAACATTAAACAGTCTCCTGAATAGATAAAACAAAACAATTAAAGAGAGAGACAGTGCAATGAAGCCATCACCTAGTTTGGGAAAGTTGGTGTGTAGACCGAGATCCAGCCATACAAACTGTCTGACAGTAATCCACTGAACAGAGCAGTCTAAACACTACCATTTTTGAGAGTTATTTATTGGAGGGAAGGAGTGTCCTGCCTGTGAGATACAAACACAAGCCAGTTTGCTTCGATAGGGGGAAAATAAATCAATTTTTCGATGCATTACGATTCCATATTAAAGATTATGTCTCGATGTACAAAACTCAGAAAGGGCTGTACGTTACTTACTGCTGCTGTTGAACCAACTGGATGTAGAGCGTGTTTTAATTTTATAATCACATCGTAGCCCTCTGAAGCAGAATCGAGTATTGAGGTGCCTAGATATTCCCACCCCTATTTGGGATAACCCTACAGATAAAAGTGAGGCAGGGAGTCGAGACCAGGTGACGCGGAGAGTGTCTTATTCACAACATCCATCCTGTCTTTGTTACGAAAAAATTAACAGTGAGGATGAGAGTATTGCAGGCACTGTTGTTACTGACAAGACCTCAGTCCTGCAGGTTAGCGTAGAATAAGTCAGAAACACAGATAGTACCAGATGTACAGACAGAGAGGGATCACCTGTTTCTACAAAGCCAGTTAGGCAAGAGGGGCACTGACTCACTGAGATGAAGCACGGGTGAAGATGAGGTCATCCCAGATTGCAGTTAATCATCTCAATAGGGTGCATTCAAGTGCTGAAAAAAGGCAGATGCAAAGGTGAGTTTTAATGGCCATAGTCTCCAAACATGACAACTCATTCTGATTGGCAGGCAACTTCAAATGTAGATTTTGGTGCCCTGCTTGGGAGAGGATAGTAATTAAGCTTGTAGACCCTGTTAGAGGGAACTGACTGTCTGAATCAGAATTATGATTAAAAGAAACCCTGATCATTAGTATTTTAATTATTTAGTAAAGCATTCACCTCTGTTTAATCCCTTCGTCTCCTTACTCATGTTTTTGAGATATAAATCAAAAGTGAAATGAAATCTTGCTGGTGGTAGAGCTGCCTGCAAATATGTCGACCAACTGACCAACACAATAGGGAAAAGCATCATAATCTACAAACAATATTTAATTGTGTTCTGTCTGATTCACAAAAAGTTGCATCTATAAAATAGTATTAGGCACATTTGGAAAGAATATCAGAATAGGTCATATAAAAGGGTTTATGGTTGCCCTAATGACAGCATTTTACCGACCACAGTAATACGTATGTCAAATAATAGGTCAAAACAATTTATTAATTACAGTTTTACAGTTTTAATTATGTACCATTTCAGGAGAAGGGAATATCCACATACAGTGTCATGTATTTCTACTACTATGTCTCACATTTAGTCTCTCCTTTTTGTTGCGTTTTTATTTGTTTATTCTCTCCATAAGTATTGATAAGATTGGCCTGTGGATGTATTATACTCTTATTATAATCTTATCTTTCAGACTACTCATTCCTACTTTAAGGGCCTTGGACCCTTTGTGTAGTTTATTTTACAAGCCTCTTTTCCTCCTCTGATTTCAGTCACATCAGTGATGGATGCGAGTGATCCACTTCCCTGGGCCTCACAAAGGCCTCTAGATGGCACACCAAGGCAGAGACAGCATTCACATAGAAGCCAGTTAGATAGGCAGTGCTGATGTATTAGTGTGGGGCTCAGCATTCCTCTACAGCAATAGGTCAAACCAGCTGTGATATGTAAGAAGATATTGAGGATCACAGATGATATTAAGAAATTTGATAAGAGCATTAAAATGGACAAATGCTAGAAAATCTCTAGAGGTAGCTTTAATACCTGCATCAGCCAAAAACAAGTGACAAAGCAACAAAGAATTAGTGGCTGTAAGTTGTGTAAATTACAATGTATTGACATTTAGGACATGACCTTTTAACCAGACACTTAGATTTGTCATTTGCCATAATAAGGAACTTGCCTGGTTTAATTTAAATGTTAGTCCTCTAAGGGGGTCGGCTGTGGCTCAGGAGGTAGAATGGGTCATCCTCTGGCTGGCGGTTCGATCCCCACCACCTCCTGTCCACATGTCGAAATGACCCTGGGCAAAACACTGAATCCCGAATTGCTCCTGATGGTTGGCCACCCCCCTGCATCGTAGCTTGCTGCTATCAACGTATGAGTGTATGAGTGGGCAAATGAGTGGCAAAAACCTTTGGATCAAAGCGTTATATAAATGTAGTAATTTACCATCTAAGGTACCACAGCCAGGTAATCAACCTCTACCATTAAAAAATCTACTTTGAAACTGAGTACCTTATACAGTGGTTACATCTGTAGTAGTGTATTTTAACTGTATGGGAATAATTAGTGGATTACCTACACTATAATGTCAGACATCTTTAAGCTCTGTTTCCTGACTATCTCCCTGGGAGTTCCCAGAAAAAAAATGAAAGTTGCCCAAAATGTTAAGAAATCTGTCTAATAAAAGGCTTAACCAAAAGAATCCCTTATTGGCTGAATTTATAATGTTTCTGTTTTCCATTATCACATTTTTTTCAATCCCTCTATTGTCTCGTCAGCTGCTAATTTGGGTGGCTTGTCCTTAAATCACAGTTATGCTGAGGTGACACTCTTTTGTGAATGCGCTCATCAGCGTAGCACTGTGCTTCCCACAACTCTCACACAAGTGCACACACTTAACGTTAATTAAAAATCTGTGAGTCTCTCTGTGTTGTGTCACCGCTGTATGACACCTGATTTTGTAGCACTAAGAACAACTGAGGGCAGGGCAGAGAAGGAAGGAGAATTACAAGAATTTGCAGGAACGAGAAAATGAGAAGAGATTGTATGAAAACGTGGAAAGATGCAGTCGAGTCAGTATGGAATGGACAGAAAATGGGCAGAAAAGACAAAGATGAGAGGGAGGAGGGATCTCGGTGTAGAGGAGTGGATGAGAGACACAGACAGCAGCAGCACTGAGGGTTACACAGCACCTCATGCTGGCACTGTTGGACTGAGAAACAGATTACCCATTTGATCTTTGCCCTTATTTTAGTTCCAGTTTCCTCCTCCCAGCTTGTGCCGCCAGCTTATTGGGATACATGACATGTGGATCATCCTCTGCTTTACTCTCCTCTTCTGTCACATACCTCATACCTCTCTACTTTCCTCATGTCCCCCTTTCTTCTGCAATCAGGGTCAGTGGTATCCCCCTCCCCTGTTTATGTAACAGCTCCATTATTGGTTGAGACCAAGAATGCCCCCCAATGCGTCGATAAGCCCTCATTCAAAGAGATTGAATTATATGGAGATAAACGGTGTCCTTGAGCATGGGTGCAGATAACAGATTGGAGTGACACAGCTGACTCTCTTTGTTTTGTTAATTAAAGATGACCTCATCGCTAAAAATGGACGCTGTGCACCTCCTCGTCACGAGCCTCGCCATCAGCAGATTGCAGATTGCAGGCAGGGGGCCAAGGGCTTTCTGCATTCCCTTTCCCTTTTTGCTTCCTTTCCCATTTTGCCTCTTCACTCACACATTGTTAGTCTTTCTCTCTTCGTCATAGGTCTAGACTTTTCTGGTTTCAATTTTTGTCCATCTCTCAATAACCATGACACTCCCTCTGTGTCCCTTATGTAGATACGTCCCTTTATGCGTGTCCATGGAACCTCTCACTCACATTAATGGATTTGTGCTGGAATTGTAGTTAAAACAAGATAAGGATGCTGCCCCTCAGTGCCTTTCTTTTCATTTATCACTGTGTGTTGTGGGGCATTTTGTCCCCATCAGTCATAAGGATAGGCCGACTAATTAGATCTTTGTGTTATGAAGGCATTGACACAACTTATGGTGGTCTGGACTTGATCTTGGTTGAATTTGGCGCTAGCTAAAAATCGATTTAAAATGCATTTAAGCATTAAATTGGGATTGATTAGTCTCACTTTGCAATTCGGGGCATTCTGAACACTTAAAGTGGTAGAGATAAATATTTACTCATGATGGAACTGCTTTCTGCATTAATAAATTTGAAGCTATTATAATCATTGCCGAGACACATTTTGTTGCTGATACAGTATTTATGCTCCTATTGGCCATAATACACACAAAAAAAAAAAACAGAACAGAGCTGTAGCTGCACAAAATCTTTAACTAATGCTCACGTTATGTATTGTCTTAACCTGTGTTTTTTCTTTTACACCTCTTAAAAGCAGTGCTTTACTATGGGAGTAAACATGTCGGGTACAGGATAGTTGTGTTGTTGAATAGTACTTGCATTATATTGAAAGATGTTTCTAATCTCACTCAAGTGAACAGTTTAACTCCATACATCACCATGGTAATTTGGCCTCAATACCTAACGTGACAAATGTATAATAAAAAGCCCACCATCTCACTAATCTACACTAAAGGATGTGATCGCACTTTTCATATTACCTTGCAAAAAAATGTACAATACTATACTATACTAGCCAGTATACTGGAAAAATTAGGTGGTCTCAGTGCAAGAGACAAGCAACAATTGCTCACCCTACACCCTAAGTCTGCTCCACAGAGCCAGCTGAAGCCACCAGAGCCCACCAGTCTAGTGGTACAGCTGGTGGAGGATGGCAGTGGACATCAACCAGTCAATACAGTGCAGCATCACAGTAAGACACAAGCCAACAGCCTGTCAACACCCCCAGGTCTATTCTTAGTGTTAAGTACAGACCCAAGGGAAGACAGAGCCACAGTAAAAGGAGGCCGGGACTGTAAAAACAGACCACACACGGGTCACAGCAAAATGGTAGGCATGAATCGAGGAGGCCATTAGTCCGTGAGGAATCATCACACCTGACCCAAATTCTTGCTATGCAGAAAGGGCAGGGGCACCCCATTGTCAAACAGTACATCATTCTCTGTTTGTTAGAGCCAGTGTGCCACACAGTCCTTGAGAGGAACCCAAGAAGGTTCAAACAGGGCCATCGACCATGTTACCACTGAATATCTACAATAACAGAAGTAAGATGGGGCTGTTGAATGTGGAGAGTTGTTCAAAACATCTATATTTAATTAGGAAGAAATTAAACCTTGTTTGCATATTCAAACCTTCAGTTTGACCATCGGATATTATGATAATAATATTTGCCATTTGGGGTTATTGTTGTTCAGCTATGACCTAATTTGACTTTATGCCTGTGATAACATCAGTCCTCAGAGCTGCATAAATATTATTGTACTGTGTATGATTGACAGGTTGACACTGAAATTAAACATAAGATGTGTCCTAAGGGATGATCAAATAATTAATTAATCAGTTTTTTTCCATTTAGACCCATATGTACCTTTATAATGTGGCTTGGATGAAAACTCAATTATTATTAGCTGGAGGAAAATTGATTAATTTCAGATAACTGTAAGGCCCTGACGTAATACTCTTATTACTCCTGCAAATGAACGCGTTATCAAGATGGAAGAGTTCCACCAAATTGTCCATTGTATTACTTACTGCTTAACAACAATATGCAATCTCATCAGTCAATACATTCAGTAAATGTCATGTAAAAAGGTTTTCTGTTCAATAAATAAGTAAAAGATACAGCTAATAGGTAGGTGAAGAGATGCAGTGTTTATTCTCTTTGGGAAAGAAACATTGTGTTTGCAGAATGCATCAGTTTTTGTAAATGGCATTGGTTCCAATAAAATGGTTGCCAATTTGTTGGGGAAAATGAAGAGGGATTGCTTGAAAACATTGCCAGGGTTAGGAGTTTAATTCCCACTGGGGGCACTGATAATAATGTCTGTTGTTATAAATTGGATTTGTTTACATATATCATGGTATTGACAGATTGAGGCAGGTTCATCTGTAGGTTTATGCTACATGTAAAGGTTCAATTCTTGGAGCAATAAACTTTTTAGCCATGCCAGCAGTATGGCTCTAGGGATGGCAATACCGTTCGTTGGTTGGTCTGTCACTTTGGTCCAGACTGAAATATCTCAACAACTCTTGGATGGATTGCTAAGTATTCTTGTACAGACATCCATGGAACCCCAGAGGATGAAGCCCTCTAAGTATGTTGATCCTCTGAATATAAAGTGTCACCAGCAAGTCAAAGTTTTCACCATCTTAGAGATGGATCTTTAGATTAGATGGATCAGCACAAAACGTTGTATTTTACAGACCTTAATTTTTCAGTTAATCCTGATAACTTTGATGATCCCCTGACATTAACTCTTTGGCCACCATGACATTTCAACATTTGTAGTTTTAAATAATATGTCTGGAGAAATAATGGATGGATTGCCATGGAATTTTATACATTCATGTTTACGCTATTGCTCTGAGCAATGGTTAAGGATAGCAAAATGTGCGAGAAACATCCGTCCAATATACTGCATGAAATGTAATTTTTACATAATTGACAAAATGTGTGTGATTTTGACATTATAGCTCCTTGACTTTGGAATGGCTTGGAGAGCAGTATCATCTAGTAAAAGCTTTTACCTTATTCTGTTTGAACAGAGTATTTGTTTAAGTACACTTACATTGTGATGGCATGCGAACAGTTTGAATTGAGTTAATGTGCACATAAGGGCAATGCAGAATACACTTTAATACATGATTCTGCATCAAAGAATATGCACATAATTCCATTCCAGTCTATTTTAGCCTTTGGGTTTTCATGAATAAAAGATGTATCTTTCTGCAAGCACAATGTCTCAGCAGGGTTGTCCAAAGGGATGTCCCTCTACCTGATTAGAAAAAAACTTGGACAATTATGTGCAACTCAACCTGCTCGGAGAAATCTATTTCCCACAGTGCTTTGTTCCTACCTCTAAATATCTGCCTTGGATGCCCTTAGTTAATCCCCACAACTCAGCTGCAACCCCCTCCCACACATAAACACACTTAAATGTGAGTCTTGTTTTTTTTTTTTTTGTTTTCTTTTACCGTGTACTTCCTGCCATAGGTGGCATTGGGTTCCATATGACAGTTTGTGTATACCTGTGTAATGTCTACTGTGTGTGTGTTTGTGTGTGTGTGTGTGTGTGTGTGTGTGTGTGTGTGTGTGTGTGTGTGTATGTGTGTGAGAGAGAGAGAGAGAGAGAGCGCGAGCGAGCGAGAGGAAGGGAGGAAGGTGATGTTGTGTAGGCTCAGTGTGGGGAGTGGAGAGTTGAGTGCTGACAGTTTAACAGAAGAGGCCCCTAGCAGGTTTGGCAGCCCACAGGAAATATAAACATTGTGATTTGTTTGTTAATATAAAGCGTGTGTTTTGTTTGTTTAAAAAAAAAGAGTCCACTGTGCAATTGCCTGGACTGATAGTCGGTCGACATAGAACGAGAGACAAGAGGAAAGCAGACGGGAGAAAAGGGGGTAGTTTAAGGACAAACAGAAATGTAATTTGAGAAAGAAAGGCCAGACGAACAGAAAAAAAACTGTAATATGTGAGAAGAAGAAAAAATAGAGACCAGCACATAGTTTAGTATATGTTGACATATATCCGTGACGCACTTGATCATTTGATTTTAATTTATTTTGACAATATGTGAATTTATTTATTTTTATTACTCAAATTGCCAGTGCAATTATAATCCAACATCTGACTCTGATCATGAAATCGCAAAAAATTGTCCATCACACTCACATGTGCCGAGGTTTGTGCTTCAATATAGTAGCTAGCTGTGAGATATTCTTTTCATTATTACGTGAGATTATATGCCGTTATTGTACGTACAGTAAAGCCCAAGGACACAAGAAACAAGAAAACACTTCAGCATTTCTACATTTAATGTATTTTTGCAATTCGTATAGAAAATGTTGTTCCTGAAGCACTGAAGACTGCTTTATTTTCATAACTTGTGAACACAAAATGTTTTTTTATATTTTTATGTTTTTTAAGGACATTTAAATAGTCTCACAAAAACAATGACACATTATGTGATTTTAATCATGTACTGTATTAGTTTGTGATGTGTGCATACATTATAGAACAGTTACATTACTGCATTCCTTCACTGTACAGAAATGTAGATACATGTATTCCTCATCTAAACTAAATTGACCTTGTGGCTAAGAAAGTGAATGAACAGTGCGTACTACAGTGTTCTTTCTTCTGCCACTTTCCTTCAAATTTCCTCTTTGAGCAGAAAAAAAAAAGTCCTTATGTGTGAACCCATTGACCTGGAGGATTTACACGTACACTCTACCTCTCTCTCACACACATACGCACACACACTCTGCTAATGGCTGAGGCAATTACACTGTGGCTGAATTCAGTAGTGTAATTGAAATGATATGTGAGGGATAACAGTATAGCAGGTCTGGCTTCCAACATCAGGCAAAATGCCACCATGTACACACCTGTCTCCACATCCAGCCACAGAAGGACAAATAGGGTGAACGTGCCCGTGTATGTCTGCCTGCCTGTATGTGTGCATACAGTACGCAGTAAATTGTACACATGTGTTGCTTTACAATCCCACTGCTGGGCTTCAATTTTTTCTACTGGTGGAACTTTCTATTCACTCTCTGTAATTGCACTTTCCCCACCTACGGCTACTATTTACCCCATGCTGCCCTTGGAGGAAGGATCTCTCTTTGAATTTCCCCATCCCATGCCGACCCCCACCTCCCCCTTTTTTTGTGTTTTTTTATGTGCCAGTGTTTTTTGAGAGGGGTTTTCCTTGTCTTCTTGGAGAATTTGGTGAGTCTGGGTCAGGGACTGTTGCTATTGTGGGCCAGCAAAACCCTTTGAGACATTGTATATGATATTGGTCTGTACAAATAAACTTGACTTGACTTGTTTGCAACTGCATCATAGTTACGTATGCTGTCTGTCAGCCCGTCTCGTCATGTTCCCAGGATTTGCTATTATTTGTTCCCCTCTCTGCTTGCTAAAAAGGTCACCTGGCATTTACCATGAGGTTTTAATCGCCATGTAAGCTGGAGAACACGCAAAATGGCTTTTACCGTAATAGAATTTCAGGGGCCTTAATTTTTGCCAGCTGTGTGCTGTTTTGGCTTTGGTATTGACAGAAATGTTGACGGACCACAGGCCTACCCATGGGGAACCTCTCAGAAGGGTAGAACCATAAATGCTGCTTCTGGGTGGGTTTTAATATCTTATTCTACAGTTAATGGATTTGATGTTGTATACGATTAACTCATTTTAGGTTGGTATGCAAGCACTTCAAAGTTACCACCTTGGAGGCAGTAGCTGATTGAAGGTCCTTCTGAGAGCAAATGACCAAATGAGCAAACTTCCACAGACATAGCCATACATGTGTGCCAATGCCTTGTAAAAACACCTTCCGCTTAAGCAGTTGAGTCATGCAATCATTTTGCATGTGTGAACACTCCACATTCGATTCATCGCCCCATGTCATTTCCTCAGCCCAGTCTCCACTCCCTCAGATGCATTCACACACAGCACCCCTCTTCCTCACCTCTCCTGTGATACTCAATGAAAGTAGGCATGTTCGTCATCTTTGTACCCTCTCAAACCGAAGACAATGAGCGAGAGGGGCTGGGTTTTCATAAAGGGAGTATGTTAAAGTAAACCAGGGCACCAAATCCAGGCATGTGTTTTGAGGAAGTGAGTGATAAATTGTTAGCACTAAACAAGAAACAAGAAAAAAAAAAGTTATTAGTAAGTCCATTGTGTTTAAGCATATTGCCTTTGTCAGGGTTTGTAAGAACATGTGCTGCTGATTCATAAACAGTTATTAAAAAACAGTGTTGTTGGAATTTCTCTACTTTGCATCAAGCAGCGGCACTACAGAGCAAGACCACTGTCATATGTTTAAAACTTAAAGCCAAGTTTTAAAAGATTAACACATAGTTTTAGTTAAAATCTTAACTTCAGCTAAAATCTTTGTGAGCATGTATTTGGACGAAAATCTGTTTTTCAGTTTGATTGATTCTCTTTAACTACAAATGAATGCTCATAAATAATGTGAGCTTTGCTTGGTAATGGCCACATGCAGTGTGCAGTATTTCTAGATGCCTCTCACCACTCTGAAAGGTGCCAGCACTCTGTCAGTGGTTTTATGTAGGATCAGTTTGCAACTTCAGGTGATATCACCTTGTATTTGATGTCTCTTAAATCTGTTGAAATTATGCTGCCTTTCACATAGAAGTTGCTGTTATATGCTTGTATATAATGCAAATGTGGGATTTTGTTTTATAATGACATTTTATATAACTCTTGCTTCTATTTGAGTAATTTAGAATGCTTCAGTATTTCCTTTTCATTATTACAATTGTTTTTGCAAACCCACATACATGTAGAAAAGGCCAATATCAGCCCCTTTACTGTGTGCACATGACGGTACATTGTGTACCCCTACTAAGCCTGCATACTGGTCTTCTATTTATGTAATTGCATAACAGTTTATAGCTTTCAGATGGCTCTGTTTAAATAGGGTTTGACCCGTGGAATGTGTGGGTAGAGTTTGCTAGGTAAGGGTATATGACTGTTAAGAGAACTAAAACACTGTGTGAAAACTGTGTTCTCCTGCTGAGTCCTTAAATTGATAATTACACAGTAAGCTACTCAAGAGCCCCAAAGACCAGACCAAAGACATTTGTCTTTTGTTTAGTCTTCCAGATGGATCAAAGTTTCTTAAGCGCTTCCTCGTGCTGTCAGTGACATAAGTGGTCTATTCACACTGTATCCATGTCCAATTATGACACGTTGCCTCATGTCACTAAGCTAAACTAAGCTCACGCTGCTCCTCTCTGTTTACTGTATGCCTATGGGAGACATAACATATTTCAAACTGTTAGTACACATGGATATTGTCACTCCAAGTTTATTTTAAGTGTTGGTTTTGGACCAGAACTGTTAAAGAACATTGTTGCAAATTAGCTAGAGTCCAAACACTATGATCAACACATTTGCTAATTACATATTCAGTGCTTTGTGTCCCTAGTAAGTCAGAGATAAATTATACAGTAACAGTAACTTTCTTATGAACTGTATTTGGTTGTTTTTTTTTTCGTTTTTCTGACTAATAGGGGAAATTTTGAGATAATACTTATAGTTTTGGAAATATATCCAGACAGAGTGGTTTGCGTTTGCAGTTTTGCATATCATCGAAGACTGGACTATTGGCCTCGGCAGAGGTCTATGCTCTCTGAACGCCCTTCTTGTTGAATACTGTTTCACTTTGAGCTGTCCATGCATGCAGAAAGTTCCTTCAGAACTCATCTTGCCATATAATCTCTTCTTCCCTCCTGTCCTATTACAGCTATTTTGCCTTTTTTTTTTTTTGTTTTTGTCGTCTTAAGTCTTCTGAGAGATCTGTGCACTGTTCTGTCAAAGTGTGTGTGTCCATTTGTCTACAAGCTACATTTGCAATGGTGCTGAAAAAAAAAAAAAAGACATTGTGCCCGAGCAATGATCAATATCCAGACATTGTAGGGTAGCCATTGGTGAGCACACTCTCTATGCCACACAAGCATGAATGAATATGTCTGTCATTTGATTTTTGCAAGTCAGGACTATGTTAGAATTCCATACGTCAACTCACCCCTACTAAAACTCTCACAAGTCGTTGCTCCTGAAATGTGTTGTAGTCACGCATCAGCTCCTTGATTTATTCTGATTATAAAAACATCCACTGACATCATCTTTCCTCTCCTTGACCACATCCAAAATCATAAAAACATCAGAGCACTCATTGTCCTTTTTTCTTTCCTTTCCCATTATTTGTCTCTTTCTCCCTTGACTTCTTTTTATCATTCCTCCCCTCCTTGAACTTCAGTTCACGCTACGTTAAGCGTTTGTGAAGTAGCAGAAATCTGGCATTCAATTGGCATTCTTCTTGTAGTTGTTTGCAATAAAAGGTGGGGGGATAAACTGCAAAACTTTAAGTGATCTGCTAATAATTGATTGTTCCACCAACATTTAGTGTAGTATTTAGTGTCAGGAGCCTCCAGACAAATCAAATACCTGAGTGCATAGCTCCTGGACAATAAAATCTGATGGGAAACACAGTATCATTTTAGCAATAAATGCCCTTCACCTTTAATTCAGCTCATTTACAGTATTTCAAGCTTCATGTTTTTTAGATGATTATGTTTCCTTGTGCATAAAAGTTGAAAATTAGGTGCAACACTTTTTATAGATTATTATATCTGATTTACAAAGCCAGAGCAATTGAGTATTGTAGTATTCCAAAACATTTTTTTTTCATAGCATTCCTTTCAGTTAGTTTTTTTGACATATATATCATATATATAATGCAGGGCAACCTTGTCAAAAAATAGGACAGATGGAAAGTTTTACAACAGCCTTCTAAAGTTAGAGAAACTGTTGCGGCCGATGATTTTGCCCTCAATGCTGGTAAAAAATGCAGGCTATTATTGATCTCCAGAGTATGTATAATTTTGTGAACCTTTCGTGAAGCCTTGCATTATAGCCAATAGAGAAACTTTTAAGTTACCTTAGCAGAAGAAATTCCAGAGGAGTCAATGTGTAAGCAGTAGTATAGCTGCGTACAAATATCACAGAAACACAGAAGCATTATCCTCACCACAAAGCAAATGGTGTATCATGCAATTATTTAACCAATACCACAATCTTACCCTAATCTTAATCAAGTGCTTTGAGTTGCCTAACCATAAAAACATGAATCATGTTACAAGCTCAAGTAGTTAGACAAGGAAATGAAATGTTATTAAATGTTTTACAGATATGTTCTTGCAGAGACGTTCAATGAAAATGTTCCCTCATTATTTTGATAAAAAACAAGATTGAGGTAGCATTATTGTTTATCCCAAAACCTATTTGCAGTTGCAGGTTGGTAGTGTATATACTGTAAGTAAATTCTAGGGGTTGTATATAGTATCCACACTATATACAATTATGAATTAGCCAATTGCAAACTTGTAAATCTTCATCATCACTCTTGTTAATACCTAACACAAAGCAGATGGCACCACTAAAAGAAAAGCTTACTTAAATTAATACAAAACTGATTTCAGAAATAACAAAGTAAACATTAAGGGGGCAACCAAATGAAGTGCAGGTCTGTTTTATAAGTCATATTGCTGCAATGATGGAAAGTGTTTAAATCCCAGTACTGAATTGTAATTCAGTCAGGACCACTTTGTCAAAGAAACCTGATCTACATGCAGTAGATCCATCAGCTGATGTGGCTGCTGGGTGGCGATGGTCAGCTGATGTAGCTGGGGTATTGAGCTGAGCTTGACTCTGTGGCCTGCCTGAACTAACGCAATGCTAAATGACTCAATTGCTCAACTTTAAGTTTATCAATACTTAAACAATATGGACTTTGTTAACATGTTATAAAATGTAATTGACCTCTTTGAAAGGGTCATTATGTAAAAAAACGTCTGACTTCTTAATTTTCTGTTGACATACCAAGATAATCCGTCTGTTTAATGAATTTTTTATTTTTTTTACTTTGAGTAAGAATTTATCCAAATATTATCAAAACATACAGTATATAAACACTGTATGCAGGTGGTCTTGCGGATTGGAAAAGTTGAAAAATTAAATATGAAAGTTTGTGATGATGTAAGTTGTTTAAAGTGAAAGGTAACAAATGGGAATTCCAGCTTGAAATGTATAGTTCAAAGATCAACATCCATGGGAGATTGGTCCAACATTTTTGAGAAAACCATTAAAACTGAAAATGTAGACACATACTGATTTTAATATTGACAACTCTTTTTGCAGCCCTAAGCTGGTTTTGAAAACAGAATAAATTAATCCAAATTGAGATTCTTATTTGAAAAAGGTAAAAACCTTCGAAAACACCAACCCTACAACAGTGCAGGAATGTGTTTGGGGGAAACCTCCTATACACAGAGCTCTTTCTGTGAAAAGGTCAAATCATTCATTCGTGCAGTTCTTTTTCCTCTCTTCTGCAACCTTTTCTTACCATCCCCTTGTGCCCTACCAGCCAGACTTACTCCTTGTGTTTATAAGTTGGCCCATGTATCATAAGCTCAAACTAAGCTGCCCTTTACCTCGTGTAGAAATAGTTGGAAATCCAACAGTTTGAAGCTTTTAAACTATTTTGACAGCTCCCTCTTTTTTCCATCACCCCCATGAGTACTGGAAACTGGCTTCGTGTATGTGTGTTTCTAAATGAACAAGTGTGCGTTGCTCGCCTTTCCCGTAAGCTGACATGAAAGATATTTCACAACTTGTGAAGTAGTGTTTTGTGAGACGACAGGGTGCTCAGTGAGATATCATTGTAACATTACCATGTGCTCATAAAGAAAAGAGATTGTGGTTTCATACAGTTATGAAATGTAGTGTATATGGGTTGCTGGCAGTAAAAAGTCATATTTAATTTAGCCTTGGGCCTGGTGCTGGTGAAATTGCTCCCAACGGACTGTGCAGAGGTGAAACTCACAGCACCATAGCCAAATGGCAGATTCATTGATAAAGAAAGAACTGGTTTCCTAAACGTATAAACTCATTCATGACTAACTTCATGTGTTGCACCATTGTTTTTCTTATGTTAAAACATGAGGTGGAATCAAAACATGTGGCATTGTTTTGTTTAACTAAGAATAATAGATGAAGATAATGTTGAACAAAAAGTATGATAGATGGTAAAACACTACAAATAACATTTCCAAAGTAACCTTTTAGTAAGATTTACTTTGTTTGTTTGTTTGTTTGTTTCTTCATTTCATCCTTCCTTTCTTCTTTACTTCAATTTCATCTCTACCAGGTGAGGTTCTGAGCTTGATGGATGATCTGTTCTCTGGTTTGGGTTCATCCTGTGTTGTTGCCGGGAGGAGGATTGGAGACCATCCTCACTCTGTGCTGTATTCAGTGGTCTTCAAGTGCCTGGAACCCGACAGTCTCTACAAGTAAGTGTGCCGATGCCCTTTGTAAATCAATTGAGAGAGTGATTTATTGTGGCTGTTTATTTCTTCACCATATGAATAAACATGAGTCATAAATTGTGTTGTGTTGTAGTTATTACAGAAATAGTTTCAAGGTTCCTGCACAGGTCCGTGAAGTACAGAAATGCCCGTAATTATTTCCAGATCTCAGTGGGTGTATGTAAAAATAAATAAGTAAGAATAATAAGAAAATGGATGTTTCCAAATGTGTGTATTAATGAAGCTATATACAATAGATTAGAAGCTGGAAGAGAATTGCCATCTGATCATGGTAGGGGAAGTTGTGCGCCCCTGTGACACTGCAAGCTGTGCTGTGGTCTATATAGCCAGCATCTTCAAAAAAGAGCATCCTCACCCGGAATAGGGAAACCGCTTCCCCATCCTACCCATGGGGCCTAATCAGCCTCAGCCAGAAGAAGGAACGTGGGACCACCGCCATGGGGCCCGACACCAGTAACGTTAGATCTAGGGCTCTGGTGCATTGCTTGTCTGACAGGAGCACAGTTGGGGGTATAGGTGTGCTGATCCCTGGCTACAAAAATGTAATCTTTTGACATGGAATGTCACCTATCTGGTGCAGAAGGTGAGAAAGCTAATGCTGGAGGTAGACCAGTACTAACTTGATAATGTATAAGTCGTCTCACCTCTATGCACAGAATCAAACTCCTGGAAAGGGGCCATGAACTATCCATAACAAACAACCATATTCCGGCATTACATTGTGTATTATTGTACCTGGTATACCTATTGCCAAAAACCCATGATTTGTAGTCATATCAAAGCCTACCCTTTTTAAGGTAGCAGCTTGTAGGCGTGGCCAAAAGGTCATCATAGTGGCAACCCAAGATCCTGTTGGTGAATACTTGAGGTAAAAGAAGCTGTCAAGCTGAAGAAGGAGACTATGAAACTCGGTTAGCCCAGGGGTCTTTTCTTAGAAAGTGGTCTCGGAAGCAAAGGTGTGGAGGGAGTTTGGTGAGGCCATGGAGGGGGACTTTTGTTTGGCCTCATAAAGGTTTTGGCAAACTATGACACAATTCAGGAAGCAGGGCCTAACTGAGGCTGTTTTCGGCAGAGGAGAGCTGCTGAACCTTGACTTTAAAGAACTCCTGAACCCAACTTACACCACTTCCTGTGAAGTAGGCAGATGATTCAGTTGGAGGATTGTGGGGTCTCAGCCATCTCTTTGGTGGCAGTATGCCAAAAGTGCCACAATGACAAGATGCCAGGGGTGGTTGAGATTTTCCCTGGTTTTTCAAAGGTTCTAGATGTTTTTGCAGTCTTGGAGAGAGAGAGTACATTACTTCACCAAGGCTGCACAATCATGTCCAGACTCACCTACAGAATTCTGTGACATTGCTTTGGGTCTTGGCTCTTAATTTATTGCAACCCAATTGACTTAATCCTTTTTCTGACCACATTTTTATGAGTTCAGTGTTTCACATTACCATATAAAGACCTTGCATTAAACATTATGTTGTGGCCATGTTTGCTTCTTTCCCAAACAACAATGACGGGGCAAATATCAGCAATCCCACATCCTCCCCTGGGTGTCTACAATTCTCATTGCAAATGTTATTTTGTTTCAGGGGGTGAAGTTTGTTACCTACTCCTGAACAACAGCTGGATCGAGTTAACCAGGGAACCATACTTAGTCTCAACGTGCTGGAAGTGGTGGATGCTTCCGTTCTTTTATGTTCTCTTTGGTCAGAGGAAAACATGGTTTTAGTGAATACAGAAGGATCCCTGTTAAGAGGCAGTATTTGTTAAACTCAAAGAACAAATTGACCACTCTGGGTAGTTTTTGGGGGGCATTACCTTACAAACAGACCTGGCATGAGGTCATTAAATGTGTTCATAGCAATCACCTTCACAACAGTAAGTCAAACTGTGACAGTGTGAGAAATGGGGAGCGCAGTATATCTGCTGTTGCGGATTGAGGATTTGTTAGTGAATTGGATTACCCCATCCATCATTAGAGTTGGACATATGAATAACATGTCATGTCCCTACAAACATTGTTAAAGTAACTGCATGGTGGGATATTGCTGTACTGCCCTGCATTACATAGAAACCTGTTTCTAATATTTTGTTCACCTCATTTACATACATGGAGGAAAAAGAAGCACCATAAAACATAGTGCAGTCCAATAATAAAAAAAAAAACACCACAAACTACAATACAACCTAAAAAAATCCCACTGGGCTGACTCAACTTGTCAGTGACAAAAACAATTTAAAACATTTTTAGTTAATTATTCAACTGTTTTATAGGATTGGGGCAGATTAGTTTTTTTCTTTTCTTTTCTCCCAACTGGGTATTGCTGTAATGTGAATTTGCCTCACTCTACATCCTGAAACAAAGTTGCAAGAGCAGCAATAATGGGTGAACCAGACAGGACCCAGATGTTGTTGTGGCTGTCATTGGACACATGAAACACACTGTCTTCTCAGCTTTTGACTGTCTTCAGGTTTTGTTAAATGTCTTGTGTTTGTAATGCTCTTGCTATTTGGTGGCCTTGGTTTGTTTTGGGAACCTCAACATTGTCCCTCTAAAAGAAGCAGCCAGGATTTGATTCTATGGGAAACCGGATATAGAGTTATGTTTCCAGTATGTAGGTAGGTATATATATGCTGTACCCGTCAAAGTTACAAAAAACAAATAACTTGAAAGGGCATTTCCATTAAATGCAAGTCAAAATAGAGATGGACATAAAGTAAAAGAAAACAAATCCACATGGTTGTGGTTGCTTTGCCAACACACTTACTATGAGATACATCAGTAAAACAAAACCCCATACTGTATGACTGAGCCAAAAGAGCTTTATTAACCTAACCTTTAATAAACAAAGTTTAATAATGGTGTCAAAACACTAACAGAGTAGGAACACAGTGAGAGAAGGAAGCTACATTACATCCATAACAGAGCCTTTATATTATGGTTTGTGTGGATACGTATGTGTATTTACACCAGAGGGAAGGTGATGGATGGAATAATGTAGCAATGCCAAGAAGCTATTTAACATTAATATTTCCCAACGACACTTCTATGACAGTAAAATATGTGCCATGTGGCTCATTAAATGAATCTAACATTATTTATGAATTTAACGTTAGAGTGGTCGGTAGCTAATAAGCATTTCACATAAAGGTAACACCAAGGGAAGAGCAGAGTAGTCCATGTTTGGAGGGATTTCCCTGCCTGTGACACAACAATTCACAACTGTTCAGAACTGTGCGTTTAAACAAGGAAATAAAGATGATAAAATAAATCCAATAAAAAAGCCTGTAAGCAGTCACTGATGACATTTCTAAAGCCTATGGCAATGCCAACAACACAATTACCATCTATTTAGTTAAGACCCATGATTTTGAGTCTTCTAAAAGCTTTTGACAGTGGATGAAGAATAGAGGGGGAATAAGTATTAGTTTAATCTGTAAATCAGGCACAAAAACCTGCAACAAGAGCCTAATTTCCAACTTTGTAGCAGTGTTATCTTTGTTTAGGCATTCTCCACAATGTTATTTTTCTCTGATAAGAGCAGAATTACGTCGGAATTACGTCTGAGGGCACATCTGTTTGCAGCCAACTCTGCTTGTCTTAATCAAGAGCCTGATAAAACCTCTACTGGTATTGGCTTTACACTTGATCATTACCAAGGCTGCTGTGGCCCTAATGTTTGCCTGCAAACTAAAATACTGTTTGCTCTATGAAATGTTACACACCTCATTTCAAAAGCAGAATTTTTTGAAAATAGACAGCAATTAACAGTATACTGGATAAAATGTAATCATTCTTGGTGCTATAACCATCAGTATCAGCATGTGCTCTAAACTAGAATTATCTAGACAACACCTGGCTACATATTAATACACTAATGGACTCACCAATCAGTAAGCACATTATCTTATATTAGTGTTGAATTTGTGCATCCAGTGGGGTTATCAAATTGGTCTCTTCATTCATTGATGTGGAATTAAGGTATACAGTATACAGTGCAACAATCACACCTTGACAGCAAGTGCAGATATTTAATTTGACTATTAAGGAGGACAATCAACGGAAGCATTTCTGAGCAGTTCCAATGTAGAGGAAACCATAATTACTACTACTTATACTACTGGATAATGACAGGTAAATGAGTGACGTAAGAACAGCATGTTCAAATGTTTCCAGATCCCCTTGTCCCCCCAGTCATTTTCACACATGCTTGACAGACCCTGAATCTTCCCTGAATTGTCTCAGTCGCAGCTGCCCTGCATCTTCCTGATTGCTCCTCAGCTGGTTCTAATTGCTCTAGACCACTTGAGGCAGTGTCTCCAGACACCTAGTATGTCTGAATTCCTTTGCAATCCCTATGTTTTTGCCAGCGTGAACTCCTGAAATCATGATTTATTTATTTCTCCTCTCTGCTATTGGTTTGCCAGCCTTTTTGCCAGTTGAGACTCAACCGACTCATGCCTGTCTTCTTCAGTATGGCTTAGCATTAGCCAGTGTTCATCAGTTTCAAGCAAGAACACACATCAGTCTTCCCAAGCTGTGTACCAACAAACTATTTCCCTCATTCGAAACTGCAATAAAGATTGAAGACATGATTGCACAAACGTATGTATGTGCACTGCAACTACTTTTTTGCTGTAAGTTGCTGGTCCTCTGGCCACAACCAAATGTTGGTATGTTGCGGTTACATTATATGGTACAACAGCTAGGTGACTAGGATGCCTGCAGATGAGAATGACCAAAGAAAACAAAAGAGAACAGCACCAAGAGGGCTGAGCTAACATAACAATACTTCTGCAATACTTTTGCATTCACTTTGATGTATATGTGGTGGCTGTATGAAGTTTCTGATACATGTTAGTTCCAAAATCCAAACAAAAGTTGACAGCCTTAGTTGAAAGCAAGTGAGTACCATCCAGTGCTGCACACCACCAAAACTTGGGGCAGATCATTTTATGTTATTCATATGATTGAAAAGATGCAGTCATGGCAGCACATACTGATTCTGGTTCACCCAATATGATGACCTCGCCTTGATTTTGTCAAATGCTGTTCAAAGTATTTTTGGAATGATGGTCGTGTCATTTTTCTAGAAATATCTCAGTTTCCAGAAATATCTGGTACGTAGATTTAAAACTGTTGAATGACTTTTAATGGGGTGTTGTCATCATTACATTCATTTGGACTGTAAGTCTTGCTGATCTGCAAGTGAGATCATTCAGAGCTGAGCTATTTTTTTTTTTTAATTTACAATGAAAGACAATGCAAATTTATTTTAGGTCTGTTGCACCAGTGTAATGCCACTAAGATCTGAGGATTTCAAAGTCATGAGATACTGTAGGCTGTCATAAATTCTTCAGGCAGCGAGAAACAATTCTATGTGGCTTTGATTGATTTGTGGACTGGCTCAACTGATGTGTGGCCAAACTCTGATGTCATGGAAAAGGCATCCCCTACTGCCCTGGGTTCTTTCAGCATGCCAAAAATACTGCTCTAATTGATCCCCTCTCACTTTCTCTCATTCCTCCTCTCTTGCTCTGTCTGTCCCCGAGCTTTCTGTCTTGTCATCGCTTGTTCAGCCATCTCTCCACTGTCTCATTAAATTAGAGGACAATGGTTACTTTAATGGCAACATTGTTAATTTACACAAACATTAATCTGCCATTTGTCCACTTCATTGTTTGCTGAGCTTTCAAAACTATGGCACACGGACAGAACCAAGCCGCTTCCAAAGGAGCCATGTGCAGCCAGACAGCCTTGGAATAGATGTGAGAGACAAGGAATTAGAGAGAGGGATAGACAGAGCCGAGCTATATGCAAGCGATGTAGATAGAAAAATAGAGAGACAAAGGAAAGTATATCCGTGTGTGTGTGGGTGGGTGGCCGGGGTGGTTGTGTGTGTCTTGCCAATTCTGTTATATGATGTTTTGACATTCTCGTGGCAGGCCAGACCGTGGCTGGTTCCTTTGTTCTCCCAGGCGATCTTTATCATCACTCAGTGCCTGTACTGAGCTCAGACACCACACTCCATCCAGCCCCCTTTACTATCTGTGTCTATGAATGAGATCCTAACAGTGTGAAGAAGCCCTGGCCAAGGTCATGACTGTGATCCAAAAGTTGTGAAGTTTCTCGTACATTTCCTGCAGAATGTCAAATTTCCATACGCAAATGAGCATGTTATCCCTCTTTCACCCAAATAAAATGCTCCAAAAGTTGACTCTCGGAGAGGCTTAATCTCCTGGCAGAAACAGCTTTATTATAGTACATAACAATCTTGTAATTGCTGTAGGGGCTGTGGAGGGGAAAGAGTACCTGTCATTGATGCCAACCCTTTAAACAACTAAAAACAGCAATAAAAGGCTGGCAAGCATGCATCCTTGGTCCAAAACAAAACTTTTAACAAATTGCCTTGATAAAACTCCCGCCTTGTCGTCCTCCTACTACCCTCCCCTCTCCCACCTCATTGTAGCCATTTGCACGTTATTTGGCCACATAATTTAAACAGTGTGACTGTTACATGCCGGCATTGTTTTGCAGGGTAGAGGAGCCAGTGAGGCCCATGCGTCTTTTGTGAGGTTCTTGGGGAATACCGCATCCACCCTGCTGAATAACAAGACCAGACAAACTATGTGAGCAATGTCCAAACAGGTCATGTTACAAACAAAACAATCATTTGACAGCATTGGGACAGCTCTCAAAAAACATTAGATGAAAAAAAAGGCAAATGGGTTTAGGAAGAAAAGCAACTTTTGTAAAAACAGTATCCTAATTTCTTCGTGTATTTCTAAAAGTGTTTAGCATTGGAATGCCATCTCAGTTGTTCATTTTGTCTCACTGTGTTTTGTGGTTTCCTTTTTGTCATTCTGTTGTTTTTACAGTGGTAACTCTTTGGAAATACTGCTGAAAGCTTACAGTTTTTCATAACTACTTACAAACATTTCTCAATACTAAATTCACTCCGTCAGAACTTCCCCTGCAGTAAGAAAAACAATGCATGTGGATCAAAGGATGATTATTTTTTATTTTTGTCAGAAAATCTTAACTAAAAAAACAACCCGTATCTCAAATGTGCATTATTAAATGCTGAGCCTACTTCATTTAACTGTTACATTTAACATACAATCTTGAACCAGTCGTAATAGTGAAACTGATTTGGAAAACACTAGGTAACCAGGACAACACTGTTTACATTGTGCAGCTGGCTACTACTGTACACATGTAAAACAGCTTCAATACCATGGTACATAAATTAGATTAAACACACAGCAACAGTTTCCATCAAAGGCACTGAAACAAAGCTAATAGGGCAATCTCCTCAAGTAGCCAAAAAGCCCTTTTCAAAGCAGATATTTTGACGTGTCATGGTTGCACAGGTGTTACTAACAACATTACTGATGGATCCGCTCTAGTCAAGCATAAAGACAGTTTGACAAAGTAAGCGAGCATTCACAACACCGGGACCCTGGAAATGAAGCAGCTAAATGCAATTCAGCCAACATTCATTTGATTTACATCTGTGCTGTACCTCCTGTGACATGTCAAGTCTTCTGTGAAGCCCTGCACAGCTGGTTGTAGCTTAAAATGGAGAAAATGGTTAGCAATATGACCAAAGTTAAGCCAAAGAAACATCAACATCGTATTACCCCAGGACCTTTTTTAAACTGATGTGTTGGTTTACTGCTTGGATAAGAGGTGTGTCATTCAGCTAACTTGGAGACCAATACAAGTAGCTTGTGCATTTCCCTTGGTGTGGTTTCCGTGGTTGCCATGGTAACACGCAGAGCCGCAGCGGCGAGTTAAAAGTTCAACCATCATCGAGATCACTGCAAATGGCAGTGCACATTCATGAGAGCAGCAGCCGCCCTTTCCCTCTCTCCTTGCCACTGCAAGGATATTGATGGCTTAATCTGTGCCACCCTTGATCCTTTCTTAGATTCAATATTACCAGTTCCTCCATGTACTTCTTCTGATTCAGAAGTACACAGATTGGCATTTTCAAAAGGACACGTAAAGGTCATTTGTTTTTTATTCTGAGCTGTGTGGCCCTATATTACTTAAGATGTGTTACATTTTCCTAGTGTGTCTCATCTCCTATTGCACTGTCTTGAACTGTTCGCTGTTGTATCTTATCGGGGTACTGAGTGGTCCTGAAGTCTGTCATGGAACCCAAAGAATTCAGATGTTTGACATTTTCAGAGAGAGGAACTTTGTCCTCATAGAGTTCAAGCCAGATGCCGCCTCTCTCCTCTGCCATTGTGTTACTGGCTGCACTCATTTTAAGATAGAAATAAATCCCACAATCCCTGGCTCATTGGGGACAAAAAGTATGTGATGTCATTGTATGAGTGTATATGATCAAATATAATATTACCTGGCAAGACCACCATCACCTTTATGAATGAATTATTTACATTTATTTGTAGCCAGATAATCACAGCCATTTGAAAGGCTGTGTCTGCATATCCAAACTCTTGTTATGCCAATCTTTTGTGTAGTTGGAGTTTGGAGTGTCTTGTTCAAGGTACACCAGTTATGGTTTGCAAGCAGTTTTTCCTGATTTCTTGCTCACTTTCGCCACTTTTTCTTACCTGGTGTTGGGATGTCAGTTCTCAATAATAAACTTGCTTCTGTTGTTTGTTTTTTTTTTGTCATTTCCAGGTTTACCCTTCACGCAGTGGATAGCCGAGGTAGTCACTCTGAGTCAAGCTTTGTCTCAGTACGGACATCTTGTCCAATGGTGGATGACAGCCGAGCTGAAGGTATTCACACCTTTAGCTTTTTTCTGCTGTGCTTTCCTGTACTTCTTTCATTCTCATAATTTACTCATTCATCATTTAAATCCTTACACATTACCACAATTGGCCTGAATGGATAATTATCCACCATGTACATTTTTGGCATTACACCCTTTCAAACTCAAAAAAACAAAACAAAAACTTTAAATAATGCTGTTTTTTCCCATTATATTTTGTGTATTCTCCATTTTTACAAGTCAGACCTACATTTTTCAATAAATTCAAAAAACACCACTTATCATTTAGTATCAGGTTTTATCTCAACCCATTAAGCAAAAATTAAACATTACAAGAAGGAGGTCAGGATTCACATACAGTTCTTTTTGACCTCAACTACTCTCAAAATGTGCCCATGCTTGATTACATATTATGGTTCTAAAGTGCTGCAGGAACGACGTATTTTTGTTGGTCAACCAGGAAGTTAACATCGCCCTGGTTCCCCTTGATGAAAAGCCAATGGGATTTTTCCATCCATTGGCTGGATGCAGAAGATAAACTCTGGCGAACAGCAAGATACTCTCACAAATGAACACAACTTTGATGATTTTTGAAGGCGTAAATGCAATCGCAAGAAGTAAAAAGCTATTAGGGTATAAACGATCTACACTATGGTTGCATTACTTCAATGTCACCACCACTAAGCTTCCAACTTGTACTTCGATTTTGTGTGCTAATACCTCTTCTTTAAAAACTGGTAAATCTACAAAGGTGGCAAAAGTTCACACATTCTTTACTCAAGTAGATGTACAAATACTTGTATAAAAAAAAGAAAACTCTGGTAAAATTAGAAGTTCTCGAATTGTTTTTAGAGCCAGGAACTTTAAACAGTTCTCTCAAATAAGGCAATGGGTGGAAAATGTCGGTTTTGAACATGTTAGGAGTAAAAAGTATCAGGGTTAAAATTTAGGAGTTAAAAGTAAAAAGTATTTGTAACATGTAACTTCCCAACTCTGTAAATCCACAAGTTGGAAAATTTGAATTAGAATA
Organism: Lateolabrax maculatus; assembly: GCA_031216445.1. Classification (NCBI taxonomy): domain Eukaryota; kingdom Metazoa; phylum Chordata; class Actinopteri; order Acropomatiformes; family Lateolabracidae; genus Lateolabrax; species Lateolabrax maculatus. Next base: position 9,101,525 of record CM062219.1, read on the forward strand.
GTTTGCAAGAGTGCGAGTATAAACACAGCTGGTGGCTGTAAAAGCGTAGATGAGTTCTGTGTTTGGCGTGATGACATTTAATGTCCCAGACACCCTCTATAGTCTCATCTAACCACTTGTTAGCAACCGCCTTTTTTAAGACACGTTAAAGCTTCAAAATTCACGAGTGGGGTATTTACTGACATATTTTATGTCGTAACACACTACATGAAAACCTCTTAAGCTTGTTGTTGCTTATTTCAGGCATCTAACCAAAACCCATTCAAAAAAACCCATTGACTCCGAAACAAGGGAACCGGACGTGCAAAAATTCTTAATCATTTACTGGTTTTAGGACTCATTCCTGCAGCACTTTATTAAAACAAGCTGTGGCAAAATGCAAAAACACCAATTTCACATGTCAAATTCCATTTACTAATCATGGGAAGTTTGCCCAGCAGGGAGGTTCTGACGAAACACTACATAGAGTTGCATAATGGGAAGTGTAGGATCCAGTGTATTTGAAGCTTTACCTACATAAGGGACTCTCTGATCTGTCTCTCGCAAGTGCCCCAACCTGGTTTAAGTGCAATACCAAATTGCTCAAGTTCTCTATCAAATTGTTGTCACACACTTTCATCTGCTTCTTTGCTTTCCTCACTCATGTTAAATCCCTTCTTCCCTCTCGCTATCTCTGTCTCTTTTCTGACTGTCTCTTACCTCCTCCTAGAAATAGCAGACAAGGTGTACAACTTGTATAATGGCTATACCAGTGGCAAGGAGCAGCAGATGGCCTACAACACACTAATGGAAATCCCTCCTCCGCTGCTGTACAGAGTACAACACCACTACAATTCCCACTATGAGAAGTTTGGAGACTTTGTCTGGCGTAGTGAAGATGAGCTGGGCCCCAGGTAAAAGATCTGGACCAAAGCAGTTTCCTCATGCAGGCTTTGAAGATGCTTTAAATATTTAATATATTTCATATATATAAAGTAGATTTTTTTAGTTGTTTTCTTGACTAGAAATGTCTTTTTTCCAGTCTGCCACTATTTATCCGAATGTCCTTGTCATCTCATTTGATGACGTTGTTGTGTTGTTTAGGATCAATTACAGTCATCCTGAGGTTTCTTACGTAACAAAAGCCAATGCTGTCTGAACTGGTGCTGCCAGATTCAGACCAGCAAGCCATTTCTCCCCTCTAAGCAGGAGCACTATTGCACAATTGCCCTGTCCCCCTGCTTTTTCCCCCTTTTCCAAAGTGCTTCTACTGGAAAGCAAGTGGGCAAGGTCACTGTGAAAATTCTGGGGTTACAGTCGCTCCTCGCATTACCATGGTGATGCCAAAACAGTGTTTGACAGCCAAGCCAAACACTAAATTTGATCGTCAGCTAAGACTAGCTCAACTTCCAACTCCATTTCCTCTTCTTTCTCATAAAAATGAAGTTCCTCCGTGTCCACAACATGCCACCCCAACATCCCCCCACCCATGACCCTCTTAACAGGGACGCCCCCATTGATTGTTTGCTGTGTGAACAGACACTGAGACATAACAACAGCACGGAGACAAAGGGAAGCTCACTGACCAACAAAACTGCGAGGAAGGAAATATAAACAGTACTAAAAAGTATAGAACAAAAACTTTCATGTATGCGAGTCTGTCAAGGCAGTTGGTCCAGCACTGATGATAGCAACACGAGATCTTAAGTTACGGCCCAATGTTTTGGTTTGTCCACCCCCACTGCCTGGAAGCACTACTTTCAAGCCATAAATAATATAATAATTGGGGAATAACTTTGGTCTGTAGGGAGATTATGCTTCTCTCTGATTGGTGAAGGGGGGTGGGAGGCATGGGTTGGCCATTGGGACTTAATATGGGGATTGAGGTGGTCGGATGGTGTGTTTGTGTGTGGGCAGCTGTGGGGTGGGGGTGGAGGGGTGTGGGGGGTTGGGGGCGGGGGGGGGGTGGTTGGATGAGCGAGCACGGATTATTTACTGCCTGAAGTTGGCAGGGTTGAGCCTTGTTGGGGTAATTTACAAGCAGGCTCTATTGGTGGTGCCTTTTAAAAGGTAACAGAATGGCCAAGTGAAACGTAAGCACAGTCAGCACTCCTCCAGGAGCCGAGAATCCTCGGAGCCCCCAAATGTCCACCAGCATTGTTACAACTGAACACTAGCTCCTTTCAGAATTGTATTGTTCTCTCACCATGCTGCTATACATGGTTAATGTTTTTTTTTTGTTTTTATTTTTTCTACCTTTACTGTAAACAGAACTATTATCTTGTACAGCAGTCTTGTACTTTTTCTATTTCCACACATCCGTCTCTTTGATTTGATGTTGTTCTTAGTTCTGGGCTACATTCCCTTGGAGCTGTGTTTGCGTCATAATCAATTACTTTGGAATCAGTTGCTTAAATCACATGAAGCCAAATCTTTGACTTGGTAGTTGCCTTAGTTGCAACCTGAATTGTTACATGGAAATAATATTATACATGTGTCTTTTTGTTTTTTTTTTAGTAGTTTCTTGTTTTTATCATTAATGACATTTAAAGCGTTTATTCTGTCTCTCACTCACATGATTGCAAACCTCCCTTGATTATGTGTTTGGTATTCTGTTGTTTCAGACGTAAGAATTTAAGGGAAATGAGAAAATGTAGTCCCCCCCCTTTTCAGCAAATAAGTGAAAAGGATGTCTGTACTCCCTTGCTTAACTAAAGACAGATGTTGATGCTCAGCAGACACTTCTTTTCAAAACAAATGGAATTTTGCCCTTCTCCGCGTGTGTTTTCCTCGGTATCCATATGAGCTTAACAACCTTGAATACTTAACCTGTAGGTATATTCTTTAGGTGTATTTGTGCAAGTATGGAATAGATGCATGTGTATGTGTGTGTGTGTGTGTTGCGAGGCATCTTTTCTAAATTAAGGTGACCTGACATATGGCTCCTTCATGTTGTAAACAGCAGCTCCAGACAAAGTTCTTAGTTTCACTCACTCTAGACGGCTGCCTCTTGTGTTGTGTTCAACAGAATCAGTATCCGAGAATTCAAAATCCAACTGCATGTGGTGGTTTTGACCCAGACTGGCATTCCCATCAGAGTGACGGGAAAGACACAGTTGCTATTCTTCCAATTCTGGTAACGTTTAAAGCTGTGCTTTCGTGCAGACACAAAGCCAGGGGAGGTTAGCCTGGCATCGGCAGACTAATTCGCAATGCGTATTAGTCTGGAACCTTGTGGAAGTTGCAGACAATCAATCAGAGCAACAAAACGTTGTCCTATGGCACGGTAGATCCTGTCAGAAGTACGGCAAACACGTATTTCTCATCAACATAAAGTTCAGTTCTTTGTTCTTCTTTCAGAGAAAATTTACCATCCAGAAAATGTACCATCCAATGCTGACGCGATAGCCGATTCAAACCCGAACGTTCCACATCAGCAGAAGCCATCTTGGTTGTTTACGAAAATGCCTCAATGGTGGTCCTATTTGTCAGTCATCGAATTAAACCCCCCTCATATTAGATAAACGGTTGTGATTGGCTCGACACATATGTCTGAATGTGAGGGGGGGCAGACGTATCTCCCAGAGCAAATAAAACAAGAGCTCGCAGATTCATGCGAGTGCAGGTGGAAATAAAGGAACAATGCCATATTTGCCGCTGATGATAATGATTGAATTAATTAAATTCTATTTGTGTGATGATGTTGAGCTTTTCATTTTTTTCTCTCCTCAATAGAAAAGCCAACCTGATACTGCATAGGGTGGAGAAGATAAGCCACTACTGCCGGTCTCTCCTGCGCAGCACCCACATCCAGAGCCGCACTGACACCATGGCGTATGTCTACTGCCGGAGTGAAGAGGGCCGACCTCCCAGTAACACATGGCATGGCTCTTTACATGAAAGTCGCACCGCCTGTATGGAAAAGCTCATTTCTGTACAGCGTAACACATACAGCAACACCAAACTCCGATGAGACAGGTGTTTGGAGATGAGTGGTGGTGTGTATTATTTTATTTTTCCTGCAAAATGACTCCCACTCTGCAGCAAGTGTCTCTCAAGTGACCGGTGGATTTTGAAAACCAGGAGAGCCTAAAAAACCTCAGAATTCACTGGACATTGTGTTAAAGCTACCGAAAAACATATTTTTGTGTGGCCTACTTTTATTATAAGATGGAAGACAAAAAAAAAAAAAAAAAAAACTGGAGTGAACTTATTTCTCAACTGCAAAATGCCAGTGACTGCACATATCAACGAGAAACTGCAGTGTGAACATGTAAAATATCATTCAGCCAAGAGAAAAACTGGTTGGCTTAAATTCTTTGAATGTAATATTGTAGTTCCTTTTCGGTGCTTTGAAGCTTACCTGGAACACTTAAAAGAGAGAAAAAAAAGGAAAAATCAATAGCATAACTTATTTGCCTTTACTACTTTCATTTGAAAGGAGAAACTGAAATGTGTTAAAGCCATTTGAAAATCACTTTCTTGTTTTTAAGTTCACATTAATTAAAAAAGTAAAACTTTGCTTCATGAATTTAAAATCAGTAAGTGAGAAACTATGTAGTTAGTCTTGTATTACATTTGATATATTCATTTGAAATAGCAAGGCTTTGTGTGGTAACAGTATTGACAAATAGGCTACTACCAGCCTGTTGAAATTATGCAAAGACGAGATGGGTGGCATTCAAACATCATATTCACTCATAGGTTTTAATTCAGAGCTGATTTTACTGCTGAAATCTAGGAAGCCATTTGTCGTCATCCCTTTTTTAATACTATAGTCCCCAAAATAAATTCTAAGGACATTTTGTTTCTCAGACTATAAAAGGACCTGAACATAGAGGATTATGCACTCAAAACAAAAACAAAATGCAATGCTTTTGCCACACTGAAGTCTTTAAAGTAAATGCTTTACATAATTTGTTGGGTTTTGGTGACCTAACACAACAACAGTATTGATCCCATAAAAAAAAAAAAGAAATCAGATGCTATAGCTATATTAAGTGATTTCTGCAAGACCACAATATGCTTTTAATCTAATGATGAGTTACAGTTCGTCAGTAGAATGGGTCATCAGACAAGTTCTGCTAGTTGAAAATAGGTTGGTTGTAATAAGAGGAGCAGTATTAGACACGACATTACAATGATATGACAATATGGTAACAATGTGGTTACATGACTGATTGAAAATCAGACCTATAACTGAATATGCTGAACTTTGAAAAGTTCCTCCCTTGCAGCTAAATTTGTTATTTATTCATATTTATGTGTGCTCGTATAAAATATGGCAAGATAATAGGAAGATCATTTTGAGGAACATTGTCAGATACCCAAACTGTTTGTGTTGTAAACATGGGATGTACTCTCCACTGACTTGTAAAGAATCTGTGATTTTGGGGATCACTTGTGGTCCTTTTTAATCCTCTTCTTTTTCAGTCCGATATCATATCTTCAAAGCCATGGATATTGTTTTAATGAAGATAAACAATGCCTTTTTTTCAATACTTTCATCCCATGTTATACGAATTGTAATAATAAATTATTATATTGTACATTTTAAATTGTAAAAAGAGACATATGTATTATTATGTGGCTTTGATTGTCTTTTTCTGAAGAATGTGAAATATTAAAAATGTATATAAAACCAGAAGACTTTTCTTTCATAACTACAGTGGAATAATTTAAGTTTAAAAATTAATCTGACTTGAACAGCTGTGAGCATTTACTTAAACCTATTTTTAGTGGAAGGTGGCATGTATTTACTATTGATTTTCTCTGAAGCTTTCCCAATTTTCATGAATATTTTATTATTTTCCACTTTCCAACTAAGTTAACTTTAAATCAATGTTTTTACAGCAGTCACTGTTGAAAAAAAAAATGCTACTGAACCAACATAAGAGTATGTATTTAACATTGGAATACTAACATTTAACAAATATTGTCTCAATGTGTCTACTGCCAACTTTCCCGCCCAAAATATAAAGAATTTAATTCTGAGTTTAATCTCAGAATTCTGGCCATTAATTTAGACGTAGCCCTAATCCTCATCCATCGAAAACATCTAAAAGTTGCTTTTGGAGGGAATGGTTAAGAGGAGGGAGAGTTAAACCCTCTCCTGGGAAAAAAAGCTACATTCAACTGCTCCAACTGCCCAACTTTGTGATCATCTTTCAACATCCTGAGGAGAAGGAGGAGGTAAATTATAATCTTTTAATTAGGGAAAATGCTAGATCAACTCAAAGCTGGATTGTTGTCCCTGAAACTGGTCCATTGATTGTAATAGTTGTAATTTGTTTAATGTGATCTGTTGGAACACACGTGGACATATGTTAGTCACTCCAACCAACCACTATCTCTCTCTCACATCTTTCAAGGTCTATTGTCAGATTCAGGTGGGAATCCAAGGCGGACAAGAGGCCCTTCAAGGAGACAGGGATGAAAGACTTCATGTTATGTGAGTTTGTACTACAATAAACTAATAATATGGGTTTAATTCCCCTTTTATCCAGACAAATTATAACAATTATATTTCATTTGGTCTCAGATTTGTTTGCAATAAGAACAGTATTCATACTACAAATGTTTATGAGTAAACACATGTTATTTTCTCAAATTAAAGTTTTGTTGGTCCTTACATGTTGAGGACTAACATATATCATGTTGCACAAATGTTATATAAATTAAGAAAAATTTAATTAAAAGGCCGGTTTTCTGGTAGTTAATTGACATTGTAACATTGTTTCAGTATATCATAATTAACTCAGCTTCAATCCCAGGCACCCTTTTAAATAATGGCTAATAATCAGTATTGAAATATGTCATGATTGAACAAACCTCACTGTTGATTCACCAGTCAATCATGTTTTGCAATCTGGATGGTGTGCCATCCTACTGATTCATTTTAATTAAATAACATCCTTTACTTTAGTACCACATACCTTTCAGTTTGCGTAGGTTTCTGCTTTGGAATGCAATCCATTGGAGCCAAAAAAAACTGTGAATCAAACATGTCTTTTCAACACAAAAGCACGCACACTGCCATTGCACATCTTGAAATAGCTGATTGAATAACTGCCACAGCTTGTTAGTTAATAGCCCATTTGATACTTTGGTACTCGATACTCCCACACGTCCTTGTTTAATCTTGACTGCTCGTCTGTTTACGTCATATCAGAAAAAAACGAATGGGAGGTTGTTGCCTCAACTTGAAAGTGTTAACACATGTTGGAACTCCCACATCCAGAACCAATTGTATTCATGTCTTTAAAATCAATTAACTGCAGAACATATTATTCACTTTTCATAAGTGTTCAATCAAGTATAACTGAAGTTTGTGATTGTTATGATTCTACAATGTTTACTTTCTGTGGTATGAAATCTAGTATACCTAGTGCCATCATCATTTAAAAATTTCATTTTGTCCATATACAAATAAATATACTTTAAAGTTAATCTGTCATGGTTTTGATCAGTTGACGTGGTACACATGACTCATGTGTCTTGCCCGAATTGACACAGACCTCAGTGGAGAGAAGACCCTAGGGTACAAACCACAACATTGAAGTTGCATAGTATCACAACAATATTTGGATCAGAATTAGTTAGAAAAATGGCAAAATGAGACTCAGATGAGAATAACTTTATTCAGATTTTAATTTAGCAACTGTAGAATGGAGTGCAATGCTGTTATTTCCCAGGTTTTACCCAATTTACCACATGACCCAGCTGAAAAATATTTACATTGAGCTGGAAAGGGGGAAATCAGTCACTGAACTAACAGACAGCTATCCCCTATGAATTACTCTAATTTATATCATTAACTGAAGGTGGCTATGCCTCTCTGCATGTGAGCTGCTGGGAAGCATTTTCTTTTTCCATCTCCCTCAACAAACTATTCCTTTAAGCTCAGATCCAGTTTCTTTCCAGTCATGCAACATTAACTGCACTTTAAAAATCAGTAGCTTGATGTTCATTCTCACAAATTAGGCCATTAACGTCATTGGTGTGCCAGTAACAGCACTCACATTTCGATGCCAATGTATCAATGAAGGCTTAAAAAATGAGTTCCTCTTTAACAACCATCTCAGCACTTTTTTTTTTGTTGAAAAGAATCACTATGGATCTTTAGTACCTTAATGAGTTCCCTAGAAAATATATACTTTAGGAGGTACACAAGAGTTAAAAATACAATATAAAGTAGATCCAAAATGAAACTGGCAGGATGTTTCCAGCAATGACAAAAATAAAAAACATTTAACTTTCAAAGAACTGACCACACTCACCCCGCTGATGTTCACTTTAACCAGTGTTTTATTTCTACACAATAAATGACAGCAAAATGAACATGATACTCATCTTTATGACTCTTCCTTATGAAAATATAGTACACATCAGACATGTTTTGCCATGTACCAGAGCACCAAAAATATATATAATTGCAACTGTGAAAACAGAGAGAAACATCAACTGAAACATAAAAGTCCAATCTGTTGTATATGTGCCTGACAAAGTGCATACTGTGTAAGAACCAAAGAGAGAGGAGGCCATCAGAGGGAGGGAGGGACTACTGAGTCTGATGGCTACCTTTACAGTGTTGGTGAAATTCTCAGTTAACACAAAGGCATTGGGATAAGACTCAACAATATACAGTATGGAGTGAGGAAAAATGAAAGCTGTTGGTTGGTGCCAGACAAATTTGAAATGAACTTCTCAATGCATAACAAAGATCAGTCAAGTTTGATTATGATGATCAATTTCAAAAGACTCCTAAGACCCAGAAATGACCATTATGATTTTATTCATCTTGACAACAAATAAATAATTTATGACTCAAAGGATAAATTCATGGTTTAGACAACTGACGACAGTGCTTGTACTAAGCCATTAAGAACAAATAAATGCTGACAGCGAGTGGTGTGGTAAAGCATCACAGGTCTTTTTTTTTTTTCTTTTTTTCTGTCTTGCAGGTGATACTTTGACACAATGCACAACATATTCACGGTTCATCTCTTTGTATAATAGTTATGATAAAAATCAATCCAAGAGCTACTCCCAAACAGTTAGTACATGGTTTGCAAATACAATCATCATATAATATTATTATTTACATCTTAAAATATATTTGTTGAGCAATCGGGTACGAAACATCGCAGTAATACCACTAGATATCCATATAATATGTAAATACACTTTTTTTGTACTTCCCACTTAGAAAAAAGGACAATTCACCTTTTTTTTTATTTATTGAGGGGTTAGGGAACAGACATAAGTGGACCATTCTATAACCAGAGGCCTGTGAGAGGTACTTTATGTGTTACAATACACAAAGAAAATGTCTTACAACAAGATGGCACATCAGTATTTTTCTCAACAATGATCTGAGCAAAATTATTAGGGCTTCAGACACTCTGTCTTACACTCCCCATCGCTTTGTAATGAGTTAGACACTACAAAGTTTATGCCATTTTTAGACAAGCAATACAACAACCAGGTGTTAAATTAGAAACAAGGGAGTGACTGTTGGTGGAAAATGTGTGGAAAAGGTATCAAAGCCTGTCAAAAAAGACTGCTATACAAATCATATTATGTGATAAGCATAGGCTCTAGGTTAGGAGAACTGTGTTCCTTCAGGCTAACTTCAAAAGGCTCTGTAAGCTGGGCAAACATCCTCTCGCATTTTCACAGGGCCAGTTTGACCCTGGCAGCCCTGCGCAGGCATACCTGACAGTGACAGATGAGGCAGTGTGTCGAGGAGTGGGGAGGTAGGAAGGGTGAGGGAGGGGGTGGTGGGAGTCCCAGAGAGGGATGGCTGCCACCCCCAGGAGAAACTCTGACTCATTGGCCTCGGCTTGTTGCCAGTCAGCGCTGGCCACCCCTGGCCCAGGGGCAGCCTCTGTGAGCACACATTTTCACACCTGGACAAATAGCTAGACAGGCCAGAAAAAGCAGCCCACCCATCCCTACCTCTCTCCCTACCCACCTTCCACTTTTCCCCCCATCCAGGAACAGTCTATCTGGGGCACCATCGGCTGCCTTCTGACCTCCAGTCCTTCTTTTCCTTCATTTCTGATCCCTCACTTTGCCACTTGCCCTTTTTCTCCTGCACTAAACTGGCTGTGTACATATATTCCGTGTGCCTTACACTGGTATCTCAAAACATTATTTGCTATATTATGGATTTATGTACTTGACCATTATATACTTGTGTTCATTTCACAACTGCTTGTGGATATGGCTAATGCGTGCATTTAAAAAAAAAAATAACCAAATGAAGAAAAACTTTACATTCTTGTTTAAAGGGAAAAAAAGATACACTGCACTCAGTAACATTTGAACATGTGGTGAATCCTCATTGGATGCAAGCAGTGTCCATCTACACTGACCAATGACACATGTTCTTGTGTGGTTGTGAGCCTGAAGTGTACTGTATGTCTGATCAGTGCTTGCCAGCAGTGATCACAATAGAGTGTGATGACAGACAAAATGACAGTTTTGACTCACAACCGAATTGTTTTTGTTTATAAGAACAATGTAAAAAATAACTTACATGGACATTAAATATAACTTAAAAAAGTATAACACTCTCAATAAATAGTTCTACTATTTACACCATTGTATGAGACGCAAAAATGTCACTAAAATACCAAAAATATAGAAGCAGCAAACATTACAGGCATGAGGTACAGCAAGGGATCCTGTGATGACTACAGTAGAGAGGTGATGTCCTCATCCAACGCGTAATCTTATACTTCCTTCCATGAATATCTTTGTTAGCTATGGCTTATGGGTACCTTCTCCAATATTAAGAATATATTTTTTCAAGTTGACATGCAGTCACATTCTGTAGCCTTTTTGATAGTAATATCGGTCAGTTGTTTTGGCATCCAGACATTGACTGATGATACAAGTAATTGTTGAGGAGTATATTTCTAAGTTAGTGAAAGTATGTGGAAGCAACGACATGTTACGTTAATTCTGTTTTTAGAATGAATGGAGGGATCCAATGACAGATTTCAGATTCATCCATTCAATCGGCTAGCATGGCTTTCCAGTGACCTCAATGGCAGATGATGAACCGCAGTACTGCATGTCATTGGCATAGTGTAGTGATTGCAGGTCAGTCTCTCCCCACTGGTATCAGTTCTATGTAAAGCAGCAGTATCTGGAGTACTAATATTACATATAATTTGATAATATCAACATAATACAAGTCTTTTTTTTTTCTTTTTTACCAAGGCTATATATTTTTTCATATAAAATGTTAAATGCAATCTTTGAAGATTATGTAGCCTTTACAACTTCCTTTCAAAGTTTCATATTTCATAAAAGTTACAAAGTCTATCAAGAGTCCCTTTTAATGGGAATTCCTTCATTTAAGCATTTCCTCTCTTGGTTTACTTGCCAAAATGTACACCTTTAACCTAAGAGGATGCATTACACACACATCAGGGCAAAACAAAAGACTAACAGATTTGAAGTCTAGCTAGACCCTAAATATGTGACAATATGTTTTGATGTGTACCCTATTTTGGGGGGATTTGGGGCCTGTTTGGCTGAAGGATGGATGGATGGATGTATATATGGATCATGGTGACAATACCTCCCTACAACGTTAACAACATCAAATGCAAAGTCAGTTAAAGGTTTGAGAAAAGGTTTGAGTGTCTACGGCCAGATAGAAGTAAAAAAAAAAAAAAAATGACAGGAAAGCTAATAGCAACACAGGGAGTCAAACGATCGGATATCATACAGTTTGTTTCAGATCATCTTTCTGACAATAGCAGCTTCTAAACATTTTTGAAAGATATACTTTTTCTTCTTACATGGAAACTAAAAAGTGCAGTAACTGAGGTCAATAATACAAACACTGATTAAATATGACATTTTGTAAAAATGAAATACATGAAAACAAAAACAAAATTTAAAACATTTTCGCTCCTGTCCATCAAGAACATATAGTAATATTTACATAATATTTTTTCTTTGTATTTGGTGGAAAATAATACCTTCTCGCTTTCTCTGCATGTTGTGATATTGTGTTAGTTCTTCACTAACATTGGTTTTAAAATGACATAAAATTGGTCTTACATTGCCACATGTACAGCTTGTTGTGTACAATGATTTTTGAGAATGATCTGGAATGCTATAGCAGCCTAATATGAGTCAGAGGGACTGTGCCATTGGCCCAAATGAAATGAAAAGTCATAATCATGCTGATTTTAACCATGACTATGGTTGCAGCCAAATAAGAGCAGCATAATTTGGACCAATATGCCAAGCAGCCTTCATTATCAAATGTGCATGAGAAAAACTAGTGTATATGCGTATCTGGAATGAAGAGTAACAAAATACGAAGCTATTGTAGCAGCCATATAATCTAAAGAAGATATTTGGTGGGGACGGACACCAAAGTTTACAATACTGAAAAGTGCTGATCAGAACAACCAAGTGCACTTTTTACTGCAGAGGCAAACATAACCATTAAATGAATTACTTGAACACTAGACCCAGCAGAGAATCTTACGGACCTTTGATCATATTGTGACTGCAAATGCTGTGTTGACATATACATCCAAATGTCATTTTCATGTACAACATTGTTGCCTGCAGAGCTACAGCTGAGAGTCCAATACTACTGGGAGGGGAGAGATATATGTGTGTATGCTTTCGTTTGTGTGTGTGTGTGTGTGTGTCAGATGTGGTCTCCTTCCACCTATACTCATTCTCACTAAGAGCCATGGCCTATATCCAGCCCTTTATTTCTGTACTCTTGTGTGACTGTGCTATGCAGAACTGTGCGATCAAAGAAACCACAGACTCCTGACAAGCATTGACTACATTCTGAACAGGGCTGGGATCATTTTACTTTCAGTTTAAACATTTTGAATCAGTGCTCGAGGTAACAAAGTTCTTATCAAGCGCAACGAGGGAGGAGTTCAAACTGAAACTAAAATCACCCCAACCTGAAGTGAGGTGTTATCGATGACATTCTTTAAGTCGTGGTCAATGTATGTAGAATTTTTTTGGGGGGGCAGTTGGGTTAAACGGGAATGACAAGTGAGGTTCTGGGTTTTTTAAAGTTCTTAGTGCATTTCATATGTGGTGCTGTCAACATGTATTCTCTGAAAGTATTATGGACTAACATGCAAGCGTGAATGAATGCTATAAAGAGGTACTGTAAGCAGCAAGGCAGACAAAGCTGTCTAACCCTATTAGATATTATGATGTGAAGATGGCAAGTAGCAGCAAACATAGTAGCAAAAGCCATGCTAAAAATGATGTATAAAATTGTCTTAGGAAATTGTGTCTGTGGTTGGTCAACAATTAGACATTTTGTGTGTGTGTGTTTGTGCATTTTATTTTGGCTTTTGTGTTGAATCTGTGGCTTGAAACTTAACAATATGGCTGTCTCATTCCCCACCAAGCTAGGAATAACCTCTATAGCCTCCGATGTGCCTATGAAGAAACACACTTTACTGAAAAGGACATAGAGATACAGAATGTCTGACCAGTTTGAAACCAGGAATGATACTAGCACAAACTTGTAGCCCCTCCAAAAAGGTGTTTAACATGCCTTCAAAGTGTCTGAGGATTTTTTTTTTTTTTTAACATTTGTCTTCATTTCCTTCATACTTGCAAACACAGAGCCAATATCAACACACATCCCCCACTTGCACATTTTGATTTACCTTTGGTTCAATCATGTGATTGTAGAGCAAGGTCACTAAAATAGACACTGAAGCCAGCACAAAACTGAACAAAAGGCATGCTACCTAGGCTTGGTTATGTTTTTGTTTAGTTTTTTTTTTCTTTGTTTGTTTTCTTGTTCTTTCAAAAAAAAAAAAAGTCAGTTTCATGTAATTTTTTTTTTCCTCCTTGTTATATATGTTTTTAATGATGATATTGCAGGGTTACTTTCCTTTTAGCTGAGAAATGAAGTTTTCTGTGGAGTCTCATGAGTCCCAGCCTCTAATCTAGATCTTTCTGTGATGTGGAGGTGGAGACATTTCAGCCGGTTGGGGTTGCAGTATGGATGGAGAGGTATGCCTGTTAAGCAGCATGTGCAGGAAATTGGAAGCCGAGAGGAAGATGAAGGAGGGGTCTGCCTCGGCCACTCTGGCTGTGTTGTGTTGGAGCAAGGGCCCTCGGACGTTGAACAGAGGTCCCTGCTTAGGTTGGTCATCCCAGGGAATAGACATGTTCATCCTTTCTGTTTTCTATAGCATTTGGATCCCGACAGGAGCACTCATCCCGAATGTCACAGGACATGGGGAATGGAATCACCTGGGTGGGACAGAAAAAGATACAGTATTACACTTTTTGAACAACCTAATGGCTCATTGGCTGAAACCCACAGCAATGATTCAATGATTTCAAATTCCAGTCAAGATTACAAGTTTCCAAAAACACCAAATATGTCATGCTGAATTTCAGGAAATTATATAAAAAATACATTGCTGTTCAATATCGTAATTGCATCATTTTAGAACGACAAAAGAAGAAACAAATTATGTCAGTAACGGACACCTGCCAGTCAGTCAGAAGATACCAGTCATGGTATACATGTATGGAATGTATGACACTGTCATGCAGTCTGAGACATTTTTTGTTTTTTTTGGTTTAAGCTCTTGTATGAAACGTTTTGGTGCATTTGGTGTTCAAGACAATCTGTGTTCACAGAAGACAACATCACAATCTCAGAATATCAGATACATCGTTATACCAGTTTCTCTGATAGGCTGGTGTCAAAGTGAAAAACTGTAGGTGAAAATAGAACCGGAAGATCACTGGCCATTGCCCCTGGCGTTTGACGTCACTGGATAACGTTGGCAATGCGTCACCAGCACCAGCTGCTGCTGCCTTGTATGCTTGCCTCTCGGGGGCCTGCTTCAGCTGTTTGGGTACACAAAATGTGTCCCCCTTCTCCAGGCCAAACAAGGAACACATGTGGTCCAAGTCATGGAAGGCAGGCAGCAGACCAAGGGCATGTCTGCATTTGTGTCCTGGTGGCTTATTAGATCAATCTGCGGGGGCCTGCGGCTGGTGTCGCTTTTTCTTGATAGGGCTGATTGGTATTGCCTTTTTTCCACAGTGGATCTCTGGGTACATTGTAAATGTAACAACAATACTGGCCACTGTAACCAACACAGATACTTAGTTGACAGTGTGCCTCATGCCAAAGACGGTTATTAGTTCAATGCTATTAGTGAAAGCTGTCTGGCTGCTATGGGAGGAGTCATTTCCAGGGGAGGGTCATGGCGCTATTATCTGAATATGGAGTAGCTGCTGTATAATTACCTAGACTAGTAATGTAATGCCATCAAACAAATTGCATCTTGAGCTAATACTATCTGGGAGGGTAAGACAGGTAATTACTAAATGCATTAGCAAAGAATGAGAAAGAAATGAGAATTTCCCATCCACTTAAAGATGCTTTCATTACAATAGTGTCCATTATATTGCACATCATCAATGTCTTCGTCAATGCCAAAGTTTGGGACTTGGAAACTGACTCACTTCCTGAGTGACTAAACATATTCATCTTGTTATGCTAAATATGAATGGAAATGTCATTGTGACATGTACCACTAAGCCTAATTGTTTTTGTTTATACCGATTTTCAAATCCACAAATTTCAGGAGCAGATCCGTTCAAACTGATTTTGAAAGTGATTTTGTGCCTGAAAGTTATTGTGTTTCACTCTGCAAGAAGTTTCTGATCACCATTATGCGACCTCCTCAGCTCACAAAAAAAACAAGTACAAAAGGAAGATTAGGAAAATAAGTTTCTCTAAGTCGGTTTCTAGAAAGTCAATTGTTAAATGCAAGGAAAGTGTATTTGTACAGCACCTTTCAACAACAAGGAAATTCAAAGTGCTACAGAGTGTTGTGTCAGATTTTCTAAGATTTTTGTAAATAAAAAACTGAAATAATGAATTTAGCACTTTCTTTAAGTTTTGCTACAAGTATGTCATGAAATTTTTTGTCACTTTCTGCTTTGGATATTAGTGTAAAGTTATAGTGCAAAATGTTATAACTGGTTTTAAATGCAACACACAGGAAACACCGCCAACAGTTTGTGAGAGTACGTGATCTGTAGACAGCAGGTCTGTGCAGTGACATGGGGGAGCATGGTAGTCACTGAGGAGCAGTGACGCAGGCTCCCCTTTGAAATGGGGTATAAAATAAGTTGTTTGTGTGGGGTGGGGGGGCGGGGGGGGGCTATGTTCCTAATGTGAGGGCCAGGTGGGCAGTGCCCAGACTCCTCTGAGAAAATGAGGCCTGCATGTGACGACTTTACAAGCCCAGGGCCGGACACACTTCAGAAACAGCTGTCAACCGCATGAGCAGTGTTTCCTCTGTGTCATTTTGAAGCCAAGAACACGGGGCTCCTCACTCCCACCTGACTCTTTCTCAGTTTAATTACACTACCTCTCAGTTTCACACTTTCACCTTGTCTCCTTAAGAGTCTCTTCCTTGCTTTATTACTTCTCTCTCTTGCAGCACACATTCCCACTACCCCTCCCACTTCCCTTCTACACCTCACTTCCCCTCCAAGGCCTTTTCTGTTTATCTCTCTATCTAGAAAATGATGGTGGGTGGCAAATTTGACATGGTTTCCTTTGACCTTGACCTCCAGGGTGGCTGGGCCAGCTGCCACATCTGGCCCCGACTTGAGGTTCTCGCAGGGTGGCTGGGAAATGGGACTGGCTGGCCTTGTGGGCCTGGGGGCCCTCATGCTGCCCCATGTCCCAGGGCTGGAGGAGGGCAGGGGGAGGACACCCACTAACAGCAACATGAAAGCCCCTCTGAAGAACGCAGACCTTGTCAGAGCCCCATCCTTCCATCTCAGGAACAGGTCAAAATAACATAGAGTTCCTCTCATTTCTGTGTGAGCAGTATGTGCGTGTTAGCCTGTGCTTAAAGGGGAAGAAGGTGTGTAAGGGGCACAGGCCTGGGGAAAGGGGAACTTGCAGATTTAGAGATGCATAACACACTGTTCACTAGCAAGTAACAGTTGTTATGAGAGTGAATTATAACTATAAAACTATTTTGTTGGTCTCCAAAACATAGTAAGAAACATTTTAGGGAAACATTTACAGTGCAAGGGTTTTCTAAGGGGGTTTTTCATATGAATGTTTATATGCGTATCCATTTTAAATGTATTTCTGTCCAAGAACAACAATACAAAACACTACACTGCAAAGCAAATGGAAACATGTGGGAACACAGACAGTCAGCTGTGCTTCGACCAACTCATGCACCTACCGTTTACAAACAAACTTGCATGACAGCACTGTCACTTGGTCATGGCATATTGAAACCATTGAGCCAAGTGTGACATCTGACAAAAATCTATGGTCTATGAGGAGAACGTACATATAAAACTAGACCAGATTTCTAAATGACAGAGGCAGAAAGAAACTGAGCGAGAGGAGAGAGTTTTAATGGATAAGATTAAGAAGGAGAAAGAGCAATTTAAGAGCAAAAGAACACATAACTGAGTTTGGCAAAATAAGTGCAAGCACTTGGCATCTGCAAACAGCCAAAACCTCTAAAAACTTCTGGGAGTGTGCCCCCCCCCCCCGGTGTAACTACCTTTGCTCAGCTGTGTAGAAAAGCCCTGCTCCTCCCTCCCCATTATCCTTCCTTACCCTCCCACTCAGATGCATTTTGCACCCTCCACCCTCAGCCCCCACTCCACACACACAGATATACAAGCTATTGCATGCTGCTGCTTATTAAATGATTTTGCCATAGGCATTATATTGCAGTGGCTTGACAAAAAATGAGAAAGTCCCTTCCTCCCCTTTAACTGCCCTGGCAGAACCTTGGTAAGAGGGTAATAAAGTCAACTAAGTTGCCCTTAAAAAAAAAAGCTCAGATATATGGTCTGTTAGAAATTCGATTTGTGTGGATTATATAGAAATAAGTGATCTGTTGATGACCAAAAACCCAGAAAAGAAAATGGCATCTGCAATGTTATTTTGAAAGGGCTTTGTCCATGTGAGTCACCAACAGAGACCGAGAGAAGTGGTCAGCTGTGGCTATGGTGGCTATCACGGACCATCATCTTAGACAAAAACATCAATCGTGACGCATAACAAGTCATGTATTGAGCATACGTGTGCTGGACTGACAGTTGTAAACAGGGATGAGGGACTGGGAGGGATCTCAGCACATACCCGAGACCCTACCACCAACGCAGACATAAAAACCTACAGGCACATTTAGAAAACGTTGTTTTAGAGAGGCCAAGCCACATAACTATATAATCGGTGCCCTCTGCGTACCGCTTCCAGAATCCAAGAAAGGAATTCCTTCCAAACCCAGGGAGGGGGGGGGGGGGGGGGGGGACCTACAAAAAGGGTGTTACGCAGGCAACCCTCAAAAAGGCATACACCGTACCCTTGCCTCCTCTCCTCCCTGCCTCTCCAAATCAAGCCAACAGCTTGCAGTCATTAAGGGGAGATCCTGTGGTGACCTTACGTGCAGCCAGTCCTTGCACCTTCAAAGCTCCTGGGGTGGAATAATACACAGCAAGTCATCCAGAACTCCTTAATACACAAATCTCTACCAAAATAAAAGACGACAGAACCATATGCTGGGAAGGGAAATAAAAGTAAATGAGCAGTTGAGTTCCATTGCTTTTCACAATACTGCTCCGTTTTCTCTTTTTTCTCAGTTATTCAGCTCTTATCAGGATGAAAATCTGAAGAAAAATAGGGGAAGCAGGAAGAATCAGGAAAAAAAAAATTGCTAATAACCTAATTCCTACAATACCATTTAAGCCTGTTTGGAAAGAGTAGAAATTGCCCAATTGTTGTATCTGGAAGAAATTTAGCATAACATTCCAAAAAAATTATGATTTTTCATATTGAATCGTTGAATCATTTCGGATTTGAGAGGCATGGTGTTTGATGTTGGGAAACATAATAATAAACAATCATGCTGTAAAGAAGTCACTTAAGCATGTTCTGCTAAGGAGGGGTGAGCAGATGTTTTCATCAATGTGTTGTATCTCCTCCATCAGTGGACTGTAGACATAATAGTGGTATGAACATCAGGTTTAAGGTCACAGAGTAAACAAGTGAAACAGATGAGGATTTCTTTTAACCTTTGGACTCTTTGGATGGACTAAAAGGACGGAAAGATATGGGAGTCTGGAGGTTGGGTGGAGAGTAAACATCTTGTTGTAAAATGTTATTTTGTCCTGTTCTTTTTACTTTTATCTAATTACCACGGATCAGAGGGAAATAGTAACACGTGTGTGTGTGGTTGCATGGAAGGGGTCATATCATTGTTGTCATGTGCTGTGTCACACAATGGGGAAAGCAACACTCAGCTTAATTCCCAGAGTCACCAGACCTCTTGTGCATAACAACTGGCAGCTAGTGTCTGTTCTTGTGCTGTAGGTGTGTGTGTGTGTGTGTGTGTGTGTTTGTGTGTGTGTGTGTATGTGTTAATGAAAGACTGGACTGTGAGTGAGACTGAGAGTGAGAGAAAGAGCATTTGAATAAGTATCTGAAAGTGAATTAGTAGGGAAAAGACTGAATGAGAATGAGAGAGTGAATGGAAAGGGAAAAGAAGGAGAGAGTTGTTACATATGAATAGTTTTAAAGAGGTGTTGATTCGATTCTATGGTCATTTTGGATGATGCCATTTGTGGTGCTGTTGAATTGAATTGTATTGTGTTATACTGAGAGATGTTTCTGTTATTTTGTCCATTAACTGTATCAGTAACGGTGGCTAAATAACAAGAACACCTCTCTTTATAATGCAATACTGTGTATGTGGCACCAAGCCCATTCATTCCCTAAACCGCTGTACTTTAGTTTTTAGCAAACAATACTTAACAGGATTAAGTAAGTAGTGTATATGTTTGGGATGATTGATGATGAATATTGCTATCATTTAAAGACACTATACTGTTTTAATGCATGTATTTTTCCATCAGAAAGAGCATGTCAAATCATAAGAGTCATATTGTATGGTTTACAGTACGCCCACTCAGATGATGGATCAGATTATTAGATATATATTTTACTCCACATCTTAACAACTTAAGTTTTTTCTTTCTTAATCAAACATTAATATTTTTTAGGTTTTCGAAGGAGTAGATTCTTTAACTATGACATAACTATTACGTAAACCCAATCTAACCCAACAAATAACTGAATTTATTATTTGCAGATTCTGTAAATCTATTTTTGCTTCAGTTGAGCAGACCTATTAAATACACAGTTAGAACGCAATAAAATAAATCCTAGGACCAGCAATAAATACAGATAGTTCATAGTTGACATCAAATGACCTCTAACGTGGCACAGACAAAAGAATCTGTAACAACAAAATCTGGGTTCAGGAACAATTAAACAAGTTGGGACAAAGTCTTTACTTGTGGTCTAGAGAAGAACATTGATCTACCGCTAAAGAAGGAAAACACTGCCTGTCTTTGTCACCCATCAAGTGTGTTATTCAGCAACTCAGAGGAGAAAGACTGTCATAAATGAGTTACAGATTCCTTTTGTCATATATTGTGTCATTTTCTTTTGTTTTTAGAGGTTTTTATGCAACTCCGTCCTTGGTCGCCTGCCACGAATATGTTCAGTTTGGGGAAAATCAGAATCAGGTGCAAAATACCCTGTTTCTGTTTTGACTGAGTTGATCAAATAGGGATGACTATGAGGATAATCTTTGCCCAAGAGGAATAAACAGCTAAATCCAAATGCTTAAATAAACTAAAAGTACCAAAACGATAATAAATAGAAAAATTCAAATGTGGACGAAAAAATATCGAAGTAATAAGACAACTGTATGTAGTTGTCAGGAAGGTTACCTTGCTAATAATTTAAAACTGACAGGTTAATTTGGGTTTCATGAAAATGAGGTATGTTTATATCTGCCCAGGCATTACAACATGTGTATACAGGCAAGCAGCATCAATCAGGCAATGGGCTCACAAACTAATAAGCAAAAGGGATTATATCAAACATCTGGCTTCCCTCTGTTCCCATATCAATTTCACATATCAGCTTCATTCCTTAGTGTTTCCTTTTTGTTTCTCACCCACAGTAACCTTCCTCGCCCCCTTGCTCCTGGCAGCCGATGAATCAAATTATGATTGGTAATTCCAGAGCAATTTTTCGTATCTTTCTGAATAGTTTCCAGGGGACCTACTAGTGGAAAACACCAGCCACACTGTTTTCTTAAAACAATGCCAGGGCAAAATGCATTCATGTAGAATTTGGACAAGCAGCCTGGAGTTCTTGAGCACCGGTAATCTACTTCTGTATCGTCGTGTAGAAGCCCACTGGAAATAACAATGTTTCAGTAGTTGGAATATAACTGCTCTTCACCCTTTGCAGGTGTGACAGAAGTTGGTACCAAATCTGTAATTTCACCCTCCATTTGCTTGTAGTTATTATTTCAGAAAACTGGTAACACCTGTTTTGTAGACACTACCATCGACCATCGGCACGTAGCATCCTTGGGTTGGGAGCAGTAAACCTGGGCCAGATTCGTCTAGAGGGATTAAAGTCCAACTAAAATCACATTTAGTCATCCCTTAATTCAGTCAAAAATAATGTAAGCATGTCAGTTTTTTATTTTATTAATTATCAACAAGAAGATAAAAATTTTAAAAAAGAAATTCTCCTTTTCCTCTCACCCACTGGAGGGGTGTGTCCGTGTTTGATTGACAGTAGCTTGCAAGCAGAGCCCCAGCAGGGGAAGGAAAGATATAATGACAAACTTTCACTTTCAAGTCATATTTGCTGCAACTGACCCGCTAATAATCTATTATTATATTATTATATTACTGCTTAATGCAAATATGGTTGAAAATGATTTGATTGATTCTCAATCTCTATAGACAGAGAACTAACATGCATAACAAGATGATACCAAAAAAGATAAAATATTAAATTATCCCTTTTGGTTTTAGTTTTTTTTTTCCTCATAGGATGACAAATGATAACAATTCCTAAATGTAACCTTAACTAGAGCAATGGCTTGCTCTCCCTTGCCCAGTTCAACGTCTTGTTGTCGCAGTAATTCAGTGGAGTCTATCCTCCCACTGGAGTCTGTCAGTAAAAGTTGGTTATGCAAGTTCTGGTTGAGCCCCTACACTGGATTAGGGCCAGAAGATGTAGAGATGAGATAGTGTCAGTCAACAGCAGCGAAACCACTTCAGGAGTGAGGTCACTTCCCAGCGGGCTGCTCACTAACTTTCCTGCTGCTATTGAATTTAGGATACAATACCTTTCATCTGAAGTTACGAAAAAAAAGGACAAAAACAAATCTTGGACCTCTGGACCTCTTTCTAGCCAGAGGTGGGTTATGTATATGCATAACCAAGTAGCACAGCGTAATCAAATATATAAAGAGTAGTTGTTTGCACTGCAAAACCTTTTATCTTAATCCTGTACAAATCGGCCTTGTCCATAATTTACTTGCACTGCAAATTATCAGTTAAAGTAAATTAAAGATTTTGATTGTTTGAATGAGATGCAGCTTCACAGTAAACTTGTCGTATTTTTGTGTACTAAAACATCCACTGGCCAGAAATAATTCAGGCTTTAGATAAAACAGCATATTTCTATGTTATTTCTCTTCTAGCCTATATACAAATCTACTATGAAAGCATTAGCCAGCCACTTAAAAAGGCATTATCGTCCGATGTTCAGTATTTTTAAACTCCTCTTCTTTTTTGTATTAATACATTGTACAAAAACAAACATGTGGTATTATTATTGAACAGATTTGAACATGTATAAAAAATTCTGTGAAGGTGGAAATCATGGGAATTTTGATTGTACTGTAAAATATGGTAAAAGTCCCTTGTATGTCCTTATTCCCAAAACAGGAAATGAAGAGGTTCTCCAGTCAGACACACTGACTGTAGACACACATACAGTAGACTGCAATATAAATCCAGCCAGACATACAGATGGATATGCCAGGAGTACAACTAAAGTCCCTCGCCAGATTCACAGAAACAGGCCAGGCCAGAGAAGCAGATGCTGCAGCACAGAAGCTACAATACTATTTCAATCAGATACCCTGCCAGCAGCTGGCTGGAATGAGCCAGACTAAGTACCTCCCTGAATTAAGAGAGTTACAACCACAAGGATGACCAAAGCTTTTGTCATGCTCAGATTAATGCTGAAATACAACACAATTGATTGAGTGTTGACATCTTAAAAAGAGATTGTTGTTGAGAAACTAGTATATTATACTCAGAGGTCCTTACAGCCATGACCTTTACTCTTTGTAATGACTAAGTTTGACATTTGACATTTTGGGGGGTGGATAACTTCACGTGAATACAGGTACACAAAGACAAATATAGATGTTTTATACATTCAGGAAACTGAACACCACAGAAAAACAAAGACTACTGATGAAGTCTGAAAACTCCCACTCTCTTGGATGTGGAAGCAGTAATCTGTCTACCAGTAATCTAAAGTTGGACACAAGGCAAAGGAAGGAAGAATCTGTTTAGAGATGTTTTAGGAGGTGAAATACAGAAATCTTCAACTGTGTATTCAGTTGTGGTTCCCACTATACTTGTGTAGGTAGAACTTATCATTTATAAATGTCAAAGCTTGACAATGTCAACATGCAACCTCCATTGGATACATGGCATTGAGAAGGTAAACAAGTGTGTTAGGCAGAGGGTAAAGATGCTCACATGTTCACACATGGGAGGTGGGATTTATTCTTAAACTGTGTGTGACTCCAGAGTTGGGGAACAAACACTAACTGTTGATCAGTGTGACCGGGACCAAATCTAGCATCATCTCCCGGTCTGAAGGGTGAGGTTTATTCCGAAGTACAAGCATGCCACTAACCTTCTTGGTCTTGACAGTGGATTGGCAGCAGTCTCCTCCATCATAGTTACAGAAGGCTCTGTTGTTGACCGCATCACAGTAGTTGTCTCCCATGAACGGCTGTACCAGAGAGAGAAGTGCCACATGTAAACTGGTTGATAAAGCTTAAAAGGTAAATTAAAGAGGAAGCCTAGTTCTATTGGTAGTTTTCTCTAGAGCATTTTAGGGCCTTCTAGAGGTCACTGGATGAATTTGCTGATGAATCTGATACATTAAATTTCCCTCATCTTTCAATGTGACTTTTTAAGCCCTTAGTGGGCCTGACCCCTAAATCAAACTGAGGACACCATAAACTATTCATTGCACAAAACACTCCAATAAGGTGATTTATTGGGTTGGCCCCACCCTCTCCACTTGGGTTACCAATCAGGTTATCCAATTGGCCTAAACTGAGTAGATGATATCATTCTTCCATGAAGTGAAGTAGAATTCTTTCACATGTTGTATTCACATGTTGATGAACTATTTTTAGAGGAAAGACAAGGATTACTGTAAAAGGTAAAAAATCTCTTAAGTAATTACATAAAATCAGTGCAAGTTAGTGAGTGTCAATGAGCCACATTAATTAGTCTAATACCAGAGAAACAACATTTGTAATTGGTTAACAAATGCTTAAAAGACTTCCCCCAACAACCACCCGTGCACCATTTGTTGGTGCAACTGACATCAGAAAAAGAAACCTTAATGGGGACAATTACTGTACTTGCCACGGTGTTAAAATACTACTATATTTGTAACTTCACCCACACATCAGCTAGCAATTATCTATACTCAAATCTGGCAACATAATATATAACATTTCTCATTCCTATATTTGGTTTCCGATCAAGGAAGGTGGAAGGATTAAAGTCTGGTATAATAGATGAGACTATCACTCCACAAATACAAAAAAATAAAAAATAAAATAAATAAAATTGAGGTCGAGTCCATACCTCACATCCTTTGATGCAGTGGAGCAATTCTGGGTGCGGATACCATTTCAGTCCCATTGTACAGACTATACTCTGAAAGACAAGACAAATGTTGAGGTGAGGTGTAATTAATTAAGAAATACTGGAGGTTGCGTTATTGTTTCATTTCAACAGCTTTGCCAAGACTATGTTCTTTTTACCAGCATTTACCATGTAACTTTAACCCTGACTAAAATAACAGGGCACTTTCTAGCTGCACATAAACACACATACACATCTAACACTTTGAAACATAAGAGCTATCAAAAGGGCTCATGTGCTACACATGCAAGCTTCCATTGTGAATCCTTTTTTGATTCACACTGACCTTTTTCCACCTCAGAATAAAACTGAAAAAGTTGATTTTGACAAGATATAACTTGATACAAACTGTGTGTGTTTTTTCATAACCAAGTCATGGCCCTAGGTGTGTGTGAGAGAGAGAGAAGACACAGAGGTAAAGGGCACCATGTTCTCATATATCTTTGCAGAATGTGTGGAATCCCATCCTGTTCTCCCACTGTGCTCATCATTGAAATGCAACAGAAAACATTTATGCTCAGGGAAAGTGGGCAGCACTGTGCGTAGAATGTATACCTGCGTGTGCAATTTGTGTATTTAATTCATTCTTGTAGTCATATACTGTAGGTGCATGAAAATGCATATGTTGACACGACTCTGGATGGGAATGTGTGCCTGTGCTGTGTGACTATGTCTCCATATACTGTGTAAGTGTGTGTGTGTGGGTGGGTGTGTGTGTGTGTTAGGCATAGGGACAGTTTTATGTGTGAGTATACTCGAGCCAGGAGGTGGAGAAAGGTTTTGTTTACACCATAAGTGTGCCATCCACAGCAAAGGACTGGCTGACCTCAGATGGTCCATTTCTCAGACCCCCCGTGTCCCAATATCTCACAAATTTGACGTGCTTTTCTTTTGTTGCTGCAAACTAAGGTATTTTTCATTTCAGTGCTGTCAGCAAATCAATGCAAAAAAGAAAGATGGGGGTTGAAGGTGGATAGAAAGAACAACATAGCATCTGAGGACAACTGAGAGCTGCGGCAGTAGCTACTCTGTACTGTGTTGTAGTACTACATGGCAGAATGCAGGCACATCTGTGTGTGTACACGTGTGTTCAGTGGTAATGGCTAGGATGGTTAGTCCCTATATGGTGGAAGATAAAGCACATTATTTTGTCTTGTGGGTGAAACTTTTTGCAACTACTGTACTTTTATTCTTTTTCCCATGCTCTGCTATGATGATGTCACCCAGAAACTCCTTCGCTTCCCCTCTCTCTCATTTTCTCTCTCTCACTCTTTTTTTCCTCTATCAGCAAGGCCGTAAATCATGATAATCCATGATCGTGGCCTGGCCTCACCCCTCACTACGTATAGGATCCTCACCCTCTGAAGCCTCCCCGGGGCGCTGATACCACATAAAAATAGATCCCTATCTCAGCGCCACCACAGACGAGGTCATGTCATGTAGAAAATGACTAATTCCACAGCAAGCCCGACAGGGTAATTTTGCTGATAAAGGGGGAGGAGGGTGCTGGGGGCACAGAATCGTTAGATATAGAGGGACAGGAAAAAGAAGTGGAGGAGGTGGAGGTAGGGAACTAGAAGAGAGTTCTAAGTGGGTCACACTAAGAACCGAAATACAACTAGTTTAAAGGCAATAAATCAACACACTTATTAAGGTGGGAAACAATAACCTCCAACTCAGCAAAGTACAACTAGAAAAATTTCGGGACATGAATTCTCTTCTGGATACTGTATTAAGAATCCCATCCTAGTGGAGAGTTTGGAAGTATGTTTTGATGTCCACTCCTACTTACTACACTTCTTCTGTTTCTACAACTGTTAGCCATTGTCATGATTGATTTCTTTTTCCACTACAGCAGCCTCCTCCTGCTCTTGTTTCTTAATACCATTTTGTGACAGCCCTGTGCATTTCTTATATGTCTTATAGCTTGACTCAGCCATATGTGTCTGTTCTGCTTAGCCCTTGGGTATTCATTTAATTTCCTGTTGAATCTGTTTTTCTACTGCTAAAATTAAATTGGCAGGACTCTCAAGGTCATAAAGGATCCCTTAGACTTTTGACATTAGTGTAATTGCAAATGTAATGTCCTACAAATGACTTTTTTGACAAAAGGCAAACTTCTGTCCACTCATCATTGGGACATTTTCTATTTTTTTAAATTACTATATTAAGGTGTAGCATGTGTGCTTGTGCATGTGTGGTGTTTGTTTCTGATAAAACTGACTGTCATTGCATTATGTATTTTAATACAGGAACTCTCATATCAATCTATTTCGAATCAGTTGACAGGTAGTGGCACAAGACAAAACATTTGCAAATGCTAAATTGCACACTATCAGCAAAAACTTTTCCTACTCTAACCACCCCCACCATCACCACCACCCTGACTTCTCTTATGCTATCCACTGCCCCCAACAGCATAGCCTCTGGTCTCAAATTACCACTGAGCACAAATCATATCAATTACACAAATCCATGAAAAACAGATCATTTCACGTCCACGTGGCCCAAGCCACCCCTCTCCCCCAACATCCACCACAAAGCTGCTGACTCAGTGTGACTCTGAAACAAAAACAAAAGGAGTTGTAGGGGAAAAAAATACAGTGAGAAATACAATGTGTTCCTTTACTCGGCCGTGGCTTTTCTTTTCTCCTTCTCTAGTTACAAAACTTGATGCTATTTAGTAAGATCTTTCTCTGACTCTACAGCTAAAAGGGCATTAAGCTGACAAAAACACGTAAAACAAATTGCACATTATTGACATTAATCAAGTTAAATGAGGAGAGTGAAATAATTAGAAGAGTAAGTGTAGTCTGGTACTTTTTACCAACTACACACACACATACACACATTCATATGCACACCATAGCCCTACCCCTGCCCCTTGACCCCACCCACAAGCTTCATAAAAATCCCAAATGACTCCATGGGGGGGTGGGTGCCACCCCAACGGGGACAAGGTTTGCGTTTCTATGTTTAATAACCTCCCTCACCATAACCTCTGACCTCTGTGTTTTGCTATCTGCCAGTTTAAGCAAACAGTACTTAATCAATACAGCGTATCTAAATCAAATGAGGCCATTAACCAGTGAGGTTTATTCTGAAAAATTAGAGTGATTACTGATGACTAGACATTTGATAATGTTTTACAACTTGGCCACAGCTGTAATGGGGGGCCCCATGCTTCACAAGACTTCTGCAGAATGTTTTGTTTTGTTTTTTCACTACACTTTCTGGTTAAGACAGATGCATGGGAAATTGAATGCTACAAATTTTCAATTACTTCTATGTCAGTGAAGAGACAACTCTTAATTTCCAAAGCTGTTTGCAGCTTTTTATTTTTCCAAGGAGGTATTTGAAATGTCACATTGAGGACAGGGATGCAAGAAGGCAGCAGCATGTTTTCACACTTTGAATCAAAAATAGAATAAAAATGTCTGAAGGGTTGCCATGCTTCTAAGACAAATATTTGCTTGGCATTAGGCACAGAAGACAGGCACAAGCTGGCATTTTGCATTGTGGGTAATAGAGCCAGGATGTTGATACTATGCGTGAAATTCCTTACAGTAGAGTTGTGGATCACAGAACTTTGTGAAGTGCGTCTGTCAGAGCTGTGAGGTGGACACAAACACACGTACAAACTTACCTTGACTTTGTGCGGGTTCCTCCAGTGCTCTTTAAGTACACTTTCTACTGTCATGTTGCTAGGGAGGATCACCACTTCGTTATTACTATCTCTGCACGTCAGCTCACACTCCTCACCTGTGTGTTTGTGTGGGAGCAAGAGAGAAACACAAAAAAACAAAATCAACAAAAGTATGCACAAACCACACCTCGATCACAGACATTTCAAATGACATATATTTACTCCTCTCCAGCCTTCACTTTCAAATGATTATGATATTGTGTCATATTCAAAGGGCTAGGTTACGTAACTGTGGTTTAGACATTTTGTTGACTCTCATTAAGAACAAATTAAACTTATTGTAAACAGTAGACACCGAAAAGGAATGAGTAATATCAACAATTAAGAATAAAAGCACACTGAACAATGAAAGATGACATCAGCAGTAAGAAAAAAGGATTGTTATTATATAAAAGAAAAATTGTGCATACAGACCTATGCCATGTCCTCGCTTGCATGAGTACTGTAGGCTAGGATGGAGGTTTTGAGGTAAAGAACATTGGCCTTTGCTGTGTTGGCATAGGCGGAACGACCCTGTCCAGTTTCCATCCTTCCTACAGCGGATAACATTGGACCCTGCGCCCTGAAAATAACACATATATTGACTAACAAACAATTACACACACACATTGACACGCAAACACTAGCAGGCCAAGGACATCGAGATGGCATCCCATTGCAGTGGGGGAAATATAATCCAATTTTTATCAGGCATCCAACCCACAACGCCTGAGAGGCAGAACAGATTAAAAGGTGTATACATTTCAAAAGTCTGTGGCAGCAGGACTATTCTGGAAATCAATAGCAATCCAATTAGCATGGCGTCAAATTGAGTAGGGCTAAGGGAGACAGGGAGAGAGTCAGGCAGTGAGAGACAAGCGTTCAGACAGTGAGGGCAGTGTAAGAAGTATCAGATAAAAGACAGCGAGGATATTGAGTCTATTTGGGGTAAAGAAAAATGTTTTACTCATTAATTCTGCATCTTATCAGCTATCATGAGTATATTCTAACTACGGCATATGGTATCAGACAAGAATATGTGTACAATAATGTATCTGACGTGAGTTTTAAACAAACATGACTAATACTGCATTGTAAAAGGTTTGGGTGCTAAATATCCCTCCATACAAATGCTTCTAATGGATTATACAGTATTTATCTGTTATTATATTATCGCATATGTTAAAGCCATGTTGAATTTAAGTGATAAACTGTAAGGATGCGAAGAAGGGAGAAGAAGAGAGAACGTCCACTTTTTATACACAAGACAAAAAGAAGACAAACATATAAGTAAAGCAAGAATAGAAAGAGAGGGAAGAGATGGACAGACCTGCTTGCATGGAGCGTGCAGCAGCCTCACCGTATGGGCAGAGCCTCCTGTGGCGGCGCTAGCAGTATTACCGGCAGGATCAGAGCAGTTGAGTCTGCAGACGCTGTCAAAGCGGAAGCCATCGGTACAGTGATAGGAGCCATGGAAGATGGGAGGAGGGGGATCACAAGTCACTGGCTCGCATGCCCCCTCTAGCCAGCTGCCATCCTCTGTGCACTGGCGCTTAAATGCACGCCTAGTGGGAAAAGAGACTTTTTTAAGGTTTTGTGTAACTCTAGTGGGGTTTACATACAGATTAATATAAACAGTCTTTAAATGGAACCGATTCCAGGCCTTACTGTAAATTGGAAACATTTTCTGATGAATAACCAAATAAATCAACCATTTCCTCTTCTTCATCTACCTCTTAGGTTTGTTGGTGACATGGTAGCCTGGCTTGCACTTGTACTTGCAGAGCGTGCCCACTTTGAGGCCTGTCTCGTTGCAGCGTTTGGTCTGCAGCACAGCATTGGGTACAGGAGGAGGGGCCGGGCAGCGGAGCTCACAAAGAGCCTCTGGGAAGGACCACAGACCGTCTTCTAGGCAGGTTAGAGTGTTGTTTGTACCTGAGGAGAAAAAAGGAGAAAGGGATAGATCAAAATGTGTGGATTGAAGAACAGAATGTGAAATGTGCAGTTGTTGAATTACCAATGAAAATGAGTTTGATGAGGATGATTAACTGACTTGAAAGGAAAATGAATTAAGTAATAAAACAATCTGGTAATTTTGACTTTCAATTATTCCAATCTGTATGTTTTACACAGTTTTTAAAATGTAAAATCTATGATATCTTTCGCTCCACCATGCATCTTACCAACAAGCTGGGCAGGTTCTCGACACTGAAAGGTGCTCTTCTTGCCGTAGGTAGTGCCCTCGGAGAAGTTGAAATGGGCAGGATGAACATGGTATTTGTCTGGCAGACCACAGTCCACAGGCTCACATGACACCTGTTTGTTCCACTTCCCATTTGCACAGGTTATAGTCAACGAAGAGTCCGACTGGAAAATAAGAGAAATGTCATGTGAGTGCCAGATATCCAGGTATATGGATTGCAAGCCTGTTCTGCAGTTGGTAAAATGCAGAAGTATGCATTGACACAAGCAATCACTTGCACATTGATAGGACAGATTGATGTCCCACACACATCCTATAAATGTTTACCTCATTAAAAGTGACTACAGCAATTCAGCACTCATTCCAACAAGTCTCTAATCAGCGTGTAACCTAACATAATCAGGCTTAGTTTACTGTATGTCAGTAAGCCTCACAGGCTCCCCAGCAGCTCAAGTAACTGCTGATAGCACTTGTAAGGTCAAGTCATGCCACTCAGACAACTGATATCCAGCAACTGCACAATCAGCCCTAACACAAAACAGATTGACTCTGGTGGAAGTGTGACAACTTCTGAGAAACACACACAGAGAGGGAATCTTCCAAAACTGGAATACCAATCTCTTATCATTTTTCTGAGTTTCTTGATACTAAGAAGGTGGTTATATTCACTGAAGAGTAGTTTTTGACATCCATCTATTATCTATAATGTTGCTGTTAGGTAGAAAACAAGAAAGAAGAAATGAAAAAAATGAAGGAACAAGTAGATGGGTGGTGTTTGCACAAAAATAGTAAAATAAAGCACAACAGCTTTACAGACAAATTTGTGCCATGAGTGCAGTTTTCTCTTATAAAGTTAGCTAACGTCATGCTGCATGGCTTAGTGATTGACAGTAATCGACTATGCAGTCGCCTGATACCAGAAAAAAAACACGTTTTCCAGTGCTTCTTCCCGTGCAAGCGTCTCAAAATCAAGGCAGACTGCCTCTCATTTTCAAGCATACAAAGTGCATCCTGTGTGACTGGGCCCTTACATGTTGTTGGAATGTGGGAGGAAACTGGAGAACCCAGAGGAAATCCACACATGGGGAGAACATGAAAAATCCGCAAGAAAAGGACTTAGGCCAGGAGTCAAACCCAACAGTGGTAACACCACTGTACTATGACAAACAAAGACAAGCTACAGCACGATATAAGACCTAGTATAATAGATTAACATCCCTTCCATTCCCCATTATGGGCCTATCATAGAGAATAGCCCTTGATTAGAAACAGCAGCCATTCAGGTAACTGCTGAAGGAGCTATGACCCAGCAAGGTCTGACTTGCAAAGTCCACATGTATTGCATTAATTCTGTATGTGTGTATGTGTGTGTCTGTGTGTGTGTGTGTGTGTGTGTGTGTGTGTGTGTGTGTGTGAGTGTATGAACTCAGTGTTTATACACCCAGTACACACAATGTATAACCATTCCTGATCAAGAGTGATGAGAAGATTATGCAGAGAATACAATGAATTAACAATCCAGTATTACTATTAGTATAGTACCCATTTGCTGGTATATGAGTGCAACCAGAATGTTTCCAAAACATTACATTTCAAAATGGCAATCTCTTGTTCCTGAACTTTTTTTCACCAGAAACATTTCCTCATCTAGGTCTATTTCCTCTTAGAAATAGCTCCGATTCCTGTAAATTATTTGGCTTGTGGTATGATATTTGCAGAGATGAGACCAAAATGGGGAGCCACTGCATCATCCAAACCTCAACTGTTTTCATCCTCTTCCATTAAATAGCACCATGTAACGCAACAAGAATGCTTAAATTGATAGCAGTGCCAAGAAATCTCACAACAAAGCTGTGACAGCTCTATCATTTTGACTTTTCCTTCTCCGAACAAAAAAGGGAAACCTGTGTTTTACCATGAATTACATTCTACCCCTGTTTTGGTTTACTTTAATTACACACATCTTTTTAAAGAGTGGCCAAACTTTAAGGCCACACAAGCTGGACTCAGTTAACATTACATATCTATTGCTTCATAACCTTCTCTCTCTTCCCGTGTATTTCTATCTTCCATCTTGATCCCATTATATGATACTGAATAACAGTATCAGGTTCCCTCAAAATAAATAAGCTCCTTTCATTTTTGGATATCCAACAAAGTAACATATGCATCACATGTGAGTGCCTGCTGAAAAATAACTGGGTCTAGAGTTGAACGAGTCAATCATGATGGGAGGTTGTGAACAAAGTATGCATGGAAGAAATGTGGAAGGATCTATTTAGTGTTAATGTGCGGACTGTAAATATGTGTGCAAATGGAATGTTAAGTAAGTTTGTGAAATTGTGTACGTGCGTGTTACGTTACAAGTTTTGCCCATTCCACAACATGTGTGTGTAAAACTGTGGTCAACTGTATGCACATACAAAACACACACGGATGCACACAAACACACACAGAAACACATTTACATTTACGTAAATCTGCCATGAGCTGTTTTCACATTTAATCAAGCATGTATCCCCAAGTGTGTAAGTGTACACAGTATAGGGCTCTGTGCTGTGTATGTACTGTGTGTGTAAATCTGTGGGAATTTTCCTTCCTTTAAAAAATTTACAGCTGACTATTTCTCTTCCAGAAGCGATTTTAACAACCTTTGGCTTCTCTGCCTAATTCAAGCCAGACAGGCTAACAGACAAATGAACCGAGAGACTGATAGCCTCTTCCTTCAACTTAGGTCGGATGGCACACAAACACAAAAGCCCATTAAAGTATAACACACTGTTGCACACTGATAGGTAGAGTTATTACAGTATCACTTAGTAATGGAATTAAGTGTAATTTATTATTTTCTAGTCCTCATGGAAAAGCCCTTATGAAACGGTTTTACTTAGAAGCAGAGAGAGTTTATTTTGCCTGGAATATTCACAATTTCAACAGTAACACAAATTATTCTGGACAGGAATGTGTTCAGAACAGTAACATGCAGCTGGGTGTTACTGAGAATCTAACAGTACTCAGAAGCAGACATGCTTTTAAGTACATAAAATTCCACAGTTTTCCACGGTAATTTAAAATCCAAGCCCAGGCGTATAAATCACCGGTGTACTTGCCTCACAGGCAGAAGCACTAATGGGACACAATGGTCAGCGCCGTCACCGGTTGAACCCTGTGGACTTCCTGCACTTGCTGTATAGCTGATGTATATATGTAAACCAGGCACATAGTGTTCACTACTTTACCTTCTGGCTGCCAAACAAGGGATGTGAGCCTGGGATAAGGTCATTGAGTTTATTTAAGTTATACTTTATTAAGTGGTATTATGGTGATATTTGTCCTCTGCATTCCACCCATCCTTACTAGCTGCAGTGCATCACCTCTGGATCAACTCCAGCTTTCAGGACAGTGCCTTGATGAAGGTCAAAGGCAAAAGCATTTCTAATACAGTGCCTTACATGCATATCCTTTGAGAGATAAAATTGGAGCATCCACAGAAAAGCCATGCATTAGAACATCCAAACATCCAAACATCCACACCACATTTGAAATGAGAACTGGATTAAGTATTTCAAGATGGCACCCAATCATTCCAATCAAAGTTGCTACCTGGGTACATATGCTGATAAAAATCCTCAGACATCCACATTTGGGTGCCCATAAAACATGCACATAAAAGTCTTTACTTGGCTGAGCTGGCCGACTGTCCATTCGCATGAATATGAAGATAATAATATGTTGATATGGCTCTAAATTTCCTTTAAATTTATACTCTCAAATTATACCAGAAGTCATTTCTAAATGTGTGGGACATTTCTATCAACACTTAATAAGACCTGAGAAGGGCCTTTTGGTCATTTAAAGAAAGTGGATAGGAAAATCATATAGAGCCTGCTAAAGAAAAAGGCTATGTGAAATAAAAGTGTCTCTTTCAGTGCCAACAGGCAGTGTTCTCTAACCACTTCAAAGAGAGAGAAAGATATGGAAAACAGACAGCAATAAAACACACATATACAAATCAAGCAAGTGAGGGAAACAGATTGTTTCCGAAGATAGCATTATCTCAGAAGGTGGTGTTCCCAGAACCACTTTGACATCACTGAAACAAGAATGTAATTGGCTAATGAAAGGAGACAGATTGTGCTTCATGCTGCACTTTTCAACCTTAGTGTGAAGGTGTGTGTGTGTCTTTGGAAGCACTTGTGTAACTGAAAGAAGAAGGGGAAAACATTTAAGAGATGTATACTCAGGGGAAAGGTAAAGTTGTTTTAAAATTTTATTTTTTTACTTTTTTGTTGTTTTGTTTTTGTTGTTTAACCTCAAAAATTCACTTCACTTTGTAGAACATGGAGTTTTCAACTATCACCCCATCTAAGAGCAGATGTGCGCTGCAAGTCTGGCCAGGCTGATTTATTTCTGGCCCTTTGACTGATTTCTACTTGACATAAAGCATGTTTCCATTTTACATTTGATCTCAAATGGATGTGCCCAGTGTTTCTTTCAAATCTATATTGTCCTATTTGTCAAATTCTGTCCTGCAGTTGTACAGTTTAGTCAGTCACAGCTGTGCTGCTGTTGCAGTCAAATAAACAACATATTGCTGTACCCCGCTAGATTCTACAGCTAGAAACAAAACTTGCTTCAAAATGTTGTGTTCTACTCTTAAAAACAAAGAAAAGTAGATGTTGAACACATATGTATTTAAAAACAACTGAAGTCTATACTGAATGATGCCCATGTGTTTATTCATAGTGAGACTGTTTCTGCATTCCAACTTACAAAGGCTGTCGGGAAGAGACTTCTACTGCCCCTGGAGGGGCGTGCAACTGGTGAAATCATTTTCCAGAGAATTGTTTCTCTCTTTGAGGATTAAAGACTGGACTTGAAATAAATCAACAAGCTAGTAATGTAAGGCACTCCTGCTATGACAGACAGAGTGAGTTAAAAAAAAGGATTGGATTCTGTTAGGGTAATTATAAACATCATTCAGTTTGCACATCTAGTTTGTTTGCGGCATCAATTTTTTTTTTACCAGTGGCATGTCTGCTGAACACATGATTTACTTATACTTATTGACATTACATGGCTGACCTTAAAATGATTTCGGAACTTAGGGAGAGGATATTGGTGCATAGCTTTCTGCCACTCTTGCTGAATGACTATGCATGTATGTGTGGCTAAAGTATGCGTTTTGAATGATATAACCCATCGTTTTAATCATCCAAAGAAGCAAAGAAGTTATCATAACATCCGTAAACAACTTATTTTTCCAAAAAGTGGAGTAGATAACACTGTACCAAGAGAGGTACTGTATTTATACTTTGCAATTCCAAATGCTACAATTTAATATATTTACAGTATGAGCATCGCATGGGCTTAGAGAACAAGAACATTTGATATCTTGCCATCCAATGAGGAAAATTACATTTTCTAGATTTAACAACATAAATATCTGATTCTGGAAGCATTGTTTATTAAAATTAACCACAAAATGCTAATTTGATATGAAACCGACTGAAAACTGACCAGATATCTTTTAGTGGAGTAAATGCATGCAGAAAGTTATTCATAAATAACAGGTCCTCTAAATAACTTTGAACTGTCAGTCATCATTTGTGGCAAAAAAAAAAAAAAGTCCCAAAAAATTGATTTGGCACAGCCCTACTTTCTTTTCTATTCTCTCCTGTCCTCCACTTTCCTGCCACTCCCTCTCTGAAAAGCATAATTTATCACTAAATTACCTGACATTGATGAATAGCCACATAGCGCACTGTCAATCAAAATCTAATGCAATTAGAAGTCTGTGCAGATTCAACGGATAACTATTCTGATAGTATTATTGTCATTACATACAATATGTATAGATGTGGATGTAAATGTGCTTCTGTGCGTGTACACACACACAAACAGTACTTGTGCTTATTTATGTGCGCAGATACTATATACAGTATGTACATGTGTGATTAAGGCCATTTACTGGAAGCCAGAGGGACATCTAAACAACGGTTCTAGGAAGCCTCAAATTATGACGAGATACAGATCCCAGCAACAGCCCATACATCCCATACACCCTCAAACACAAACACACACATACATACAGTTCCAGACTGAAATACACATAAAAATAAAATTTACCATGTTCTCTGATCCTCCCATCTCTCTGAGGAAGCATTAATAGATTGTCTTGCAGACTGCTTTACAGAGCCGTGGAGAAGGATAAAGCGTTTATATGGCCTTTACAGCAGCTTGGCCCCAATCCAAAAGGTTTACAATGCGGTGTCAACTACCCTGTTTGTTTGTTTACTTGTGGTGTGCATGCATCTGTGTGTATGCTGTATCTGTCCGCATCTGCGTCCTGTTTATGCAGGAGATTGTCTGTACTTTATGGTGTGTCTGTTGGTATCTACATGGAAGCATTTAATGTGTGCTGCTGTGTGAAAGCTGTAGCAAATCCCTGCCCTTTAACAGAGACTTCAATGTGTGCGAAATGAGCCGCGATGGAGCGAGGGAGGGAGAGGGAGCAGACACTATGCGATGATGTCATCGTCCCAGTGGAGTAGCGATACAAAGTGACTGTTTGAGGTGATGGTGCAGCATGCTCAGCAAGAGACTAAACACTATTATGTCTGTGCTTGTACAGAAAATGTGTGGTGTGTGCGTGCGTATGCATGTGTGTGTGGGTGTGTGTGTGTGTGTGTGTGTGTGTGTGTGCGCGTCTGTGTGTGTTTGTATATGTGTAGCAAGCCAGCAGGAGGAGGAGACTGGGGCGTCTCCACTCCTCAGTGCAGCACTCATCTACCTGGATGTTCATGATGTCATTCTCCCTGGAGGCTTGGCTTGCCAAGGCTAATTTTTGCAGGTGACAAAATAAATGCAGGGATAGAGAAGGGAGCAGAAAGAAAGCGTGTTTGCACTTCTCTCTTATGGGCCATTTGCGTATTCGAGTTTGCATCAATGCATGTTCATGTGTG
The DNA here is from genome assembly GCA_031216445.1 of Lateolabrax maculatus. NCBI lineage: Eukaryota > Metazoa > Chordata > Actinopteri > Acropomatiformes > Lateolabracidae > Lateolabrax > Lateolabrax maculatus. Next base: position 9,139,239 of record CM062219.1, read on the forward strand.
CATTCACAAATTCATGTTTGCACGCATGATCCCATATGCTACAGAAATGCTTTTGCACTTAAGTGTTTGCATGTGTACATTTATGTATGCATGTGAGCTCTTTGACTGCCTGTGTGTGTTTAGACATGTGTGTAGCAGTGTGTTTACCTGGCTCTTGATGATGTCATCATCCTGGTGGACTTGCAGGACGTATCCAGAGTTGCAGGAGATGGTGCAGCGGTCTCCATTGTAGAAGTGGCGGCCAGGGCTACTGCACTTGAGCTCTGCATTGCGGATTAAGGGTTCCTGGCAGTCAATGGCTTCGCACGAATAATGTACACAACTACGAGTGAGCGTATGTGTGTGTGGGGGGAGGGGGGGTGGTTGGTAAAAAAAAGTGAGAAAGGGAGAGAGACAGAGAGAAAGAAACTAAAAAACCACATTTAAAGTTACAACCAACATAAATTTTGTGAATAAAATAACACTGCAGACATTCAGACATGGAAGCAGTCACACATTTGCTCACGAACAGAAAGCTACGTATTGAGTCAACCACATCCATCCATCAATGACTGCTTAACATATCAGATCAATAAACCACATGGAGAAAAGATTGCCATATTTGCTATACGCACGAAAGTGGTATCTGCGTGTGCACACACATGGCAGAATGTACTTTATGAATTAAGAGAGACAGGATATATTGTGTGCAGGCTACAATGGCAGTTTGGCCACAGCTCTATGTTGGTAGCCTGATGGAGAAGGCATTTAATGCCCTTGGAATGCTTGGATGCCCAAGGCACCTTTTTACAACAGTCCACATTCTACAGTATAGGGTTCCCTTATGAAGCCGACAGAGAAAGAGCGAAAGAGAGGAAGAGGGGAAGGTATGGGGGCACAGAAAGAGAGTGGATGTAAGAAAATACAGGTCTGGAGAAACATTGTTAAACTTGCTCCTGCAAGAATGGAATCCCTATTTTTATTTATTTTTTTTATCCATTTGTTTTCCTGCTTCTGTTGAACACATAATCTTTTACTTTTCTTTTCTATGCTTTTTCTCTCAAATGATTAATGACTTTTTATTCAGTTATATTATTCCTTATGTCCCTTCATTTGTCTGTATCACTGTCCCTCCTGTAACACAACTTTGTATAAAAAGAAAGCAGAAGTAAAACCATATGAGCTACTAGTAAATTCTAAGCTTATAATCAAAATGCTCATGTTGACAAGCTGCTAAGCCGAGCAGGTGAAGACCATTTATAAAGCACAAGAGTAGCAGTTCCATACGTCTAAGCTTTTTGAGGACAAACTAGGGAAGCCTAGAAGCCTCCTCTGTGGACACTTTGGCTTAGAAAAAAAATCTCTTTGTGGTTTTCTGCTATTCACTCTGGAATTTCTGACATAAATTACAATTAACTACCAGGAAAATTATCCTCCTCCCCTGCGAATGAGAAATACAGTATACAGCACAAAAGAATAGCATGTACTAAAAAAAAGAAGAATACAACAGGGAGAACAGAACAAAGGCATAACTCCAACAATTTTCAATGTAATAAGAAGTGATGAGCATAAAAGTTGAGAAAAAACATTAAAGTGTGAAAAACTGAGATAAAAAGGGAAGACATACATGTGCATGCATTCGCAGACAAGCATGGAACATAAAACTGAGTCATGTTAATAGCTCCTGTTGTTAACAACTCAGGGAAAGGGGATGTGGTGTTTTGTGGAGGCATAAGTATTACGGGAAATGTGCTGCTCAGGAGAATGAGAGAGTGAAAGCGGGAGCAGGAGGCACAGAAAGGGGAGAATTAAGGAGAAGGAGATGGCAAACAGTTAGAGGGAAAGGAAGATGACGTGAAAGTTAAGGATGAGAAGACAGCATGAGATGACATACGATGAAGGGCAAGGAGGAGGGAAGATGTGGAAAAGCAGGGAGAGGAAATGGGAATAAGGAGGGAGTGAAGATGGAGTGGGGTAAAATGGAGAAGAAAGACAAGAACTTTGGAAAGTGGGGTATAGACAACAGAATGCAGATGATGAATGGGAATCGAGTGAAGAGAAGAAACAGATCAAAGACTGATATAGTAATAATACTATATTAGAATATTCAGCTTGTGGCGTGTTAAAGTCAAAACATTTGAAGATAAGCGGGCATATCTGGTTGACTTGCCATCATAAAAAAACATTAGTTTTCAAGAGCCGTGCAGTGGATAAGAAAGAAAGAAAAGTCAGTAAGAACTCTGGGAGAAAGCAACTAGTCTATGTGTGTGTGTGGTAACAAACAATTTCCTGGCTGATGCAGATACACAGCAGTTTTAATCTATTTAGGTGCCATTGGATGTCTCACTGGCACACAATAAAAGCCACAAACAGCTCTATCTCTCTGCACAGGCCCCCCGACTATCCATTCTTTGTGTATTGTGGTGTTTATTGGTGCATTTCTTGTTGAAAGGGTTGTGGGAGCATCATCAGTATGAATTGTCTCATGCATGACGGTGGTGTGGAAATTGGTAAATTGTGACTCCTTGTGCATGTGTGTTCTGGTTTAGCTATGTTTGTGAGGAGTGACTTGACATCATGTGGTTAGTAGTTAAAATCTGAAGTTACTGGAGACTCAAAAAAATTGAATTTGTAGCTAAATAGGTGTTAATTGTTTTTTGATGGTCTTGCCAACTCTTAGAAATGTCTTTGGTAACTATCAAGGGCTTTTGTACTTGTCAGATGCCAGGGCTTCAGATGTTACGAATCGTTTTGTCACGGACAGAAAAAAATGTCCAAATATGGAATACTGCTTTGAGAGTTGAGAAAATGGCAACGGACAACCTAAATGTAGTGCTGGACAATGCAAAAACTATTATAGGAGAAACATGTCCACTTTGGCAACACTTTTGAAAGAAAAAAAGAATATTTGTATGCATTGTGCACTTTAGCCGAACTCAATGCAAAACAAACGGGGGTGGTAAACAAGATTTAGTGCTGGAGGCAGCGCAGTGACTCTGTTGTTGGAAATCTGTGGAGCTCAGCAACAGGTCCAAATTAATTGTACATTTCTAGGGATATTATATTTGTTACCTAGAACGTTTTATTGTTATGGCTGTAGCTTTGGGCAGATGTCTAACATTAAACAGCTTGTTGGCATTATTAATTAACGCCTGCCTCTCCCCCTCTCTGGCTCAAATACACACATACACACACAGCTCTTAGCATCTCTTGTCTCATCTCCTTTTGTGTGAATCGCATCCTTGCCATGCACCTTGTGTGTGTGCGTCTAGTCTGTCTTCTTTCCAGGTAGTAGTTGTGGAGTTTTTTTTTTATCCATGTGGAATGTTGTTCAACTAAAGAAACTAAAAGAACTGCCCCTACCATCCTGGTGTATCAACATCCAGGAGAAGAGCCAGAATAAACTATATCACATGTATACCTATATAGAGACTTGATTCTAAATCAATTTTCCCGTACCTTCAAGGCGAAAGATTGTGCGAGTTGGCCTTACCTCTGGCCTGTGGGGTTGTAGATCTCATTGCTCTGGCAACCACTTATCGTAATAGGGTCAAAGGACTGGAAGGAGCGCAGGCCTACGCCGGAGATGGCTACGAGGCGAGAGGCAAACATGACAAGAATAGCCTTGGTGTGGTAGAAGGCCACTGACAGGTCGTGGCTCACCGGGATCACCAAAGGGTTGGTGCGGCAGCTCAGACGCCACTCACCTGTTGAGAAGATATTGGGGATGGAGAAGAGACAAAGACATAAATAGCATGCTGGTGTTGAGAGAGAGACACAGTGTTCTAATGGAAACATTTGCATAAAGTGAAAAGCCTGGATGAGAGTGATATGCACTTACGGGGGCTTCATTCTGTATGATGCCTGCTCAACTATAACACGCTCTAGTCGGTAATAGTAGTTAAGCTCCTTTGAGCTCCTCTCTTCACTCATATTTAACAATCTGACACCAAGAGTGAAATAAGTGGGTTGAAATTTTAAAGTACAGAAGACAGTCATCACCTAGACTATGGATGCCCTCCTTAGTGTCCACCAGCTGAACAGTGATGTTACACTGAGTCTGGTCAAGGTATCCAGTACCATCAGCAGCCAGATGTATAATCACTGCTGCTGCCACCATGGGATGAGAAAAGTGGGCCTGAATGAAGGAAAACAAAAAGTACAAAGTTAGTACATATTTTGGACTGGAATCTACTGTATCCACTCTCTTACTGTAGTACTATCTGGAACTGAATGTGTTCATGTGTTTGTGTTTGTTTAATTTTAAAATGTGATTCCTGGTTTGGGGTCAGTGCCATTTTTCTTTTTATGAGGTGGACATTTTCAGTCATTTTCTTTGCAGAGTGTGCATTCAAATCAATTTTTAATACTTCTTCTCCCAGTCCAGGCACCTTTTGCACATCACCCTCTAAAGCTGTATCAATATCAGGTGACAATATAGCAGTTTGACATTAACTATAGTATCCCCATCAGATATTTTTGTTCTTGACAGAACACTGCTCCAAAACGCATCACACTTTTCAGATAGGTCTTACCTTGAGCAAATAGTTAGGATATCCCCAGGTTGACTTATGGGCCTCACGGCAGGGGAACCATGCATACTGGGACACTCCATCTGATAGATCAAACACCTTGGACTGACATGTCTGGAGAAACATAAGAGAAAAAGAAGGAAATTGGGTGATTTTGTATGCATCCTTCTAACTAAATCTTCTTGGTTTGTTATGTTATACAGGCAATGAAGTAGAAATAAGAAGATAAAATCAAAAAATAAATAAAAATGAGATACAACTAAAGAATCAGATTGTCTGTCTGTGATATGGCATCTGGTTAAAACTTAATTTGCTTTCGTCTTTTTTTTTCTTTTTTTTTTTGGAACGACCAACAAGGAATTACTGCATGGGTAAAACCCACTAAAGAGAAAGAAATGGGTTCTGCTAACGATGATGTTACCGAAATATTTTAATATAACCAACTTCTGCAACAAGTCACATACATTGGTTGTTGTTGTCAGTTATCATCTCTAGATCTAAGAGCTTGCTCATTCTCTCAACTTGTTTCTCATCACAATACACCAGAAATCAAAGTTGTGAAAAAGTGCAGAGTTGCAGGTTAAGGATATAAGATGCTAAAATGAAAGAGAAATGAGCATTAACTGAGAAGCCAACGACCTTGTATTTTACACATACTCAAAAAAGCTTCAGTATGGTTACTGTCTTGCCCTTAAATGCTGTGACCCAATTTCCACAACTGTCAGCGGTTTGGCTGCTGTTTGGGCTGACGTGCAGCTGACGTCCATTCTGTGCAGTACTGTTTGTTTGTGTCTTGTCAACAAATCCAGCACCCTGTCACGCGCTGCACGCCCCATATCCCTCCTCTCTTCTTCTGTCTCATATTCTCCCTTGTACTAGTCTCCGTGTGATTTTGTGTACTCATCTTGTGCTGGCTTTTTAAACCCTGTCATGCCATACCTGCCCACTAGAAGCCCTCAGAGAGTTTCCATGATCCCATGCAGCACCTGAATTAGTCACCTGTGTCACACAGCTGTAATTACTCGTGTATTTTACAAGGCGGATAGTCTAGCCGTTGTGACATGCTGTGGAGGTTTGTGAGTTATGGTGAAAAAGAACTACAAATAAACACAAGCTGTGGCTGCGCTCAAAGTTACTGCTAATTGTACAGGAAGAAAAAGATGATTTCGGGCCAGTCCTGGCCAAATTTTACAACAAATACCAAAGAGAAGGTACATTTGTTCCTCAAACCAAACAAGAACGAGACTAACATAATGTACTAATATATAACTGTTATATATAAATAACAACTTGTGGACTTGCCTTTCATCACAGTGTTTGGGTCATTTTTGCTGACTGTTCTGGCAAGCCACCTGCATGTATGTACGTACAATATTCAAGCCAAAACAGCTCAAGTATGGTGATTGGATGGTAGAGTGACCTTTAAAAGGACAAGGAATGTAGTTTAACTCAAAACTGTGCTAGTATTCAGTCATAAACTCTACGTTTATTACTGTGGCTTTGCTGAAGTTCAAAAGACCCCGTCTAGGATTTGTGTCCCACACATTATCGCAGGTGAGAAACATAGACAGGGAGGATGTATAGAAAACAGGGATGAGAGGATGCGAACAATCATTAGAATTAAAAAGAAGAAAAAGCATCAGAAAAAAAGTGATAGGTCGAGACATCTGTAAAAGGCTATTGAGCAATAGACAACACAGACAAAGGGTAGAGAGGGCACATAACCAAGGACGTGAGTTTCGCCCGCTGCCCTGAGCTAGTGAAATGAGACACCAGTAACATGAGAGTTTTGCTAGAGAGGCTACTGTAAGATCCTGCCACCGTGGAAAAACTGGCAGACCAGCTATCTGTCTATATATCTGTCCCCTGGATCTGTTGACGTGACCTTTCTGCTCAGAGCTGAAGTGGCAGAAATTAGAAATGCAGGTGACAAACACCTGAGATCAGTCGCCATGAGACTTTGGCCCCACTTGAGTGCAGCTGCGTAGATCTCCATTTTGTATTCATCAGAAAATGTAGTAATGTGCTAAACGTAACTAAATTGAAGGGTTTATTTTACCTTGGCAAGTGCAGGGCTGCCCAACATTGCTTTCCAGCCCAACTTTGACTTTGGTCTGGGCTTGACAAAAAGCCTGAAAACTCTGAATAACTCTCCGTGATTGTATGATTTAACTAACCAATATGGTTTAAAGAGACTGAAGGCTGCTAATGAATTGAAGTCAGGAGGAGCTGGTTTCCATTGCCAGCCTTTCACTGACAGGGCAGGTGACAAAACCCTTTCCACGTGCAAACTGATGACTTCTTCATGTAAATACAGGTGGCACTAACTATACCTTCCCCCACACCCCTCCTCCTGTCCTCCTCATGTCCCGGTGTGTTTTTCTAACAACCCACTGTTCAAGACAGACAAACACTGCTCAGCATGCCAAAGACCCTGCACTCAAACAACCCCCCCCCCCCCCCCCCCCCCCCGTCCCCTCGTAAAGCATCACACCAGTAGGAGGCAATTCACAAGTCTCCTATGGCTCATTACACTTCCTCCAACCTCCTCCTGTGCAGTGGCAGGAATCAAAACACTCTAAATAGATTTGTCATTGATTCGATTTAGTCATTAAAAGAGGGGGTTAGGGTGGTGACTTTTCAGGGTCGCAAAGGGCTCGGGCCTATCCCAGCAAACATTGGGTGAGAGGCTGGGTACATCTTGGACACGTTGCCAGTCACTCACAGGGCTGACACATAGAGACGGACAATCATTCTCACTCACTTTTAGAGTTAGAGTCGCCAGTTAACCTAACCCGCATGCCTTAGACAGTAGGAGGAAATTGGAGCGCTCGAAAGAAACCCACACAAGCACGGGAACAACATGCAAACTCCAGAGGCCCCAGACGGCCAGCTCTGAATTCGAACCACACTGCCATTTTGAATTTTTTTGTTAAGCAGGCCCCGGTAACTTTTGACGGTGAACAGGGACGCTGGAGGTTAGTCACAGTTAGGGGGGCTCAGAGAAATTCAATCTAAATAATAATATCAGATTAAATGCTGATTTTTTACTAATTTGAATGGACAGGATGTTTTACATCTAATAGTTATTAACCATAATTGATAACAATTTCAGATTGTTTCACAAGCAGACAGCAAACATGAACACCAACATAGTGTATGTAGAAGCAGCCACAACAACTACACAGGCAGGAACAGAGAGTGAGACAGCACCTGGGCCCATTATTGGGTTATCTCTCTTCCCCCGGGGGAGAGCAGTACGTTTCAACATTATTGAATTAATATTCTGCCAAACCTCAAAATTTTAGGGCAAGCTCTAGGTACCAGATATATTTCATAATCTACAGCTATAACCAAATCACACTTCCTGTTGTACTACTGGCCTGTATACATGTACATGACACATGTCTCACTGTACAGAAGCAGTAATTGAACTCTCTGGGTCTGTCTGACCCTGACGTCTTTGGTTACTCTGATTCAGTGGGACACTTGAAATTACACTCTAAACTCCCTAAAACACCACAATGTGTCTAAAGACTAATACATATTGATAATTAACGGATAAAAAACAAAGTCAAACCTCTTTCCTACCACAAATACTAGTGCATTACGCATACAAATCCCTGTAAAACAGGGGAGTCATTATAAGTTTAAACATTTTATGAACTGATGGTTTTTATTATGCCTGAATTTAGGGGGTGCCGCATCCCCCTCAGTAGCCCTTCTTTCCACATCTATGACGGTGAATGTTCCCAGACAATATGGTAGGAAGAAAAAAACTGTGCTGTCCCTCTCCTCTTCTAATAGTTTTCTGCACACACTTGAAGTCCATTTTGAGATGTGTAACGTTTTTCCTTTTCCAATAAAATCAACAAATATGGCAACCGTGGCACCCATATTTGTCACATTTTACTATGTGACACACTGCTATATTAGTTGTCAATACTAATCTACAAGGTCAGGTCCATGATCCCAAACATAAATCATTTGTAACAAACTTAAACTTAGCAAACCTTTTATTAGAAAGTCAGCAGTGCTCCTTCTCCTAAATGCGTCAGGGTCTTAAGTTTGCTTTTGCATAGAAATGTCTAATCCAACTTTCTTCAAGAACACCAGCGTACAATCAAAGGTTTAACCTTTGAGCGCACCACTGACAGTTTTGGTCTTTGTAATGAGGTTAATTCACCTTCCTTTGTGTTCAAGCAAACAAACTTTTGAAAGGCTTTTTTCTTTGCTATTTTTGTTACTGTTGTTGAGATGTTAAAGTAAAGAAGTCACTGTACATGGGCCTACAGTAAAATGACTGATGGTTAATTAAGCAAAATCTGTTTCTTTAAAAGGTAAAAAGGTGTGTTTAGCAATCAACAATCAGTGAAGGTTATCACAAAAATAAAGTAAAAGTTAAAAACAATATAAACTGACAAAACACACTACTTTGCACAGAATTTTACTGAACCTGACATTAAAAACCTAAATCCTAATTTAGGATTTAATATCTTTAAATTACAGAGAATCATTATACATTTTATAATATGTATGTAAATTATTAGCATAGAAAGTTTGATCTAAATGCTTTTGTGCTTCTGCAAAATGTGCCATGAGGAGAGAGGGAAGGAGCCTAGAAACATTTAGAGCGTTCACAGTATCACAGGTTGAGTAACAAAACCTGATATTTTCACACAGAATTTGCAAGTTCACAACATTTGGCGATAATTATCAATATACAAAGGCTACTTCAACAAATATAGCAACTGAGGCATCAGCATAAGCACTGTTACACTAACATTTGCACAAACATCCCAGTATTATAACTGTATAAATGTATTCTAGTATAGAGTATGCACATTTATTACTATTTAAAAATACAACTTAACTTCTCTCTACGTCTTTGCTGTACCTTTTTTCGACCCTTTTTAATAATCTGTCTCAGAAACTTTTATGGCTAATGCTGTACATCATCTGAATCCAATGAGACCAAATAAAAAACAGATGTGATTTCCTCTATTGCAGACATACTGCAATCCCTGATCAATCAGCCAATCCCTAATATTGGGAATATTAAATTACTGAAAAACATTTGGAGGAAAAAGTAATTGGTGTCAAATACATTATTTACTGTATTTTTGTAAGATGTGGTATTCAGAGCCACCTCTATGGTGCACACAAAAACAACACAAAAGTTTGCATGTGCATGTGTCTGTCCATTAAATGTAACACCAATAACACATGATAATAGTTACCATATCTATGTGTTTCCAATGGATTTCAAAAGCACTGAATAACTGTACTGACACCCCCAAAAGAGAAACAAAGTAGAGGTCATAAAAAACACTAAAAAGAAAGGGTGCACATTAAATTGCCAATCATTCAGAGTTTAAATGGAATTGTACAGGAGAGAGGAAATCAAAATATGGAAATTAAGTTAAGTTAACTGCACATATGTATCTAAACTAAGACCTGTTTTTGTTTGCCCAACTTCAATTTGTTATGCCTAAAAAATATATACCACCTGCCAGCATATTGCCAATGGATTGCTTGATTACAACTACAATATCACAGCAGGAACTGTTGACAAAAGACAGTTAAAGCAAGTCTCTCAGTTGGAAAAAAGGGGAGCTAATGTTGTGATGCTCATAATGTGTTATACCTTTGTTCAAGGGACAACTTACCTTTAGATGATACTGTTGTACAAAGAAGCAAATGGGTTGCCTATTCAGTAATATAACAGTTCCAAACACATTAATGCTAAACACATGTTTTCCTTGTTCTGATTCATAACAAGGACATAACAGTCACTATTCCAGGTACATATTTAAAATGTTGAGATGTCTATTTGGAACAAAACAACTTCTCACCTCCCTTGGAAAATAGTAACAGCAACACTAGAGATGAGTTCAACTTCTTAACTCAAAAACACACACACACACACACACACCCACACACACAATCACACACAGTTGCACACATGGTCTTAATTTGTACCAGCTGGCTAGTCAGACAACAGCCAATCCCTGGTCTGTAGACAAAAACTGGTGTTTGTAAATCACCACTTCAGATAAAAGGAGGGCTAAGTGTCTTGTGCCAAGGGGAAACCAAAGGAGATAAAGGTGAGGAGAAAGAGAGCGTGCAACTGTCAGCCTCGTTACCCTCAAAATATGTGGGCACTGTAAAATCCTTCATTTAGCGCATAAAGCAAAACATAAACTTGGAAAGGGGGTAATAGAGAGTGGCGCTGTAAGTAAAGACAGAATAACGACAATAATAATGGCTCTAATAGCATAATGTACTTCAACCAGAGCCTTTCCCCTTGTGATGCCAGGGTGAAATGAAATCACCTCTACACAGGGATGCCTCCACACACACATACACATAAGCTACACCCACTCTGGCTCAAATACTGACGTTGAAGCCTCCAGATTGTCAAAATGTCCTTTCTTGGATTCAAATTAAGAAACCTCACAGACACACACACACACACACACACACACACACACACTTGTGCTACATGTTCTTGGAAGAATATGTAGGCCCTCAGACATTTAGGAGGCCCCACATAAGTCCTCCCTGTATCTTCCAAGCACCAGAGGACGGCCCGGGAGCTTGAGGAAGATCTTAGCTCAACTCAGGACTTTTCTGAGACTATATTCAGGTCTCTTTACTTTGTAATGAACACAGCAAAACACAAATAAGAGCAGTGTAATTTTTCAGATTGGCATGCTCTGTCATCACAAAGTCAAGCCACACCTAATTGGGTCGATAATTAAACTAGTTACTGTAATACAGCAAATATTCGTGTCAATGTCTTGACAAATACACTTGTGTATAAATATATGAACTCAGTCATTAAGTGTTAAGGTGATGCAGCAGTTTCAGGAAAATAACTTTTGTATTCAGCACGATTGAGGTTTTGGTCATGTATTGTTGTTGAGTTGAAAAGTGGTGATCATGACAATGTATCACATCCACACACAGACAGACATGAGGACGCCATCCTGACAAGATAATGTCTCACATACTATGTATCATGTGGAAGAATGCAAAGAAAATCACTGGTAGATATTATCAGTGGATTGCATTGTAACAGCATTTCTGTTGTTGGGACTGTTAGGATTTATCTTTGTCAACCAACTTTCCCACAATCCCCCTTGTCTGCACCAATTTACAAGTTCCCATTTCCTAAAACGATTCCAACCCCATCATCTAGTCTCGATATTCTGTGCATGGTTTTTGCTTTCATTCAGTCACTCACTTTAGTAGTAAACATAAACACAACAACAACTAAGCTGTTCCTTCATTGTGCGTGATCCATCTGATCATTTTATTCGTGTAAGCACCAAAAAATCAAGGACACCTGCTGAGCATTTCAGAGTTTATTGTTTGTTTCAGATCCTCCTGTATGACTCTGTAAGGTCAGGCAGGGACCTGTTTTTCTTTTTCTAGACTTGTGGAAATTTTGGACGAATGCAAATTAACAATTTCCTAAGAGAATATTTATCCTGTCACAGCACCTTTTAAAACATGTTTATTTCCATCAAAAGGTATTTCTTCTGCTTCTTTTTCATTCCTCCCTCTCTCTTTGTCAAAGGCATATATATATATATATATATATATATATAGAGAGAGAGAGAGAGAGAGAGAGAGAGAGAGAGAGAGAGAGCGAGAGAATGAGAGAGAGAGAGATAAATAGATAGATAAATAGATATATAGATATATAGATATATATGAATTTGAAGCCTTAGCATGGGAAGCAGGAGTAAGCATCTGTGAGGCATTTGTGGAGAGAAAGAGAGAAAGAGCAACAGAGAGAAACCAGTATGAGTTTCCAAGCACCATCCCATGGTTTACTGGAATGCTGGTGAGCGCCTGGTGTGTGAGGTAATGTCCTGTCACCCAGCCCCACCCATACCCACTGAAGCTCACCGTCTCATTGGTCCAGGGCTAATGATGGGCCACTTCCATGGCTTACCGAGAATGGGGCTGTAAAAGTTAGTGAGTGGGTGCAATTATGCAGTTTACCTATCCCAGTCTCATCAGGGCAGACATGAGTAGTGACTGGGTGGTAGGGAACATGGACCACAAACTAATGTATAGGGATTGGTGAGTGTAAAATGCCAGCAAGTTGAAAACAGATGCGTCTGCGGAGAATATAAATGTCCCTCAGTCAGTGGCCCCCTATGCTCAATAAAACTGTGCCAAAACCCTGCATATTAACAGCTTGAAAATGTTATGGGGGGTCATCAGTGCCATGAAAAAAAATACACCAGTCACAATGAGGTTTCCACATGGCAGAACCACAATAATAATTGAAACGGGAAAAGTAAAAGGGGAAAATGGAACGCCATCCCAGAGGTTTCTTTTTAATGTTACCACACGCTTATGTCACTGGCACGGTGCCTGACGAGGGCTGAGTGGTTTGGGGGAATGTTGGTGAGAGAGACAGTGCCAAAGAAACTGGCCTTCCTGCACTGCTGAAAGAAACAGCTTGGCTACTGTATGAGCTTTTGTTTTTGTGGGCATGTACATGTGTGTGTGTGTGTGTTTCAGCTTGTGCGACGGTATGTGCATGTTTGCCTGTGTGTTTGTCTGCATGTATATGTGGAGGGAAATGTTTGTAAACGTGTACTGTATGCATACTCTGCAGTAGCCTATATAACGCATGCATGTATCCCCCACTTAAGTACACGACACGCACACTGGGACAAAACTGGCCCAGTTATTGTTTCCGTGTTTTTACCAGCCTTCTCAGCCATCTCCTCTCCCTCTGAAGCATTACTTACCTTAAGATGAATGTGGTAGGGGTTATTTAATTCAGACCTCATGCATGTTTGTTTAACATCTTAAGATAGTTATACTTCACATACAGTATAGGCAATTTCTTGCAGCGTGAGAGGACTAAAATGTTATCCCTTCTGTTGCTTATGTATAATTAAGGGGAGTGTTCTCCAGGGGTGCCCAGGGGTTGCGTCAGAGATTGCCTGGGCAGCAGCCCTCTCTGGAGAAATCACCTGGCTTGCTGTTTGATCTTAAAGTCTGGATGCACACGCACGCTCGCCACTCACACAGCGTCTTCTACACATATGTACGTGAAGGCAAGGAGTCCACACACGTACATGGACACACACACATGGGCACACACACAGGTTAGTTGCTAGGGCCAGTTCTCCAATCCAATCCCCCTAGAGCAAGTTGAGCTGGCTCACCATATTCCATGGTGTGGTGGTGGGGGAACATTATGTTCTGCTCCACAAAGACAGCAGTAGTACATTTCAGTCCCCTATGGACCTGCCCTATAATCCTGCATGGAGTCGGCAGTGTGAGTGTGAGTGTTTGCCTGCAAGTCTCTGTCTGACTGTGTACCTGTGTGTAAGCTCGATCAGGAAAGAAGGAATAGTCATTTAAATGAACTGAAGCCACCGTACTGTGTTCACAGGTAGCCCCACATAAGAGGTCTTCTACAATGTTTTACAATTTTATAATGGGAGACTGAAAGAGGGAACAGAAAGGTTAAAAAAAAAATGGAAACAACATGGCTATCAAACCTGGCTAGAATGTTTTTGGCAGTCAGGCATTTTTTGCGATCATTAATGTGTCTCAACTTTATTAACTTCATACATTCTCTGGTGTCCATATGGTATTTTGATTGGATCAAACTGCTCATTTGAGGACATTTTAATGTGGGAATGGCCAATAAGAGTGGTTTTGGACCTTTTTCTCCTTTCACAATAATTTTTATTCAATGATGTATTTTCTTTTGAATGCAGTAAGACTGTCGGTCAAAAGAAATTCCAGATTGTTTTACCTCCAATTACAACCACTAACCTGATCTTTTCATCCGTCTGTCTTTTGTGTTTATGACTATTTACATTATTTCATATGTCATCTTAGCCATCATATAATGTATCTTTATATATCATGCCCCCTTTTCCTCTTACGTTTGCTAGATTTAAAGCTCCTGACTTCTGTGTGCTCTTTTGTATCCATTTCATTAAGAAATCCTCTACGGCATTCTCATAATCTGCATGTTATTTTTTTACTCTTTTTTGGTTTTACTCCCTCCCATTTCATCATGTAACTATCCATTCTGTATCATCCAAGCACAAACAAAAAAAAAAAACATTACAACAGCTCTGCCGTTGGTGTTTCTACCTCCATAGTGTACAGAACTCTATGAGTTAGTGCTGGGATTCACTCTCTTTGACCCAAAAAATTAATGTAAGTCATTCTTAAAAAGATGTAGCACACATTTACATTCTGTAAAGGGCAGACTGCAGGCTACTAAGCTATTGTGTACAAAAGGGCAGTATGTATTTATGGCTCTATGCACTATTTATTCTTATGTTGGTTGCTGAACCCTCCCTCAGCAGTGGTTTGAACTGGGAACATTCATCCATCCTTGTCCTTGGTTTTGCTAAGAAAAAAAAGTTCAGCTCTTATGCACAAATGCTGCATTTTGAAATTATCAGTCACCGTGGTATTAATGGACAAATGGATGTGTTTCAGTATATATATATAGTAAACCCTTACACACACACACACACACACACACACACACACACACACACACACAAGTACATAGCACTTGAGATTTCGTGCAGATACATGATCTCTCTTTTTCCTCAAGTGCCTTCTTGTGTTGTTGTTGCTTTCTTGCATCCGCAAAGATCCCTATCACAGCTGCCCGCCTCGCTCTCCCTCTCAGACACAAAGACACACACACACACAGCAAGAATCAACACTGTCTTTAGACATCAAACAGAACTGATACACAAATCCAGTGCAGGACTTGTTTACTAGATCAGAAGAAAATTATGTACTATCCATTCCCCCTGCCCCCAACACATTCATTCAAAACAAAAAACACTCACAAACACAGAGAGTTGGTTACACTTTAGCTTTGTCCTGTATCAGGGCAGCACATCTCTCACTACCTCTACCAAAGAGCTGTGAGCCATGAACATGGAAACATGATTAAATGAAACCACAAAGGATGAAGTGAGCTATTACAGTAACAAGGCAGGACAATGGGCTGTTGGTTTCTAATAAAACTGTAACAACTCAAACTAGCACAGACTCATTTTTACTGCCAGTTTTGTAACTGCTTGACAACATGGTACTAAGTTAAGGGTAAGTTACTGAGTTTTAGAAAGTAGTTATAATAATAAATAGTTTTCTATCTCCAGTTTTTAAGTTAGTTGTGGATATTAAGTGTTACAGTGGTTCGTATGTTACTGACTTAAAATTAAATTAAACACAAGACAGAATACAAGTTGACAAGTGGAATTTTTGGCAGTAAGATTTCTGTCTATTGCAACAAGTCAAAATATATTATATGCCATCCAGAACAAGAAATACAAGCATTTTCTGATCTGACAACCCTATCAGTAGCACAACATCATTATAAGTGCCTTCCAAAACCGTTACAAATCTTAAAAAATAAAGCCATTGATCTGGTTTAGGAATAAAAATGACTTGGTATGTGTCAGGGAGAGATCATGGTCATGGTAAAAAGAAACCAAAGACAGCTTCTGGTAGAAAACAGGAAGTGAACAGAAGTCTCCCATGTCAAAGTCCAACACTATGTTTCCCTAATTCAGCCCCCTGTCCTCCCTTTGTGGACTTTGTGGCTCTATAACAACATCACACTATTTCCACCTTTGTCACTTGAACGCAAACACATGTCATTTTTGGGCATTTGCTGCAATGACTTATTCTTGTCCACTGGGTTGATTTTAATGCAAAAAACAACAGTACATAGTATTCAATAACATTAGATAAAATATGGCTCCGGTTCATGGTTCTGTTTCTGTTCTCAGCTTTCAGAAATGAGGGAAAATCTTAGAGATCCAGAGATTTGGAGAAGCCAAGGAGCACTGAAGCTCCTTTGGTGGCTTGTGGTGGTCCAACACCTTACTAAAACACTTACTGTTGGTTTTTGTTGCATACTCCCTTTCCACTTATAACCTACTTCTGGGCCTTGCCTCTCTCTCTTTATTCGTCACCATCTTTCTCTCTCTCTCTCTCTCTCCGTCTCACACACACACACACACACACACACATACACACACAGGACAAGAATGGTACATATAGTGGGATGGATGCTAGTGGTTAACCAGACACTAACTGAGCGGAGAACTTTACAGTCATTTTGGCTTTGTGCCGTGGTAATGACACCGTCTCTGGAGTATGGTTGGCTGAGATCAAAGGGTTACACTATGTGCCAAGTCCCCAACAAAAAATTATGACTGCCCCCCCCCCGTATCTCTATTATTGATCCTGTCAAGCATAAGTATCTTGCTGTACTCATTTACTATCATGGTCTTTGTAATGCACTTACTGTTATTTTAGTATACAGGGGATGGGTGAATGACAAAGAAAGAGTGAGTGTGTTGTAACCACATTGTGAATGCTATGTAACCCAAAAGCCATTCCAAGCAGCAGCTTAGTTCCTGACAGGGTCACCCTTAAGCTTATTTATGCACGGTCACTCAACGCTCTCAACAGTTGTTTCTTGAGAAAAGATGCTATGTCACAACATGCCCTGCATTTATTCCTTGGTGACTTCAAGTACAAGGAGAGAGAAATTATTTAAATGATTAAGTAGAGTCATCGTAGCACAATTAACCATATCGACCCTGCAGATTCTGGCAAGACTACAGTTTAATGTGAATGTGTCATACAAATTATGATATTGTCAGACAACCTTATTTGCCTTGAATTGGAAAGCAATTCCTTGCCAATGAACTATCCACTGACACTGTGTGAAAGTCCATAACATTGCTGGCAATGTTAGAAAATTCAAAATGTCTACATCTACAAAATGCAAACAATAACTTTTCTGTGCTTTGTATTGCTGAGAAAATGTTGCAGGTATCAAGCTCTTCAAACAAACATAACTGATATAGACATTCAATACATTTCCATGATTTCACAAAAAAGATGCTGATCTGAAAAAAACAAGGTAACTACAGTTCACTGTCTTCACCAAACTCACACCAGCATTTATTTATGTTGACCAATCACATCTCTTGAAATCGCAAGAAATTTGATGTCCCTAAAAAACTGGTCTATACCCTTACACATTTCCCCGGTGGTATGCAGACTACATTTACCCTCAGTAATCATTGATCTGTTACCCGCAGAAGGCATACTTGTCTTTCACATAACATCATCCGACTATGTTCCAACACAACAGAAGTCGACTCAATGTCAGTGTGCTGCAAGTTATTATCAAGGCTGAGATTTGTACCATATACAAGCTGCAATAAGGTGACTTCATGAGTTGAGTTCATACAATTTTTTACAGGTCAAATGTAAAGGGCACAAGAAGTGATGTGTCTTCTCCCTTGACTACAGAAAAGAAACTCTGCACCCCAGCAGCAGTTACCATTTCTCAATCCTCACCATTTTAACACTGATGACCGTCATCTCAAAGTTGCCAAGTAATTTACAACCCCAACAGCTTTGTAACTCCCTGTCAAGGGCAATATGTGAGTCTGTATCAGCAAAGCCAGCAGTGCTTTTGGCAGACTACATTGTTCAGAAAAATTACATCAAAATCTCAACAAAGACAGTAGATCAACCGTCACCATCATGAGTAACTATGCATCTCTGAGGCTGGGACTTTGGATCTCTTGGTTGTTATCACATCAACTGCCTATAGGCCTTCCGTATACCTTTCTACCAACAAACCTTCAAAGTAGCCCGGGAAAATCAAACCCCTTATGTAAACAATTGGCAACAAATTGAGAAATTTAGAAAGAACTCTAGATAGGGAATGCGATCCAGATGCCTGAAATATGACTATTGGTTGGGCACTCTATGGCTGATTCCTGTTTGGCATTAAAAGCAATTGTCGGCAAAAATAGCAATTAAAATACCAAATGCGAGACATCACTTAAAGCTCTTTCAAAAAAGGTAACATCTTCAGTAACCTTGTTTTGCTACTAATCAGCCACTGTGGTGTTTTATTTGTTGTTCTAAAGTGGCCACATTTAAACTCGATCCATGAACAAAGACCAGCCTACTGCCTGGTCTTCATCTCCAGAACCGATCCTCACATGCTTCATCTGCGGCATGAGCCTCCAGGACAGTCGTCATAGCCACATGCATGCAATTGCACAATTGCTTAGGAGCATTGCCTGAACGAGAATCTCAACTCAAGTTATTTGAGGCTGTGTTATGTTATCTTTGTTTTCCGAGGAACTACCATAAGCAAACAAGTGTGCACTATTGTGTGTGTATTTTGTGTGAGCAGGTTTTTTGTTTGTGTGCGCATATGCTCGAAACTGCAAGGACACAGTGCAATCAAAGTTAATTTGGAGTTGAAGAGATGGCATTTGATGCTGCTGTAGTGCATGTTACTGGAGTGGAAAAATAAATATCAGTGATTACATCAACATGTACTGATGTTGGTAAGAGGAATGGGCTTTGAGGACGCAATTTTTGATGTAACAGTGTACCTACAAGCTTTGCAGCTCATGATTTACTGGATGGATGACAAAGTGTGTGCAAACGTACAGAGAGTGAGAAGGGGAGACAGAGAAGCAGAGAGAGAGAGTGACAAGAATGTTTTGTTAACCTGTGTTTGCCTATTTTCCACACATGCACTTGTGTGTCCAGTCAGTGGCCTTGTAATGAGGTGATCTCATCACATATGACCCTTGGGGAACACTGTGTTCTCCACACTAAAAGCGCTTTTTGTATGAACAATGTGTTCTTCACAGCAGAAATCCTTTCTTTATGGTTATATGGACATGTTCCACTGGTGTCTCATTCCTCTCAGAGAATAAACCATCTGCAATGTTGGTTGGAACACACTCCCTATTTTGCTCAGAAGAAGTAGTGCCATATGAACATAAAATGCATAAAATGGTGTCGGTTAATCTCCTACCTTTGTTTGTGTAAATCCTTGCCAAAGTGTTTTTGAGCAAGGCACCTCAACACAGCTGTTCTAGAATACCTAGTCCATTGGCCTCGTAAAATGCATCATCAGCAGTGGGAACAAGCTCTACAGCCAATATCACACACTTCCAGCATCACACACATGCCTCTGAGGAGAGAACACTGTCTGTGTAGAAGTGCAAACCCTAACAGTTTCAACACAAAGTCTCTTCTTTGTATGGTTAAAATATCTATGAGCATAAAATGTAATAATACATATTGATGTCACTCTTAACATCAAATCAAGATAATGCAAAAGTTTTTTTTTTTTAACATTCAGTTGAAACAAATACTCTGAAAGCTGTTAAAAAATGGTAAATTAATGAATAGGGCTTTAAAGGAGATAGTATACTTCAGCAATATGCCTTAGCTTTGACTATCCATATTAGGATTAAATAGGATTAAGCCCTAATGCACTTCTATCTGTCCGTATGAATGTATGCCTGACCCTAATGTTTTGGGCAATCAGCTCCTTTCTATGTTGCAACGGGGAACAGATCAATGCTTCTACCGGGCTTAGTTGGAATCAATGGTTTCTTCTTTCATCCTCAATAAGCATTACTTAAATGAGAGAAGCAAACTTCTGCACCAACCCTGGGAGACATCTAAATTAAATGTCTTAATCTCGGAAATTCCACAATGCAAAAAAGTTACACTGACCTATTATGATCCAATTTGTTTCATATCAAATAGGAATACAGGAATCTTAAATTAATTGACTGTTTTTTTTGATAATATATTTGACTACATGTACGTATGGAGAACTGTAATGGTTTATAACATGATCAATTACATTAAATACATATATACAGTATATATATATGGGAGACACCTTACCTTAGTAACAGCAGGGTACCCAGCAGCCACCTCACCAGAGCAGTAGGGCTTCTCCTCATGGGAAACTTCAACAGAGGATGCCCACTGGTCAAGGAACCCATTGGGCGTGTAGAGGCCACAGTCTCTCACACCCGTCTCTCGCTCAAAGTCCTCACACACCCCATCACCATCATAGTAGTAACACATGCTTGGCTCCTCTGCAGGTGAACAGAAAAAAAAGTTGCAATTTTAAATAATCGTTCTCTATGTTTTACCTGTATAGTACAACTGAGTTTTGCAGTGAAGTGAGGATTGAGTACAGCTAAAGTATCAGTCGTCAGATTCTACATATCCCCACTTTTCCTTGTTTAGCATGTGTTCATTTGCACAAAGCCATACAGGTGAGTTTTCACACACTTCAACCTTTACTACTCACTGCCCTTCTCTCATCCTTTTTTATAGAACATGTACATGCCCTGATCCTTTGGGATACTATTTCTAACATTATCTCTATTATTTTGGAAGTTGAAAAGGGAGAGGACCAGATAAAGAAGGGGGAGAAAGGTAAGGGGTAAAGGTGCATTGGAAAAGGGGGATAACTTCTTGAGTGTGTGAGAATCTACAAAGAGAGATGAGATAATATGTTAACGTCAGGAAGAAAGACAAAAAAGAGAATGAAAGGGAGAGCGCGATAAAATGAGAGCGGGAGGGAGATTGGGGGGTGACCCAGACAAAGTCAAGAGGTAAAGAAAGATGCGGCCGTAATTTTTACAGAATTCCCAGTCGGAGTTAAGGTCTGGAAATGGAAGCTTATGGACTGGAGGAGAGGGGAGCAGAGAAGGGAGGCTGCCTGGGCCTCATTGCTTTCAGCTCTCAGCGAAAGCAGTGTCAGCCGGTGGGGTTCCAGTTAGGGGGAAAGGCGGCATTCTGTGCCAAGTTGGCCGGGGCCTCCTCCTCGAAATTCCAGCCCTCTCCAGCACAGCCAAAAACTCAAGTCAGTTCTGTGCTCTGGCAATGGTGAAACGAGGGGCTACTGAGGGGGCATACAGAATATGCTGCCGCCACTCACTCGGAGGGAACAGAGGTAAGGAAGAAGGGAAGGCTGAGACAAGAGGAAGCTCAAACAGTGGCTGGTGAAAGCTGCAAAGGTAATAGGTAGAGCATGAGCTAAAGAGAGAAGAGGGGCAAAAGGATGGAAAACAAGAAAGAGAAAGTACTACTACAGTATTATAATGTAATTTGGACAGGAATAGAATAAACAGATAACGGATAAGTAGAAAGGAGGTTGAGTGCAAGAGCAAAAGAATAGAGCCCTACAGTTGGAGAAAGAAAGAGAGCAAAGAGATGAATAAAGATGGATGACAGGAAGGATGGAAGACAGAGAAAAGAAAATTCCAGAGGCTGTCAAAATAAACTATAGCACCCCGAGCTAAACTGACAACTGATGTCAAAGCGGGGCAAAGCTGACCTTCCAAAATCACTTATGTGATTGCGGGAATCTTTGAATATGGCTTAAGTAAATCTGATTGCATTTCCTATATGCTTTATCTGCACCTGTGTTTACTGTGGCTTGGAGCCCTATTGAGACATAGCCACTGGGATTGCAACGCCAGGTGGGGTCATGTGAAAAGAACTTGTTGATTTCGTCAATTCCAGATATAATTCGGCTCAATCGTGTGAATGGCCTATTAAAGCTCATCCAGACTGTAGCACCCTGGCCCTGTTGTATACTTAGTGTCAATTCTCCATCCAACTCTCTCTTTCACTATCCAACACACTGACTAGCAGGCACTCTCACACATACAGACAGATGAACAGAAGGTCCCATCATTATAGTGTCAGATTTCTGCGCAAAACTACAACTATGTCAGACAGTGTCGGACACACACAGAAACACGCACACCCCTGAGCACTGCAGTTGGTGGAAAAACAGTGCAGCCAATGCAGTCATCCAGCAATCTGACAGGGATTAAGTGGCCACTTCACAAAGGCTCACACGTATGTGTGTGCGTGTGCGTGTGTGTGTGTGTGTGTCTCCATGCAAGCATGTACTGTACATGCACAAACACACAAACAAACACACACACACACACACACACACACACAATCACAACGTGGGGCAAAATGATTGTCGAACAACAGGAGAACTGGACAGGAAACCATCCATCTATAAACTTAAACAAAAAAAAAATGTAAATCACTCAATTATGTAAAATGACTCACCCTTTAAAAAATAATGATTACCAGATTACAGGAGGTGAGTGATTATGATGGCATTTTATTCTTTTGAGAAAAGGCATGAGGTACTTTGATAAAAGACGCCCAGATGTCAAATTTGTTCATTCAAAAAGTTAGCCTTGCAGCTTTGAAGCCAGTCAATTTTGTGGAATAATAAAACAAAAACTGTGCACGACAAATCCAAAGAAACAATAATATTATGGCAGAATAAAACACAAAAGTTATGTATGTAAATGGTGGCAAAATCTTTACTTCATAATGTTACATGTAATTAAAATGTTACTTTTGGCCAGTAAAATAAGTTTAGAAACTAATCAGTCAACATTGTTAAAATAATCAGCATACTGTATGCACACGTGCTCTTGCTTTCATTTATTCAACCACAAACATTTTTTTTTCACAAGAAATCAGTTGAAATAAAACAAACTTCAATTAGTTGTGTATTCTAAACTGTGTTCGCTCTGAAAACGTTTACAAGCAATGCCTTGTTACATGTCATACGTGATACAGGGTCATTTATTCACAGCTACCAATATGTATCACAATCACACCCTTCTACTAATGGCAATAGAGCAGATCTGCTTGAGAAGTCAGGGGTGAAATACCTTGATCAAAGGCGCACAGAGATAAACTTAGTCTATTTCCAGTATTTTCCCCAACAGCAATCCAGAGAAATAAACAATGAGCAAGCATTTCTATTATAACCATGATGATAAACATTTTATATAATGATATATATGACTTACCAATACAGTTGAAGAAGGGCTCTTTCTTGCACTGACTGGAGCAGCCATCCCCATTCATAGAGTTCATATCATCACATTCCTCTCCTTTGGAACTAAAATAACAGGAGTGGTTACTCAGAAAACATCCACACACACGCACTGCCAAACTGATAAATACAGAGTGAAACACATGCTGCATTACACATCTGTATACACGCATTTGAGTATATATACTTTGATCATGTTAGTGTGGGTGCCTGTTACCTCTGGATGCGTCCATCGCCGCAGTAGTGGGCCCCCAGGTTGTGCACCAGAGGTGGGGAGGGCTCGCTCTCGCTCCGGCTGGAGAGGGTTTGGACCTGGTAGGTGTACACAACATGGGGCACTACGTCCCTGCACAGAGAGAGGCAAAAAAATCATAGTAAGTCCACATATTTTGCGATAACGTGAAGCTTTGAAGAACTGTCTGATAAAGAATCACATATAAAGAAAGTAGAAAGCATAAAAGCTTGTACACTGAGAGAGAGACTCGGACCAGGAGTGTGGAGAACGGGTCGACAGGACTACTGCTCTGTTTGCTAGAGTGTGTTGTAGCAATCTTTTAGTAACTAAAGTACCACTAGTCAACACAAATAAAAACATACGTTTCAGCACACGCTGATACGGCTGCATTTACCCGCTTTGGGTTCCAGCTTGGTTTTGTTTCCTTATCATAGGGATTCAAGGAACCATCATGATGAATACACAATGGACAGGAGAAATACTGGGGGACTACTCACTTTGCTGGTGTAAGTCGCCATGATGGTTTCTTGAGTCACCATGATAAGGAAGTCTGAAATAAAAGTCTGAAAGGAAAAAAAACATAAATGAGAAAACCAAAACCATAAACAAAAAAAAATCAAAGCTGTAAATGAGGAACCAAAACCATAAAAAAAAAGCAACAAAACAAAACTCGAGGAAAGAAAACTGTTAATGAGAAACAATAAAAGTGCGAGTGAGGGTGCTGTCATGACAGAAGTTGTCCTGTTTTTATTATTTTATGCTTACTTTGTCTCTCTGATCTGTTGTTTGCCTTTACAAGTTACTTGTATTACCATCAGGTTTAATCGTTACTGAGGGATTCTGGCTCTGTTTTAACTATGGCTCCTGTCAGCTACTGATCAAGTGAATGACACACATCACGGAGCATAAAAAATATTCTGCTTTAGTTGCTCAAGCAGAAACAAGTAGCCTGTTTTATGAATCCACATTATGTATCGTTTCACATTAATAACTTTCTTAACAGTAGACGGAACTAGTTTTTAAAAAAAACTTGTAAAGGCAAGCAAGGAATTTAAGAGTTTATGTATTTATTTATTTTGACTATTATAAACAATAAAAACAGGATAACTGATTTTCGCATCAGCACTCTCATTTGCAACTGCATTGTTTACAGTTTTCTTTCCGTTTTGGCTTATTTTTTTCTTTTTGCTTGTAGTTTTGGTTTCTCATTTCTAGTTTTGATTTGTCGCTTATGGTCATGGTTTCTCCTTCATGGTTTTCCTTTTTGGCTTTCAGAGTTTTTGACCCTAAATTTCGTTTGAGTGTGTGTACACAGACTGAGGTCAAGGCTAAGACCTCGTTCTAATTTTGATTCAGACATGCACGTACTCTAATAAGTTATGCTGTATAAATGTCTTATGTTTTATTGAGAATTCTATATTATATGCATTAACTGTGTCTGAAGATTGTGTTGCACACACCACAATTTCCATTCATTGTCATGTACTGGTGTAATTGGATTTGTTTTGAATGGCAGATGATGACTATGTAAGATTACAAAGAGGAATCCAGATGACTCCCTTACCTATTAAAGACCACCTAATGAAATTGAGTCCCGTTGATTGCACTAATACTTTCAAGGACATGATGTTCTCTTATGAAATATAATTTGATCGATAGGCTGTAAAAGAATTGTTCTAAAACCTAAAGAAACAAATATTTATTGACAAAGAAGCTCCAGCATTATTTTATAATTTGCCATATAAAAATGTGAGTGCAATGCAACACAGCATCAAACATTACTCTGGCAAAACAAAGGTTTCACCCAAGGCCAAAACTAAAGTCAGCAATCAAACCAAGAGATTGGGTGGTGTGCGGTGAAGCCGTAATCTTTGATGAGCTCTAAGTCAAATCGTTCAGTATAACATGTTTGACTAGGCAAACTAGTGAATAAGAGGTCAACTAATCACAGGATTGGTGGTTCAATACTTGGCTCCTCCTGTCCACATGTCAAAGTGTCCTCAGTGACACTGAGCCCCAAGTTGCTTGCCAGGCAGCTCCGTCTCCATCGCTGTGTGTGTGTGTGTGTGGGTATGTGTGTGAGTGTGTGTGTGTGTGTGTGTGTGTGTGTGTGAGAGAGGGAGCTCTTGACCGTTAAAGTAGAGTGCAGTCAAAGAATAACAGAATGTTCTAAAACACATGTTTAATGAAAGAAGCAGGTATTCTGCATACCCATGTGCAAACATTATATACACAAATACACTGCATGAGAGGTGTACAAGTGCGTTTTTGTGTGTTTGTTTGTAGGCAAACATGCTCTCATGCTCTTCCTCTGGTAAGTCAGGTTCGGTATTTTCCTTGTAACATTTTTGACTGTGGTCCATGGCTTTTGTTTTTTCTCCCCATCTTCATTTCTCCTGTTTGTTCATCACATTCCCGGCACACAGAAGTAGACCAAGTTCAAGTTAGCTGCGCTGTCCAAAATATAAAAACTGATGGACCTAAAGATCAAATAACAAAATGAATTTCCCCACATGTGTGCCTAGGATGAGATATTTATGTTGGCTTTATTATTATCAACACAGAACATTTGACCTGACAGACTCTCTTTTATACTACAGTCTGTCCTGTTATGCAAAGTTGGCACATGCTAGTGCAACTCCAGGCTACACTCAAACATGCCCCCTATAATTGAATTACTTTAGCCCCTGCAAAAGTCAAGCTGTGGGGGGACTTTATCTTTGAGGAGAGCAAACACATAGAATAGATGGAAAGAAGAGGGAAACAGATATTGCTTTGCAGCAAAGCAGCACATTAATTTACTTTTGCGGGATAATGAGAAAATTCTGGCTATCATACTGTAGGTAATCCAATGCACAGACAGTAATTGCACTGCTTCATCAGGCCACACAGAGACATGCAAGAAGAAGCAAGAACAAAGAGACAAGTGGCTAGATCCGATCTAGTAGGAGGTTAATGGAGAGGAGAACAGGAAAATACATAAAGACTAGAATTACCGCTTTGCGGTTGTATGCCTCAGCCAAACAGTCAAGTCGCCCATGTCTGTCCAGACTCATATAATGTATGAAGTGAAGACTTTGAAGGAATTTAATAAAAGTTATTAAGTGTATTTTTTGAAAAAATGGAAG
Organism: Lateolabrax maculatus; assembly: GCA_031216445.1. Lineage (NCBI taxonomy): Eukaryota > Metazoa > Chordata > Actinopteri > Acropomatiformes > Lateolabracidae > Lateolabrax > Lateolabrax maculatus. The sequence goes on from CM062219.1 coordinate 9,165,879, forward strand.
TTATCACTTTATTGACCATAAAGTTGTATCCGTGACAGTAGACAGTGCTCCAAATATGGATGTTGCTGCAAAGAAGCTACAAATTCTAAAATGTGACATTAAATAATGGCCAGAAAAGTGTTTTTTGCAGAATACTTGGATGTCACAGAGAAGTTGACTTTTGACTTTTTGGATATAAAATGTCATCACTTCAGGATTTTATCCTATTAGACAGTTGTCATAATTAGCATATGCATTCTTGAGTTATGGCCAAAAACATGTTTTGTGAGGTTGGAGAATGGGACGGACGGAGTTATTGGAGATTTGGAGACCAAACACGAAAAAAGGAAAGCATTGTTTGCCTGTTTACATTTTCCTGTCAACAATGTGTTGTAGTACGGGGAATACTGATGGTCCCCTTTCAGCAGCAAAGGTGGAAGTAGCGAGCTGTTGGTGTTCCTCTACAAAAGTTCTTAGGGAGGTGGATGACTGAGCACACAATCACAGTATCTTAGACCACAGGCTGCGGTTTGCGTCCACAGTCAACGTTGATTCTCTTTTGTAAATCCATCTAGGCAATCAACTACAAACCAGTCACTGTCAATGGAATCCAAGTGCAAACACGTTTTGAAACAGACCACATCATTTTTTTTCTTGTAAAAAGTCTTTGAAGCCTTAGGTCTTGATTAAGCAGCTTCAGAAGTCGTTACACAAAAGTCCTCTTCTTACCTTTCAGGCTCATTGCTTCAATTGAAAACAGCAATCGCTGAACTCTACCAGACATATCCCTTCTCAAATATTTCCCCAGACTACACTAATGACTCAGATGCCACTACAGGCCTTAATTTTGGACACATGAGGGTACTGTCGCCTTTCTCCGTAATCCCAGATAAAATGTTTGGTTCTGCAGCATTGCAAGCCTGTGATTATAGCCTCAGTCGCAGAGCAAACCCAAAGCTAGCATTTGCCCCCATCAAAGCTATCAAATGACAAAGAACAATGAAGAGGATCGGATACCTTCTTAGCAAATTTAAAAGATCAGAACTACTTGTGAAGTTCCAGTGTAGGCCTTTATGCTTCACAGGTTAGTAGTTGGCGTTCATCAGTTTGATGGTCTTTTTGTTTGTTACAGAGTTTCAAAAGACATAGCGTGGTAAAACAATGTATTTCTAAACGGCTTATAAAGGTTATTTTAGATAGAGATATATAGAGATCCAAGGACATATCCATGATCTTCTCCACCAATAGTGTTTATATATCCTGTGCTTGACTGAGAGCTATAGTATGCTCTTAAGCAACATATGTTACCTGGGTATCAAAATGCACCTTTGGTTCTATAGGTCCAATAGTGCTACTCCTTATAGCGTGATAACAACTGTTTAAACATAGTTTTCACCCTATTCCCAATTAGGTGCAATGCTTGATTCCTCCTGACATCACTGCTAATAGCCACACTGGCAGCAGGGAAGAATGAAGCAGAACATGTGGTGCAGATGTAACACAGTTCTATGAATTCTCCATCCCTTGCAACTTGGTGAGTGGGATATATAAAAACAACATTTAGAATGACAGGGACATTAATTAAGAGTTTATGGCTAGCATCATATCTAGGTCTCACTTGATGTGGTACAATTATTTGACACGTTTGTGGGTAGGTGATGGATAATATCCAGTGATAGACATGCCTTCTGGCGGCATTCCAGACTTCATAAAAGCCCACTTTAATCTCTTACTGATTAGATATGATATGTAACTGATCTGATATGCAACTCGTACTACAAAGGACTTTACTTCGGTTGCAGACGAGGTGTCACGTGATAAGATTTCATCTTTGGTGCTTATTTGTGCATCCAGACATTCTTCTCAAGACTCCTGTAGGAATAGAGGTTTTATCTTGGCTTGCACTAAAAGTCAGACACAAGGCACTGCAATATGCTTTTCAAAGGTGTTTTGATAGCACCAGGTGATTACACATGGAAGCATGCGCTAATGTATGTGCCTGCTACTGAGAGCAAGAAGAGTGTTGGTGTGTCTGTATTCATCTGTGTGTGTGTTCCTGCCTTCACTTATGCGTGCACTAGGCTTATGTGTGAGCATGCATATGGATGTGTTTCCGTTCTGTAGCTGCTTGTTGTTCTTGGCTGAGAGATCCCAGATGAGAAAAGCAGATAAATTTAAGGAAGTTGAAAAAGTAACTTAGATTGAGCCTACAAGAACAACAAACAGGGCAATACTCCTTTTGTCAGTGTGGCAGCTGACAAGCATTTGGGGTTTTACTGCTATTCATTTTACAGCTACAGTATGTCTAACAAACGAATGCTACATGTTTAGACTTAAAAATAGGTACTTTAAAAGAGACAGGGGATCATTTTGATGGCAAATTCATGCATTTGGAGAAGGCATCTGTGTTGCTATATTCAATAGTTTGCTTTTGCATGATCAGTCAGATCTTTGTGATGTGGACATCATCAATTAAACTGAACTCAAGATAGAAAGATAGATATCCCAGTCCTCCATGAACTCTGAACACTTACCTGAATCATGGCTTGCATCCAGCTCACCCCCAAACCCTTACTTGTACTATAGTTCACATCCTGTGTGTGCATCATATACAAATGCATTTAGAAAGGTGAAGTTTGTTGTTAATATTGCATTAGACTGTTTATAAATATCCTAAATGCCTAAATTGCTGCTATTGATTAGAAATGTTATCTTTTCATGAAAAAGACTGGAGTGATCTCCAGTCCAACTTCTGCCAAAGAAATTCTGCCGTCTTCTTGAACATCTACACTAACAAACCTGCAAACCCACTTCTGATATCCAATTTGTTTAGAGTAGTCCCAATTTATTCAAATTTAATTTGTATAATTTGTCCATTTTCTATCCTGGAAAACAGAGTGCTGGTGAGTGCACCAGACATTCTATGACTCCCCATGAGGACTACACTATTCACTCTGTCTGGAACTCATGAATATGGTTCATATTAGGAGGATTAAGCAAGGCTCATGTCTAATGTCCAACATCCTATAGAGAAGGGGGGGGGGTCAGCCTGATGTGGAAAGAAGAAATTGTTAAGAAGTAAAATCAATGAGTGATAAGAGGGAATGACAATTGTTTGACAAAATGACAAAACCTTAATAGTTTATTTATACGTGTTGTCCAACCACGTCAGTAGGCAAAATTGTTTATAGCTGTTGCAAATGGTCACACACTTTCAGATGCTGTCTCCTGCAAGGCATTCATAGTGTTGCACTCATTTGTGTCAGCAGAATAGCTAAGGGATGGATGGGGAATATAATAGGTAAGATTTGTGCAGGACCCGGGTAGAATCCGATTACAGAGGGGGTGTGGGGTAGTAGTGATGCTGGGGGAGCTGCCCTCTCTCTCTCTTGGCTGGGAGGTCTCTTCACTTCAGCTCTGATTTAGGCTTTGACTGATTGACAGCTTTGAACCCCACATCAGGAAGAGGATTAGCACATGGACTGGGGTGCCTCAGAGGTATGGGGTCAAACTAACCCGGTCCCTCCTACCCTCTCTCTTCATACTTTCTCGACCCCCTAATGTTCTCTTCCATCACCTATTGGCCCCGTCGAGCCTTGCAATGATTTACCCCCAACTGGTCCAACCTTCCACCCCTGTGTCTCCTCTTCACTTCACCCTTCTTACTCCCCACCATAATTTACTTTGTCACCCTGACCTCCCAACCCTTAGCCATTCCAGACTAACCACCACCCATGGATGAAGCCAAAGGAGCCAAGATGTCAGTTGTCCTTTTGCTAAGTTTGCCCCAGCTCAGGTGAAGGCCAGTGGCCTGACCGTGGGAGGTCAGCCACCCCTCATCCAGACCTCAATCACTCCATGGAAACATGTTTGCAAGGAAAAACAGCTTACTGTGTGATCAACAATCAAGCATTTCAACAGCTGGACACAACGATCAAACAGAGCACTTTACATTGGATTTGTGGCATGCCAAAACATCTGAGTGAACTTTGCTATTTACTCGACTATGTCAAAGGCTATGTTTGTTGTGAGATGGTGAATGTGATGGGGCATTTTCTTGGCCATCGAACTCACATCACAGAATATAACATCCTAGTTCTCCCGTTGGTCATATCTGTTTCTTTTAATTATTTGTTTGTTGAAGAATGTCACAGTAGTACTATACACTGGAACCTGACTTAACTTAACTTATTTGATCTGAGTAGTGCCATGACATACAAACAGATCCCAGAGCATATAATACACTCACATTCTTCTTCCCCCTGCATCAGTATCATAAGTTATATATAGAAACTAATGTCGATGCATTGATCAATAATTGAGAGAAACTCAAAATCTTGTAAGAAGAGTGTATACTATGCCTTTAGCATATTTTCTCTAAGTTGTTTGTTTTTATGTTTTTGTTGCAACTGTTTTTACTTAAAAAAAGACAACATACATGTATATATTTTGTTGTCTTTACACTTTTACTTCATATGAGTTAAAGATTTGGATGACTGGAAAACTCACATTTACTTGCTACAAACTTCTCTGACCATCTAACAGAGACATGATCCCATATGCTCTCACAACAGAAAATGGTCAGCCAGTGCCACTGACCACTACCACTGGAATGCAACCACAGCTAGTGAAATATACCACAGCAGCGAAACTACCTACAGTACATCAATAATCACTGAAGTGTGCCAAAACCCCGAAATAAATACATCCCTACTGTAAAGAGCCTTCCACAGACACTGCAATTCAACCAAGAAGATGTGTACGGACACTTTATGGAACTAAAGTCCATCAGTCATTCCATTATGCCATCTTGGATAACATGCATACTCACCTTTTTGCCTCTTATCAAGCACTTTCCTTCTCATGTGAACCACGCTGACAGCACGATTGTGAGGTGGCATAACAAGCAGCAGTGCCATGTATAGCACAATCTTTATTGAGTCAGCACATTCTATGAAAGCAAAGCACTAAAGTCTCACCACAGTGTGCAGATAATACCTTTAACAAGCCATCTGTTTGCCTTTGCTTCATGGAACATGGGAAAAAACAAATGTGGGCAACGATTGACCTGTGACTTAGGAAACAAATGTTGGGCTGCAGATTTGAAACTGCAGAAGCAGTGGTGGCTTGCTAGTGCTCCTTGGGGTATTGAAAAGGATATCTGGTATTACAAGAACATATTTTTGTGGATACTGTTTCCACAGATAGATAAACACCTCCTTACTGGTGTGTCCAAAAAAAAAACTAATTACATCACACTGAAGCAGGAAGCTAAATGGTAATCACTCAGCAATTCTCAACTCATACAAGAAAATACTTTGGCTAAAAACAACAGTTTCCAACCAAAGCATGTCCAATGTATTGTATGGCTTTTTCCGCTGCTAGGAGGAAAGGTTTGTCTTTCACAAACCATGACAAAGGCCAAACTTAGGAAAGTTTTTGTCTTCTCATACAAAAATATTCACCTACCGGGTCACTCACCTGTCTGTATATCGGCGGGTAGGTTCGTTCAGCATAAGACCGTGTGGTGCATGGGTGAAGGGTGGTTGCCGCAACAGGCGGTAGCGTAGGGGTTGGCAATGCCTACAAAGTTTGCAGTCTGGCTTGGATGCCAAGAGGGTGGCATCAATCTCTAGGTGTTGCTCCATAGTGAAAAACTGCACCCCATACACCTCTTCCTCTATGTCCAGCTTCAGAGTCAGTGGGGTGTCACAGAAGACATTACTGGGGCCCAATGAAATGTTGTTCCCACTGACAGTCAGTAGCAAGATGTTATGGATAGCTGGCAGTGCTGTTTCCTCGGGGCTGAAGAAGGTGACCCACACAGTCAGGGAGTCTGGTACCAGTGGGTAGGGGAACTCGAGCTGAAGCATGCAGCCCTGGAGGGGGCACTCCGACAGGCCGACAACACCTTGCTCGATCCCTGCATTGGGGCTCCAGGTGCGCACACTCGGCTCACAAGCCTGCTCCACATCTGGAGGGCCTGTGGGATGAATTACAAACAGAGACACAGCGTCACACACACAACATGTAAACGACAAAGAGGCCTCAAATAAATCCCGAATACAATGAAATTATATTAACTACAAATCAGACACAATAAACAAAATCCACCCAGCCTTTCCAACATACAAATATTTTATATTATAGGCCCTTGAATTCCCCAAATGATGCAGAAAAGTTGTATGAATAGGTAAGAAAGTAATTTTAAACAAAATTATAAAGTTAAAAGTATTTTTATGAGTGCTGGGGGATTCAGGAATTTGCATCAGTGATCTTTTTAGTGCATCTACACATCTTGCAACAAAATGGTAGAGGTGAAACTGAGAGTTCATTGTGAGTCCATCTGCAGAGGAAAGGCAGAGCTGAGGTGTGTACCTTCTGAGAGGGGCCTGTGCAGGGTTCTCACTTGAGCACAGTCATTACAACCTCTAACAGTCACACTCCAGCCATATTTGGAGTCCACACACAGCTAACTCGCATTATCCCAAGTGACGTACACTAACATTCATCAAGCACTTTTAGAAGCCAGCAAGCAGCAGACACTATGTTCTCCCTCGATTTCCTTTTGTGCATTTCCAAGCTGGCAACCAACGAAGCCATTTGCTAACCTCATTTCTGGGCACCGTGCAAAATTCCAGTGTTTAATCAAGTGAGGACTGAATACGGTTTCCAAGCCACATTATCTCAACACATTTATTATTGTACTGTAAGTGTGTGTGTGGCCAGAGTGGAGGTGAATTAAAGAAAAAGAAAAAGAGAGACAGAGAGAAAGAAGAGAAGGGGGGTAGCTGGGAGAGAATGAACTAAGATACTCCAAGAGCTTGGCTTTGCTCGGCTCATGTAGTCCTGGCTTTCTGGGTACATTTTCATTGAGTTTGCAAGGAAAGGAGCTGTAGCCACTGAAAATATTTTGTAATGTCAGCTGTTATGATGGGCCCTACTCCTGCTCTGACGCTGGTGCTAATGTGGTTGGAGATTTAAGAGGAGACAGTGTAATTGGCGTTTGGTTAAATGTAAGCCATTGTTTCTGTACTCTCAAAGCTTATCAGTATCTCATGAACATAGGTTGAGGTCTGGACAAATGTGACTGAAATGGACGTTGGAATTCTCGTTGGAATTTGGGGGATCCGTATTGGTATCCTTTTCATGGAAAGGAAGTGCACTGCTGCTTCCAGAGTATAATGGTTACAACTGAATTGTGGAAAATCCAGTGGCTGCTGACAGATCATCTGACTGTCACGCATTAAACAATAGAGACTTAAAAAAATAAAAAAAAAGATTCAATTACAAATCAAGATTTTCCTCAATTGAAAAGTTGTGTGTTTTGATAATGACCCCGGAATAGATTAGCACACAGTTCATTGCTGCTCCTGGTCTCCTGGTGGTGGTGGGATATGGTGAAAGTGTGTATCTGTCAGCTGTGAGCCTGGTTCAACTTCTTTGTCAGATGCCCTAACCTACATTTTTTGATTTGTTTTCATACTTGAAGCCTTGTTTTGAAAGGGTTAAACATATTAGTTGGCAATAATGGCATTCCTTCATCTTGATCATTTTCAAACCTTCAACAAGGTTATGGCTGATGTGGGCAGAGGAGCATGGGGGTTATAATGAGAGAAAAACACTTACACACAACATCTAATAATAACTGAATTGATAGTCATGTACTCTGCCACATTCTTTGATTGAGACCCAGTTGTTTGATAATTGGGCAATATCAGTGAACTGGGAATTTCAGAATCAGCATCTGTGCTGTAGCCAATTAAGCCTAATCTTTTTCATAGGAAAGAGAAAAATAGTGATACTGTGCTGTGCTGATATTTGATACAACAGAAATCAGCTAAAAAATGACTAGTTGGCGAAGTATACCTCCAGGATAGATGCTGGTGCCTGCCCACTAGCCAGCCATAATCCTACTGCTCTGAAGAATCGTACTGATCCACAAAAAGTCCAGAGAGCCGGAAGAATAAACAGACAGGGATATGTCCGGGCATACACACTTTATGCTTTCTAAGAAGTGTCTGGCTCTGGCTCCCACTATTGATGACTCACTGTCACACACTGTTACACACTTCCTCACTCAGAAGGCAGACATCAACCCCATCCAACCCTTTTGCCCTGACGCACACACAAACAGAGAGACACTTCACAGACATACTTTCATGAAGGCAATAGACGCTCTACCATTTGGGAACCAATGTCACATTGCATTCAGGGTATTTCAGAGGTTAATCCGTCAAAGCTCTTGGCAGCTGGTGTTTTGTTTTGTTTTTCATCATATGGAGCAGTGAAAAGTTTTTTGGTTGACCAGAGTGCGGAAGACTTGGTAAGTTCTGGGAGAATGTGAACTAAAATAGCCTGAACATCAAGGCAATTATGCATCATAGGAGAGACAATTTTTGTCACATATTATGTAACACTTAATGACCTTAATGGCTACTTTTTTTATTAATATTGGTTAGTTAGTTAGTTAGTTGTGAACCTGGAGTATGGCATAGATTGAGCCCTCTATTCTTGAATAATGTTGTGCAGACAAACCCTGCGTGGCATCACATAAACCAGAGAGGTCTGACACTATATTTCTTCTAGAATCACAAGCACGACAAGAAACACGAGCAAATATTCTGTACAATTTCATATATTGCAAAGGCATATGAAGAACATTATTTCATAAGTGCGCCTCCTTGTGCACAAAACAAAATAACAGGAATGTGTGTTCACATAGAGCTACACACACATTCCCCCATACATATGACGGTGAACAAACACATCCTGGAGCTTTCACTTCCATTCATGCACACTGCTGTTTTCAATCAAGCCGAGATCCTCCCTTGTGAATGTCACTAACCAAATACAATTCTCCCAACTATCGTGGGTGGTTTCCACCCCACCAAACCTCTCATACCCCCTCCCTGAAACCATATGCATGTCTTTTTTTTTTCATTATTGCCTTTTTTTTTCTCCAGCCATATTTCTTCAGGGCATAGAGTACTAAAGATTTATGAGAGGTACTCTGGCTCTCTCTGACCACGGCAGTGCTTCCCAGTCAAGAAGTGTGAGGACACAACCCACAAGTCTTTGGATAACAGGTGCCATGTGTATGCATGAATGCTGATGAATACATGTAGACACACATGCTATCCAATAATTCAATCATATGAACCGATGTTATACCAACAGTTAATATGCCAATACTTTAGTTTACAGTATCTTCGAGTCAGTCGTTTGCCAGAACGTCTGTTGGAAGCTAGTAACTGCTGGACACATATGCACCATCACAGCAGGAAACAGCAGCTGTGGTATCCAGTGAGAAGCTGGCCCGAGCAGGGAATGGGGAGCTGCCACAAACAGGGACCCCTTCCAAGAGGGAAAATAGAGTACAGTTTACACACACAGCATGTTAGACAAGCCCAGACTTGCCTCTGGTACACAGACTATAGCCAGTGCATAGGCAAGGTTCAGAGACTTTATAATCTATAGAGCATCTACACACACATGCAGACATCAACATTCAGACAAAGCTATACAATCAGAGATAAAGACATGTTTATGCATATTTAGCATAACATTATAATGATGATGATTATTATTGGTGTTGTGTTGTTTTTGCTATTATTATGAGTTTTTTTGATGCAGGTGATTGCCAATCAATAGTTTACACATGGAACCACAAATTGCCTTTTCCATCCAGTTTATGAATCAATGGTCTGCATACAGGTCTACATACGTTTGCAATGCGCCTCCTGCTGCTTACGAAATGTTTGGTGCAAGCTCGTGGTAACATTTTAAATGCATGAACTTATCTGGATTTTTATAAATTTATCACACTCTAGAAAAGTGGTGGTTTATAAAAAGTACACCTTTTTTATAGGGGTCTTTCCCTACTAGGAATATATATCCTTGGTTGTTAGAGATGTTATCTAGCTAGGCAACCATTATTCTTGAGTCACCATTAGAAATATAGGAATATGTGTCAGGAAGACGCAATATGGCAATGAGCAGATAGCCCACACTACATTGTATTTATACTTGGGGTTATTATTATTATTAGGGGTAAGGGAAAAAATCGATTCCCTTAATTATCACGATAATTTTTTTTCTTTTACAATTTTGTAATCGATTCTTAAATGTCTGAACTGATATAATCCACATCTGTTGCGGCTCTGCATGTACCCCTAGAACTTGAGTTACATCCGGCTAACTACTACCTTACTTACAGTCTATGATATAAACACATGCAGGGGCCCCGACCCGGACCCCACAGTGTTGATGTGGTTTTAGCACAGGAGACCCACTGAAAGAACATTAAACAGTGAAACTTTCCGACAGGGGCCCAACAAGTGGACCCGCTGCCGACATTAGGCTTCGGTTTGCGGTGTCTTGACACCCGGTAAGTTATCTGCAGTCCCGTATGTGAGCTAGCCCCTCATGCTAAAAACAAGTCAGGTTGCACAAGCTGCGACTCCATTTGCAGCAGGATCTCCCAAACTGGAGACTTATAATTTAAAATCTGATCATCCGATAAACTAAAATCTTTTACATTGTTAAAAACATACAGCTTAAACAACCATGATCTAAAAGAGTAGCATAAAATGTGGCTTAAAACTGGATAAAAAATTTTAATTATCATAAGTTTGTGTTTTATTATAATATATACTTTACCCCCTGTTAATGCAGATTTTGGATCAGTGCTGTCCCCAAAGTAGCTCCCAAGTACACCAAAGTATCGTGAAAGAATCAAATCGAGAGAAAAGTATACCGTCCTAGCCCTAATGTCTAGAGACAGATGTTCACACTTTTTTTTTTGTGTGTGTGTGTTTCACTTGTGCCAGATGTTATTTGTGTGCATGTCTGTGGTAGCTCACAACTAATCATTTTACCTTTATATATTGTTGTTATGAAATCATCATTACTTATCATAGTAGTAGCACTGATGTATTATTAATTTGTTTACATAAGTACTCATTGTGGATATATTAGCTGTTATTGCTAAAAATTACAATTATTATTCCACTCAGCACTAAACAGTGCTTTAAATGCTCTACTTAACAAACTACAGATACACACAGATGTACAAATTCACATAAAACCAAAAAAAAACTACATGGTGCAATAGATAAAAGCGCAATAAGGGATTACCCATGAAAATTCATTGTGATGCTGCCTGAAGTTGCTGACAGATTTAGCTGATCTGATATATTGAGGAAGATGGTTCCAGAGTGTAAGGGTCAAAACAGTGAAAGCCCTGTCAGCCTTTTAGATTTAAACATGGAATAATGGATGGATAATAAACTGTGGTTGGACTAGCTACATGACCTTACGGTGAAGTAAAGGATCCAAATCTCATGAAGTGGACTAATGCACTCACATATTGGATCATTGACTACCTTTACTCAACCGCCTGACCACTGACCTGTGTACAAGAAGCATCTAAAAACTCTCATCAGCTTACATAGCAGTGTTTAGGGAAGCACTTTTGACCTGCTGTTCAAAATTATTGGAGTACCCAAGAAACATTTGCCAAATTCATGGGTTAGTCCTTGTCAATGAAGCATCTTATCTTGTCAAAGTTAAGCATAGCCTATTGTTTGAAAATATTCTTTAACAAGCACAGATTCGCAATAGCTGTGACCACGTATACTAATAGATCTGGTTATTGGCCGGTTAATTCCCTATCTGTCCCTGTCTAGCTGTTTCCTGCTCCAAACTATCGTTATTATATCGGTCTTTAAAAATCCACTATCAGTCAACCTCTAATTCAAAGGATGCTTAATAGTGCCACTGCCAGAACCACAGAGCAATCAGAGGTGCACAGATGGGACAACAACTATTTTTATAGCCAACAACTATTTTTATAGCTTAAATACCTCATCCCTAATGCCTGTCCCTGTATGGTTGTTCTAATATGGATATGCACTTGCAGGACAAGCATAGCAAACCAAAAGAGAGAAAAATGCTTTATTTTTTCTAAAATTCCACTAATTTCAGCGTCTATTGCACTAAAATCCCCCTAAACTGAAATTTTAAAAAAGGGGGAATTACAGCAAAGATATGATCTTTAACCTTGGTTTTGGTTCTGAGCCCTCATATGGGAATTGTGGTACCATACAGCATCATCCATTGGGAAGCGACCTCTTTGATCCTTCCATGTTGTCCCACGGTCCAAGTGTCATGAATTCAGTGAGTCATTTGCATGTTTTAAGGTTGAGTCAGTCACCGACATTTTTGCATGTTACAGTATTGACTCAGAAAATCAACAAAAGGCCAACTTCAGATCATGTTATTATACTGTAAACTGAGTAAAAGTTGGTTGTGGCTTTGCTTTTATATTAAATTTCCTTTAAGTGGAAACAGCTCCTTAAGAAACTGAAGATTCAGTGCAGAGTGAAAGATGAGGAAGGAAACACATTTACATTTATCACTACACATTTAATACACTTAATAATACACCACAAAAAGAAAACAACCACCTTATCATGACAGCATTAAATGCCATGAAACCAAACAACCAGTATGTATAGCACATAGTAATCGTACTGTACCTTCAGCCTCTCGTGGGGACCAGTGTCCAGAAGGGGCACACGGTCGTGGGGAGGAGGAATTGGAGGCATACTGCAGTAGAACTCTACCCTCAGTGCATTTATCACACACTGATCCCACTTCTCTAGGAAACCAACAGACAGGGACAGCAACCAACTTAGATACAGGCCAAATACACATAATTTATACAGTATATAAAGATACAATATGGTAAAATTATGTGAAAGATTAGTTTAACAATGTTTTACTATGGTGCTTCCAATTACTTGGCTCAGTTTTAGGTGTTTTAGTCTGTAAACAAATCATTTAATGTAACATAAATTACACTATCTTTATGTTAAATAAAACAATAATAAATAATTTTATTTATCTCCATCAACTTTATAACTATACACACCCGATCTGTTTGGCAACCTATGTAGCTCATTTCACCTGTCGTAAAAGTGTCCAGAAATCGGTGGAAACCATTCCAGAGTGATGGAATTATGATGCTGCTCAACTACTTGGGGTGCCATTGGCACTGGAGGAGGTTTGGAGACGGGTTGCCAGGTCTGGTAGATGAGGTCCAGGTAGCAGTGCATCCTCGCCACCTGGTTCAGTGTGAAGGAGTCTGTACAGGCATCGTCTGCAGGTAACAGAGGTAGTTGGTCGGTGTGAGGAGTGGGGATAGGATGTTGGATCGATCAGTGACAGCAAAAAGGAAGTAGGTATTAAATCACTTCATAGGTGTAAGTCCCATTAATAAACTAAACCACCTGCTGTGTATTCAGCAGTATATTATTATCCATTTAACCAGGACAACAAAAATGTTTAACTCTTGCACCAAAGGAGTGACATGAAAGGATTCACCCCCCGCTGTGTTTTTCCCATGAACTGTCCCTGCTAAATTCCACACCTGTCTCAGTATGCACACAGACTCAACAAATTCCTCTACGGTGATCTCTGTGTGTCACTTTTTGCATGTGAGAGGTATAACTGTAAGATTTTGGCGAGGTAGGTAGCAAAATACATGTGGAGGCTCCATCTCACCTGCATAACTCATGTAGTTGTTAAATGGTGTGTGTGTGAAATGCCGACAGCCACAGGTTTCGTTGCCCGGCTCAGGATCATGGCAGCCTTTGTATTTGGGAGTGGGGTTGGTGTCCGCACACAGATCTCCTGTCTCCATTGAGGGTTCAGTCTCCAAACAGGCATCATTACAAGACTCGATCTCGGATATACCTCGAAACACGTGGTAAAGCCCAAGACTGTGACCAATCTCATGGACCATTGTGTCAGTGTGACCAAATGTACCATAGAATGAAGGGTTCAGCACAATTCCACCTGAGGAAATACAGAGGGAAAAGATACACATACACATGATGTAAACACGGCAAACACTCAAGTTAGTGTGCACACAAAAGCCTATTTCTAGTGTAGTGTTAAGTAATTGTGGAACTGGAGTAAGTTTCAGACAATGCATTATTAATGGGCCGCCTCAGCTTCATTATCACCTTCCTCCCTGTTAGAGCTGTGATGAAGACAGAAACAGCTTGGGGCTTGAACTGTAATTACTCAAAATCAACAATCTGGGCTGCCAAAGAAGCGATGTGTGCATGTGAGTGTGCATGCGTGCATGTATGTGTTTTCATTTGTCTTCTACCCAAATGTGTGAGGGCCTCTTTGTCCCAGGGCCAAGTGGCAACCCCCGCCAGATCTTCATCAGAAGAATTGGCAAAGAAGACATTCAGGTGAGTTGAGCCATCCAAATGCAGAACCTCTTTTAGCTCTTTCACATCCAAATAGGCTCTGGAAAAGAAAAAAAACAAGCATTAAAGTTAATAGCTCAGTTTTACAGATAACAATGATGTTATAGGCCAAAAAGTGTTCATTTAGTGTTGTCTTTCAGAGAAATGAAGATCAGAATTAGGTCCCTGTTGAATTTAAATATTTCTTCTTTCCTCATAGTAAGAAGGTTCTGCCACCTTTCTGTGTAGAGCATGTTCTCCCCATCCTTGCCTTGGTTTCCCTGGGTTCTCCAGCTTCCTCCCACATTCAAATGTACTGTACATGTATGGGTCGGCCTTGTGATTGTCTGGAAACCTGTCCAGGATGTACCCCGCCTTTTACCCCAGTTTTAGCTGGATCAGCTCAAGCCCCAATTACCAATTTTGGTAATTTTGGTATTTAGAAGCAATGGCACAGTGATTATGCACCTGTAGTGAGGTTATGAATGGTGTTGCATAAGGGTAAGGAACTGAATCGGGCTGGTATTAATTTCAACCAATCAAATAATTTATTTTGATTATAACCAATTTCACTGCAGTCCCTGCTCACTTCGATAGAAGGGAAGAAAATAATAAAAGGGAGATTACAGACCATGTTGTTGATGTTGTCAAGGAAGTGCAAGAGGCAAATAAACAGTAGAATACCCCAAATATGCAGCTATGGGCTTATAGTGCTTTGAGAGTTGAATTCTCGTTTGTGAAGACACGAAATGCCAAGCCGCAATGTTTTCATGTGCATGATGATGTCTGATGTTTTATGTTGGACGAAAGTGAATCACACAATAACCAGTGCAATTTAAAAAAAATGTTTCATGATTTTGTCCGTTTTTGACGATGTCATGGCAAGCCACATAAGTACCAAACAAGTGCTGGTGGGAATAAATCTACTTTACCATTACTCTAAAAATAATCTGTGATTTTTGGACAATTGAATATCGTTTTTTTTTTTTTTTTTTTTTTTTTTAGGGTCCTTGACTCCTAAGTGAAATAAACCGTGAGTGACTCCTGTTTAGCTGTCTTATACACATCCTATTTGATATTACATATTCAAGTCTTCACACTAGACCTAAATATACAGAATAATGTATTATACTGTATAAGGCGGTGCTAGTGTGGTGATGAAATAGACCTACTGTATGTGTGCCTGCTGCAATAGCATTCTTTATTTAGATTGCATTTATAGCACAAAGCGCCTTTTGACATTTTCTTCTGATAGATTCTCAGATCAGCCTGGGACTTAAATTAATTGTTCAGATATTCTGATGTCTTCCTATCCATTAAACAATGTTTTGCCTCTGCTCTGGGAATACTAACGGCAGCACTAATGACTGCAATCATTCTGCACAATGAGATATCTTTCCAACAGTGTAACTGTCATTCATTTTATGAACACATCAAACAAGTTTTTTCTCTATGAGCCTGGCTGGTGGTCCTGGCAAACAGCATCAACAAGCTCAGTCATCTCTTGGAAGAGTAAGTAATCTGTTGCATATGCTAAAGTTTATTCCTTTCCTTTGATTTCAGAAGGCTTTGGAAATAGATATGCAGTAGATACGAAAACGGGAGTTTATCAGAAACAAAAAAAGACATTGGCCCTACTATTAGGTCCTCTTCGGATGTTGTGACTTAGTTTGTGTGACACACATGCCCGCCTTATACTTTGTACTCTTATTTTGCACTGTAATCTCTCACTGGAACACATAAACTTCACACTGCTGGTACTCTTCTGTGAATGGTTCCCTGTCTTACCATCTACACATCCCCTAATCACTGGCTAAATATTGGAATAACGAGTAGAGTTTGGTTTTGCATGTGCAAGCATAAAAAGGGTTTAGGTGAAAATGAAGTGAGGTTCTTAAACCTGAACATAAATGGTGAAAGGGTGATGGATGGTTCTAAGTGTGAATCATTTGGGTGGTAAACAAGGTGATGAATTATGGTGTTGTAAAAATGAGACTAGGAATAGGAATGGAACTTTGTGTGCCAAATAATTGCCAAAAAATAGAGTGGTCATATATCGGTTGCTACTGCTATGTTGCAAAGTTGATTTGCACTTATTGCACCATCACATATTTTTGTTTACACCAACTCCACATCTGTTTTGATACCTTATGGTTAATTTGGAAAGACAAATTAAAAAGATGCCATGTGAATGGTGCAATGTTCCAATTTTATCAATTCCATATATCTAAAACAATATCAAAATAGCCTGTCTGTAAAGGTTTTAGGTCATTTCACTCAGTTAAGGTCTTACTTACAATTACAATTACTTACAACATACAATTAAGGTATACTACCAAATATACATACATGTAATTTTGTGCTAGATCATCTTATGTAAATGTCATGCTTTGTTTTTTTAAAGCGCACATCACATTTGTCCCACTTAAGTGAACTCAGGTAAATATGAGGATGAAAGCAAACATTTCAAAGACTCATACCTTTGTGAAGTGCATAATCCTGGAGTGTGCTATTTATATTTAGTCTCCCACTCAACAGCTCACTCGAAATAAAGTATATTTACACAATGTATTGAATTGCTGTAAAGTTATAAGATAGTGTACAGTTCCACTGAACAAAGACACTTTATTTGATTTCCTCTGCATACAAGCTAAAGGAGGTGAGGTATAGCCCACACACTTTCACTATTGTGCCTACTGTCATTTAACAATTTTCTGAAAAACTACAGTCATCGTGAATCTCAGACATGCTACACAATTCACAATTAATGGTGCTGTGATAAAAAAAACAAAAAAACAAGCGATAACCACAAAAAAGCAGCTCAAAGTAGAAGGGATCATATTTGAAATCTTGTGATTTCAGCTAAATTATAGTGTATAGAGTATTTGGTTGCCAAGAGAAGTGCAACTGCGTGAGTGGTACCAATTTTGATTCAGTTTTAAGCTAGATTCTCTTTATAAGCCAGTTTTTATTCAATATATAAAAGAAATTTAAATGGCAGCTTTTATTATTTTTATTAGATGATTAATTATTTTAGATCATTAGACATGGTGTCATGACTTAGAAGTTGAACTACATTATTAGACCTGAAGAATCTATTTTGTACTTGTAGCATCTTTTCAATTCATTGGATAAAGCCCTTAAAATACATCCAGCTGCTCCAGTCTGCTCTTTTTCCTTTTTTGGTTAATAGATCTATGTTTGAAAAGCAAGTGTCTGCATAAAATATTAAAATTCTAGAGTAAAACCAAGCTGTCTCATAGCATATATCCAATGTAGCCTAAAGGAAGCAATTTAAAAGTCAGTAACACTGGTGTTTGGCAGTGTTCTGGAAGGATTTACACATGTGAGATAATTCTCCCACCGCGACAAGCCTGCTAAGGTTACCACCAATGCAGATTTCATATGCAGCTACACGAAATGTTTCATAACATCTCTACAACTTTTGTTGGACAAGTCTCTCTGCCTCAAATCACAAGTTGGATAAGGAGCTGCTGAGTGAAGATGCAGCATTCCCTTAAAACAGACGTTTTGAATAAAAGCTTCAGTGTAGCAAATGCTTTCTTCAAGCCTATGTGAAAGCTACTGGGGGCCCTCACTGGGGCCAGGTCTAAAGAGAGAGAGAGAGAGAGAGAGAGAGAGAGAGAGAGAGCGAGCGAGAGAGAACAGATGATATAAGGTCCCTCTTCCTAATAATTTCAGGAATTTCATTATTTCCTTTGAAAATATTTGTCCAGAGTTTTGGACATGCATGAGGGGGAAAAGGGGTCAGGGGGTTTTGATGCTGAAATGATTGAGTCAGCAATGAATAAAAACAGTAATTCTACTGTAGGGTCAAAACCTAACTAATCTGAGTTCAATTATTCTAACACCTTTGGTTGGCCCTGTTACAAAAACACAATGTGCATCACATGTTGGATTGTTGCACAGGGGAACTTTCAGCTCAGACGCAGGCTGTTTTAGTACAATCAATTGAAAAAAAAACCTTTTGTGGGTCTGAATGTGCATACATGTTGTGCATGTTTTTGGTTTCACATTGTCTAATTATCACGTTGGGAAAGATTTGGTAGAGGCTTTGGTGAGCTGCCACTGTAGGAAGTCGGTACCCAATGACTTTGTCATGAGTGTATTTGTAGTAGCAACTGTTTGGGCCTTTCAAACACTGTCTATCCTTACTCAAACCTCCTCGCCAATAACCCTTTATCCCGTTTTACCCCATCCCTGGTGTTCTCTCTCCCTCTCTCACACACCCCTCAACTATTTCCCCATCCCAAAGCCCCTGTTCCCTTCTCTTGCCTCTCATCATACATTTTTTCAGCTGAGATGAGCCACTTGGGAAAGACAGGATTTTCCATGCATTTAACCACACCACTTTTTAGACATGTCCTGGGAAAACAACTTTTAAAGGCTTACAAAGAAAAAAATGAGAGTGAGACAAATTGAGGAGGGGAGAGAGGGAAAGGTAAGGTGAGTGCAGAAAACTGAACTTTGCTAAAATTCAATCACCGCAGGGCATCTGTTGTAAAGAGATTCAGGGGTGCGCAAGGCAGCTCAAACTGCAGTGTTAATGCTTTTATATCTGATACATATTAAATGGGGGATTATGACTTCATCCATTTACACCCATATATAATTCTTATAAACCCATAAATTTGCCTTGTATACATATGTCTGGGGCAGCATAGTGTGAAAGCTGGGGTGAGCTGGCATTGCAATGACGGTCTCACAGCCAAGAACACTTTTAAAATTGGAGGGGGCCCTCAGCTCCCCTGTCATCAAGTCGGTCAACACCACAGCCCCTAAACCCATCATTCATCTCTGCCTTTATTACTATACTTGCACTCCTCTCTTTAACCTTCCAACTTACTCGTCTGATTATTTTTTCCCTTTAAAGGAAGGCACATGCAAAAGAGCTGTCTTAACGCTCAGAACCCAGAACACTCTCGGTCCTGGCAAACAGTTGTGAACCTCTTCATCAGTCTTTTGTTGACTTCTGAAACACCGTGACCTCGCAAAGGGATTACCAACTGAATTTCCTAATGTGTCATATTTTCAAATGGCCACCTACAGTATATAGCCAGATGCAACTGCCCTACCTGCCTAATCGCCCAAGTAAAGGCTCTCCTCACTCCACTTTCCCTTCAGTCCCCTAGTAAGGCAGAGAGACAGGTGAAACCTTGACAACAGGTGCTTTTATAAGTGTGCTATTGCTTTAAAGGGGAAGTGCAAAGTCCTGGTATTTACGCCCAAGCACTCCATTATGTTTTATGGGACAGGGGCTTAAGGTTTAGGCGACCAACTGTAAAACACCCAAGTCAAGGGCCCATGAGACTAGCTCCCCGCTCTGAGCTAGAATACAGCAGGGAGAGGGAATGAAGGAGAGAGAAAAGAGTGGTCTGTCCATTAACCTGCCACAGTGAGAGGTACTGACTCAGGAGGGGAGAGAGACAGAGGCCAAGGGAAAACAGATGACCTGTTGGTCTCTGATAAAGCCAGGTCAGAACGTTATTTTCCAAAACATGGTTGTAATATCTACCTTCAAAGTTTGTGTATCCATCTTGCTTTAGTTTGGGAGGTGCTTCCAAAAAGCATTTTAATTTCAGCTACTCACAAAAACCTTACAGCCACACATTTCAGATGTCCCTAGCTCCAGACATAAGAATGTTCAGCCTTACAATAAATGCTGTCAGATAACATCAAATACCACCAAAACCATAAGAAGTGTCAAAACTAAGGGCTGCGAAAACAATGCAAAATATTTCCCTCAGCAAAATTGTTGAGGGAGGGAAAAGGGGGGGGGGGGTTATTATCAATGGTATTTTCAGAGGAGAGACTATTGCAGGACCACAGAGCAGCCTGTGTCCTGTGTTAGCCAGATTTTTGAAAACACTACATGTAAGTGGTAACAGGCGCAAACGCTGCAAAAATAAATGCAGGACCTCACAACCATTGTTCCCCTGCATACGCAGTACATTGTTCATCCAGAATTCCATAATTAAGGAGGAATGTCAAACTGTTTGTAGTGCAGCTCTCTGCAAGTCTCTCCAGACATACCATAATCAAAGCAAAATAAGCAACCACTTGGGGAGATCTATTCTGTCAGACTGAGAATTCACTTGCCTTCTTTCTTTCTGTCTGTCTCCTTCTCTCTCTTGCTGGTAACCTTCCTCTTCACAAGCCCATCCTTCAAACGGCCACAGGAAGGTTTGAACATTGCAATGGCAAGCGTTTTGCCAATGGCTGATGTCTAAATGAAGTAGTTTGCCTGCCACTTGATGAATGAACTTCTAATGATGACTAAGCTGGAAGGGATGTTGTGTGGATTGAGAGATGGAAGCAACGGCAGGCCCACCTGCTTTTCCCCTCTGATGTTGTTAATTAGATGTCATTATTTAGCTATTTAGCGGTCATTTTAAACAAAAGGATGGTGCCAAACAGACACTGCTTCCAGCTTAACTGTGATTGAAAACAGCCTGGTTTCCTTGATTTGTGCTATCAGAAAGACCCAAACAATCCCACACACTAGGTCTACTAGTTTTTCTTCCTTTCGCTTGTCCCCACATGACAGTGGCAAGAAATACTGACAAACATCTGAATTTCGGTCATTTTTGTCTCATTTTCAGGCGTAACCATAAAGACCCCCTGCATTGTCCACAAAAATGTCTCAGTCTACTGTGTTGAATTTCAGTGTACCAAGACACAAACAATCCTGCTATTGGAGGTCTGGCATAAACCTTATTACAGCGAATTCCAGAGATTTATTCTCTTTGCCAGCTTTTACTCATCATCTACAAACCACAATGAGATTACCACAAAAACAAAAAACTGCATGCATTTATGAAGGCCTCTGTATTCTTCTAAAGTAGTTGCATGAAACCGCATATCTCTTGCTTGATGTACAGAACACCTAGGAGGTTCTGTAATACTGGTATTCACATGCAAGTAAAGTAAACTTTCTTCACTGTTTTTCCTGGAAAATTCTTTCAGGCACCCACGTTTAGGGACCCATACCTGCCTCCCCAGGAAACATGTCTTCCAGTGGTTTCCTGGAGAGAGTGGTATGTCTTTGAAATTATTTCCATTGCTACAAGCAAAAGCCATACTGGGCTCTCTTTTCTGACCTCTAATTGCCCTTACACTCTGTTTAGAATGTCACTCTTTCCAAACCAACTCCCTTCTCCAATCAAACCAGCCTAATTAGGACCAGTGGGTATGGGAGACATAAAGTGGAAGAAGGTGGGGAGAGTTGATACAAAAATGAGCGGCCTGGCCTGCGCAATTGCTACCAGGAAAGTCGTCCGGTAGCCTTTGTTTTGCCCTGCCTAAGTGTGGAACACTGATTGAACCAGGCCAAGGCTAGATTGGACTAGCTGCTCCCAGAGGATTTCCCAGGCCACACATGCTGGGAGTTATGTTACACTCAGCCTCAGCCTAAATGGTCAGGAAACAGTAGGACTAGACATCAAAACCTCTCTCCAGGGACACATGTATGGAAAGATTTGTTGTTTGATTTACTCTAGGCATGTGAGGCCATGGTGTGGAGTTGGTTTACCAAAATTATTCAATCATGTCAACCAAAAAATGTATCAAATTAAGCAAGGAATGCTGTGGTTAGTTGAAACTTTTTGGTTAAATTTAAGTCTTATGTTTATTAAACAACGTCTTACGAGGATTACCAGTGTTGAAACCATGACAACATGCAAAATGTGAAGAAAGTGATCTTACTTGTGTGGAGAAGAGCGGTTGAAGCATGTCTTGGTCACATCAGTCACATTGGGGTTACAGCAGTCGCCAAGGTCATAGAAGAAGTTTTCCCAGTTACATTCAGGGTCACATACACCATTCCCCTGCTTGTGCTCAGGGCAACGGCTCCGATGCCCAGACATGCAGTCACCTGCATCAAACCCTGTCAGCGGATGATTGCATTCTGGGTCACATGCATCATCACCAACTTTGCTGATATCACAGTTAGCTAGAATCAGGCGATTTCGAAGGGAGGAATTGGTCACATTGTGAATGCTAAGCTCCCAGGTGATGTTGTAGGGGCTAAAGGCATCATTAAGCTGCTGGTGCTGCAGGCTGATCTGGTGGTCTGATACAGTTGGCCTCATACGTGCATCGTCCCAAATATTTATGACACGATATAGTACTTTCTTGGGCCGGCGGAAGGTCCAAAGCTTGTTGTAGTTTTTGATGACCTCAACATTGTCGCACACAGTTTGACCGCAAGTTGGAGGCTCCAGCGTTGTGTCCAATAATCCCTCAGAAATTCCAGCTCCCCCACCACCCAGAAACCCTCGTCCAGCTCCTCCCTGCTCAGGCTGAGGAAAGCTTCCATCTTTTACAGTCAGCCACTTCCGGCCAGGGTGCTCAAATGTTTCACGAATGACCAGCTGAGGTAGATCTTGGGGGTCTTCATGGCCCTTCATATCCCTGATAATCTGCCTCTGACCTCGGGCCTGCCTCCATAGACCCACCCTTTCCACTGCCCCCCTGTAATTATGATTCAGTGCATTCCCCCCAATCATAAGCACTTTGCACTTTTTGGTCAAATGGCTGAAGACGTCACCTGATTGCTCCCGACTGACGCCCACTTGCGCACCATTGACAAAGAGCTTCATGTACACGCCATCATATGTGACTGACACGTGTGCCCATTGGTTGGGTACGTAGCGAACGTTGGAGTGGATGGAGGTCACTTTGTGGGCACGGTCAGTTTTGAGGGAGAAGAAGAAGCGGGGGTCACGATTCCCGTGTTCACTAACCGCCTGGATGCCAAGCAGCCAGCCTCGGTCACTGGAGGCGTAGAAACATTTGTCGTATAGGCCTAGGGAGGGAATAAAAAAGGTAAATTAATATGTGTCTGCCTTTATTTTAAGATGTGAATGTGGACGTAAACATGAGAGAAAATGAACAGCACTTTTCAATAGCCATGTTTACACAGAGATCATGCAATACCGCTGGAACGAAGGCCTGTCATTACGCTGGCTTTGCTTTTTTACACTGAACCAAACAATGTTGGCATAATGCTGCCCCAGTGTGTGACATATAACACAACAGCATCGGCGTCCCATCCTGCTGGCTCCCCCGTTTCACACAGCAGTCGATTCGGCTTTGTTATTACCTAAACTGCCGGCTTAACGGCGGAACAACAATGGCCCGCCATTCCGTGTTTGTATGTTTTATACAGAAGGCGAGGCGTAATAGCGGCGCAACATTCCTGCCTTGAACAGGCAATGTTAAAGGGGATAAAAATAGAAATGCTTGTGATCTTCACAAGTCACATGCATAAAATCATTAATGCTAATTATATTTTAGTATTTGTTGGTCAACATGCAATTTAGATTTCAATGTAGACATTTTGAACACTATAGATCATTCTGAAATATTCTGAAAAGTGTCACTTCCAGAGGGAGACTGAAAATGTAGTTGAGATTAGGAAGCTAATGTATTGATATGATGTATTTTTTTATATCTAAGTGCATGTTGTCCTTGAAATTGGGTGGAAGTGCATGTTTAGCTAAGGGAGACCCCATGGAAATCTCTCTGTATAGGCTTTTTCGTGAACACTGAGCGCATTTAAAGCTGTTCGTGTAAATGCCCCTTGCCAGCGGGGTAGCCAGAAAACGCTAGTTTTCTGCTAAAGCCTTGTTTTTGTAGAGGCACCAAAACACCTTTTTCCTGTTTCACTTGGACCGTGTATGTCAGCTTCAGCATGGTAATGTGTTTTCACTTCTTAGGGGATCTCTGAATGTTAACTGTTTGTTTGTTTAGCGCTTGTCGAGGTACGTGTGTGCAGGCACACAAGTTCATGTCTGTGCATGTGTGTTTGTTAATACATGTATGTGACTATGTGCATATACCCATAAGGCCCACTCAAAGTGTGCAAAGTTTCCAAAGCACCTTGGCACACCTCACAAGGTCCATCTCAGCATGTGAAAATCTGTGTGTTCACTAGTGATTCTGGGGAGGGAGAAGGGTCTCCACTCTGGTCATAAGAATACATTCCTGGGATTTGCTAACATCAGGGATGAACTTCTAACCATGAGCTTTCTGGCAATTATATATATCCACAAAGAGACAGTCTGTGCACTCCCAGTCTATATAGGTTTGGAGTGTCCTTTATAGTTTCTTCTGAGATTTCTACATCACATGCCTGTAATATCCCTTCCCATTTGTCTCTGCTACCTTAAGTATGGTCTGAAATTATAAACGGATTATCATAGTGATGATCACATCTTTGCCTCAACGTACTTGCCCACTGAAATGCCTTTGTGCCCCATCGATTAGGCTACCTGAGCCTGCAATAAGTGGCTGGCTAATGGTGATTGCACGGACAACTTTGACCTGTTTCTAATTAGATGCACACTCCAGTATGCATTCATTAACTTGGTATTTCAATGGACTAATGTTCAAAGAGCGAGGGTTGGGTTCAACGTCAAGGTCAGTCCTTTGGTGGATGACGTTTTCAGGCTTTCCACTACACTGGAAGGAAAAAGCCTTCCATCTGTCAGCCAGTGCACTCAAGGCTAAAAGGTGTGCTAAAATGCTCGTAGGGCTCCTAGTGTAAACAGCTGTCATAATTCTGCCATGCTCAATTAATCTAACACACTACACTTTTCCAGACCCTGCACTGCGACTCTTCTGGCTCACACAAATACACCTACACACACACATGTGCACATACTTATACAGACATGAATATATACACACTCATGAACAAATACACACACTCCCAGAAACACACCCGCGCAAAGGGATTTGCATGTGCACACGCTATGGTAGAGAGCTGTTCCTGTCAGGTTCAAAGGCAACCTTCCTCGCACTTGCCATTTGTCTTCTTCCAAGAAAAACACACTCAGGAAAAAAGAAAAAGTAAAAAAACACACATACACACACAAAGAAAAATGTCACAAGGACTTGATAAAAAGCAGGGAGGAAGGGAACAATGAAGACTCCATTTACTTTTGAGCTGTTCTGGCTCTCAAAGGTCAAAGAAAGGCACTTTTCATAGTCATACTAAAGTGACCGCCACACTCATTTCCCTGAAGAGACAATGGAAAATTCCATTAATATTTTTAAAAACAAACTTAACGAACATAACAAGGATATTGATTATAAAAATGTCATCACACCACTTCAAAACACTTGACTTCAAAAATTTGACTTGGCTGTCAAGTTTCACTCTGCATTAATTCAACTAAATGCTGGTTTTAAGGAGTCATAAACCACTTTTTCTGCACTGTAACTTCTACTGGGACGCTGCCATCACAGAAAACCTCCCCATTAAATGTAAGGATATAATCTTCATTTTGGGGTATTCAACAACACTTAGTAAGGCACTCAGTGAATGACCATGATAATGATTCAAACTAATAAAACAACTGTGAAGATGTTTCTATTTAGGGTAATGATTGCTGAGAATAAGTGTTACACTCAGTGCTCAACCCCTCTTCAAACTCCAAACACTTGCCAGGTAATTAGTTATGAAGTCAATATTACTCATTGTCCTCTTAACATCCCAGTTACATTTGATTATGATGAAACAGAAAGAAGATACCGTTTTTAACATCCATGAAAAAAGGACCCTTGACAAGCAAAAATGTGTTTTTGAACAACTTTTTGTGTGTATCATCACAATAGATGACAGCACCAAAATATATCTGTTATCACAGCAAATTATCTGCCAACGTCTGCAAATAATTGTCCTCAGCAGGTCATGGAAGAGAGCCTCCATTGCTCTTGTGATTTATTTTCCTCTTCCTTTGATGCGGGACAACCCAACATGACCCGGATACAAGGGCTAATAGGGCACAACAAAGTTTGCATAACATTTGGACACAGAACTTGATGTTCTGATTGTGTGGTTGTGTGTGAGTGCGGATGGGCGGGTGTGTGCACGTACATATGTGTTTGTGTTTGTATAAACTCTTACATTTCACATGCTTTTAAACCTGGGATCAATTCTGATCATATCAACTGATTAACTGTCACACCCGGGAAATGACAGCACAGGAAACAGTTTGTGATTTAATTTAAATGGCACAAGACAATCCACATTTGTATTTGATGGTGGATTGACCGGTCATCTGTGGAGAATAAGTAACATCGATTGATCCCTGGACATTCTCTTTTTACCCAAAAGTCGTCCTACTATACTTCTCCAAGGAATTGTTATAAGAAATCTCCACTCAAACAACTTAACTTCATCATATCAAACCAGATAAAGCACATAAAGCCCAGTGTCTCTTTTATATGTCATAATGATCTTAACTATTTTAGGGGATCAGTTACAATCCTCCCCTCCATTGTTACTAAATGAAGATATTCCTCGGAGTTGGAAGAATCATGTGTGTTCACGACACAACTCAAAAACAACAACCACCAGAGTTGGTCAAGGATGCAAAAGTACCCAGACCACTTCAGGCAGGGCTTCCAGTTTTCATTTTTCAAGCACAGACTCTGCTCACTGTATGATCCAATTGCACAAAAAACAACATGTAACAAAAAGGTAAATTGAATATGGGCGAAAGAAAGCAAAAGAACAAATGAAAAAGAGAGAGACAAAGAGAGAGAGAGAGAGACAGAGAAAGAGAAACAGCAATGGTCAAAACAACACAGTAAATAAAACAGCTGCTGCAAACAACACTCTGCTCGGATCAAAACAAGGGGATGGAGCATTTTTAGAGGCACTAGGATTTTTGAAGCCTGAATTGGATTTAAAAGATTAAGCTTTATTAAATTTGTTTGGTCATCATATTTGTTCTCTTTAGGTCCCCTCTCTGGCACACTGATGTGTGCACGATGGGAGCAAACCTTAAAAACGAACACACAAGATTATACATGAATAGTAATCTTTAGTAGGAAGAAGCCAGTACAAGATTGGGGGGGGGGGGGGGGGGGGGCACAACAACAACACCTGTAAAAAATGATGTGATCCAGTACAACATGTGGAAACCTATAATGTTAATTTTCTATTATGATTGTGTCCGAGGGGTGTGTATTCCACTCGTTGTTTATGTTGTTGTCGTACTGGATTGTATTTTCCTGTACAGATGTTCCTGTTATTGTGTCCATCTTCTGTAAATCTGAGAGTCACTCAGGTCACAACAGACCCTCTCACCCCGGTCTCCCCCAATTTGAGACTCTTACAACGGGATTGTTTTTTTTTTTTTGCAGAGCACTTCCCTGCCAACTGGCTAGCACTACCTTAAAGTGTACTGTCTACACACACACACACACACACACACAAGTGGTTATTTATGTGTGTTGGGGGTAGGGGGTTGTTTTGAGAAAGCCAGACAAATAGAAAACAAAGGAGCATGTAAATGTGCTCATATGGTGAAGTTAAGTCCCCAGAACGTGCAGACTGGCATACAGGAGACTGAGGAGGACTGAGTTCAATTCAGTTCAGTTCAAAGGCAGCCATCTGCACAAGTACTGTAGCAGGCAATGAGTTGTGTATGCAACGCTCCCTGTCGGCAAGGGAAAGCAACAAAAAAAAAATAAAATAATAATAATAATAATAAACTGTCCTATACTGTAATGCACAAAGGCGCAAAACAGATGATGCAGAACTGTTTTTAACACCTCTCTGGTGCTCCTTTTACGCACGGCTGGCGACCCGGCAGGACAGAAAGGAGCGCGAACAGATCACAGCTACAAAGTGTCCAGATTTCCTCGGACGACAGGGATCTATACCCGGGGGGGGGTCGGTGGTCTGTCCTCCAGTCGGTGGAGAGAGAGAGAGAGAGAGAGAGAGAGAGAGAGAGACGCAGCACCGCTATCTGATTGCGAGTGACCCGGCGGTTCCGCACTGTAGTCTTGCGCTTGGAGAGACATGTGCGCGTCACCCGCCAGTCCCCGTGAAGAGCGCGCCGCCACTGCCACAGGCACAGGCGGGACGCTTTTTCGGGCAGGAGGGGAAACCCTGGATCCCTCGCTACCGTCCCGTAACTCCGGTGGCCAATCCAAAGGTGTCGGTTTTTTTGGGGGGGGGGGGGGGGGGGGGGACACTCGGGCGTGCGGCTGGAGCTGCGCGCCTTTGAGCGCCTTCACGCACACCGCGCATCTCTCCCCGCGCTCTGTGCCTGACGTGACGTGCTCGCTCACAAAGTTCTGGCCATTACATCATAGTTTTAAAATAGCCAAGTCGGTTCAGAGAAATTACATTTTACGCACAGTGACATCAGCTGCCGGTCAAATGATGCAGCAGCCTGTATCTGCTCCTCGCGCCGATTTTTACGACCATAACCCCGCATAAATCACCACTCCGAAGTGGACAGATTGGAAAGGGAAAACGAATGTGTCAAAATAAAGCAACGTTGCAGGGGTTTTGGTGGCCAACTTAAATGTGATCAACATCTCCAGTGACCTTATGCTTGCACTACCTAAAATATCCGCTGTACTTTTCGGAGCATTACATCATTGTCTAGTCTGATAGATGAACTCATTTTCAACTCGCTGAAACTGCATGTTGCTTTGTTTGATAGACTACATGACACCGGGATAAAATACCCGCACACTGGCACGTTTGGTTCTCATTTTCCAATTTAACTCGCTTTGGAGTTGCACTGATAAAAAAAAAAAAAAAAAAAAAAGGAGTTGGGTTGACAATTGGATGGAGGATGAGTAGACCGTCCTACCTGCAATCACTGTGGGTGATCGTTGACCTCCCTCCGGTTTGATCCACATCTCCAGAGTGAAATTTCCTCTGGGTATCTCCACGCCAGGCTTCAGCCGCAGCTGATCTCCCCTGCCGGTGAAATAGACCGCTTTCCCCCGGTCCGGAGAGTTCTCATCCGCCTGAGAGGAGCGCCGGCGCTGCCGGAGCACCCGCCGCTCCAAGCCGGGCAAAGAGCGTTTGCCCCGGGGCAGGCGTGTGGCACAAGCCCCTGGGATGGTGGCTTTCGTCTCCCTGATGCGCACCAACTCCCTCTTGGATCTCCCCTTTCTCCGGACTGTCCCGCACTCTGATCCAAAACACAAGATGAGAATCACCAGGCAAGACACCCAGGGAGATGTCCAAAGTTTCATTTTTCGGGAGAGGAAATGGCAAAAAAAAAAAAAAAAAAAAAAAAAAAAAAAGAAAGAAAAAAAAGAAAAGAAAAGAAAGAAAAATTAAAATAAGAGAAAAAATAAATAAAAGAAACAACGGGATGACTAGAAAAAAATATATATATGTCCGCAATGTTCTCCTCTTTGGATTCCTCTCGAGTTTTTCCTTCTCTCTTTTTTTACAGCGGTAGAATGACAAACCGTAGAAACTGTCTAAATAAACCCATAAAGCTATGCTGTTTTTCCCTCTTTATAATGCTAAGCCACGACCCCCTCTCTTAAGCAAAACTACTCTGGAGACATTCAGGGGACACAGGAATATTTGATTCATGTATGTGTTCCACGGTGCCTTTTCAATGGGTCCCATTTAGCCAAAGGGATGACTAATAAGTAATCAATCAAGAGGGGGGTCCGGCCGATGCCCCCTCATCCCCTTTGGACGGTAGGAGTTACTTGCAGAAATCCACAGTTGTCCACCAAGCTCTCGTCACACCTTTTTGTTGTTTCCTTATCCTACCCGTAAAACAGCATGAGAAATGGCACATGTTAGATCCCAAAGGAAAGTGACAACAAACCGACCTCTCATATTTATTACAGGAAACAAGAGGTAAATTGTGATCACACACACACAAAAAAACAAAAAAAAACAAAACAAAAAAAAACCAAAAAAAAAAAAAAAAAATGGAATCCAAACTTCCCCCTTCGCCTGTGTGCCTGCACAAAAGTTGAAATGCACTATGATATCTGGTGAGGCGAGGGAGAGAAAGAGGGACAGAGAGCTGCAGAAGTAAGCATCGCGGTCCTCATTGATTGCCTGGAGCAGACACACTTGGAAGAGTCGGGGCTCGCCGTCCGATTTAGAGGCAGTTTCTCTCCCAAGTCTTTTTAAGAACAACTCATGTTTCAAATGTTCCGGGGCTGTGTGCGTGTGTGTGTGTGTGTGTGTGTGTGTTTTTTTTTTTTTACAAAGTGGGAAGTCACACAGGTAGGCAACTCTCACTGACGGTAATTCTCTCCCTGGCACATAGTGATAGGATGGTGTTTACGGAGTTTGAAAGGCGTATATGTATCCCTCTAGCGGTTACAATTTAAACAATCCAGCACTTCCACCAAGTCCACAGCACACAGGACCATAACCGAGCAGTCTGAGAACATGGAATAAATATTCCAATCCTTGCTGTTTTTTTTTTTTGTTGAAATTCCCACCTGAAGTTAATTTAAAGTTAATTTAATTTCAAAGCCATAGATTGTGGCACACTGACATTCCTCAAGATATACATTAAAACTTAGTTTAACGGATGACTAGACTATTCCTTAATTTAAATGTTTAAAATGTACTATTGATATTGAAGTCTAGAGATAAAGATTGTGCCAAATATGATTTAGAGATCAAAGCTTTTATTTCAAATTGTTGAAAATCACCAGTAAAAATCTAAATAATT
This sequence comes from Lateolabrax maculatus, assembly GCA_031216445.1. Lineage (NCBI taxonomy): Eukaryota > Metazoa > Chordata > Actinopteri > Acropomatiformes > Lateolabracidae > Lateolabrax > Lateolabrax maculatus. Next base: position 9,196,624 of record CM062219.1, read on the forward strand.
TGTAATCGATAGAGATCTATCTATCTATCAATCTATCTATGGCTCCAAATTATATATGTGCTATTTGTTTTATACTATTAAGATACTCAGACTTTTCAGACAGTACTCCATTTGAACTTTGGCAAAGTATGATGTATTCTATAAAGGTAGATCTGTCCCGTCAAAGTCATGTTTCCCATTAATGTCTCTTCAAAATAAAGTAAGCAGTATATCAAAGAAGTAATGGGAGAACTATGACAAAGTCATAGCAGCATCTTTACTTATCTTAATTTAATGGATCATATGTCCTTTCTTCTTTCTGTTTAAAAGCCATAGTTTGATGTTTTTAACCCTCAAATGGCAATACATGCACTTATGTGTGTATGTACTATCTGTGCATGTTTAAAAAAAACTCCAATCTGAGTTTATAATAGTTTACTATTATCACACAAGGATTTCTATCAAAGAGATTTGAAAAAGAAATGTAAGTTTCAGGTTCACACATCTTAATATTTACTGACCTGTCACTTTAGATGGATGTGACTCTCAAAACCACACTCCCAACTAAGGTTTGCAAGCCTTTGAGAGTGGTGACAAAGCCTCAGCCGCTGAGTGAAATGAAAACGATCCTTTGGTCAATGTTACTTATTACGCTGAGAATATTTTGACATGGAGAAGACAGTGACTTTACCTTTAATGGCTTCCCAGTCAACTGGAATGTGTTTACTCTCTCTTCTCGCACAGGTTGTTTATTGTAAATGTGTGTTTAGACGGCCAAAACTTGCCACCTACCATAAAGGAAAGGCAGAACAAACATTAAATATTTGCTTTCTTTTTTCATATGGTGTTGTGATTTTGGGCCACATATTTCCTTTTGTGTCTTGAGCCGGGGGGGAAATGACATACTAAAAGGTGTCTGACCTTGTAAGCTGCTGGGAGCAGAGTTTCACATGCACCACAAGTGTAAATCTTGTCAAAGCAGACAGTGGATAACTTTGTGCGTCCGAACCTTCGCGTGACGTGTTGTTATCGCACATTCTCCTTTCGGACGTGGTTGTGTGACAACACATCCATCTCTTTGAACAAGTGTTTGTATGAGTCTTTGTCTCAAAAAACCCTGGTTCCCATGAGATGGCTTGCTTCTGATGCACACTTTTGTGGTAAAATGAATGCTTTTTAAAAAATGTATCCTTTCTTTTCTGATTTATATTTTCAGCAAAATATGGCTGAGTCACAGCCAAATGTAATTTAGTATTGCCATGCAATGCAAGTGGATTTCCATAAAACATACTTGATATCAGAAGTTAACACTGAAGGAAAATGGGAATGCAAACCCACTGAGGTGCCAAAGTATCATGACAGAAGCTGAAAGACAACTCCAGTCCTGTAATTGCATTCTTCACTTATTCGCCTAAGATCAGACTCTTTCTCTCTGTGAAGGAACATTAGTGCTGAAGTTAGAAAAGATGACCTAACCTAATGTGTTACAGTCAGCATCCATTCAGGTAGGTACACTATGTACTGACTGAAAGGGGGGGGGCTCTAAAACATGCTCACATAAAGGTCATTCACCATCCCTCCGTTATGCAAGGAGATCGAGTTGAATTGTTTCAGTACAGTCTTGCACCCACCACCTAACCCGTCAGGGCATGGACCAATCACAATGCACAAAGTTCAAACTGTGCAACTCCCTGGCTCTACCATTTGCCAGTAAAAGAGTGTCACAATATCGGTCCTTTCCAAAACAGGCTGATTCCCAGTTATTCCTGGATTTTACGGTCCAGGAAGATAACATCCCATCTTAACCCAATGACCTGTTGTGGTTCATGTCACCCCTGTGCAAATCCCACTGTAAATCTAAATCAGTCCGTAAAGCAGAACCCACTGCATCCCTTTAAGAGGAGCATGATGTTAAGATCAGTCAGGGGTCAACAGTGAATAAAATACCACTGGACAAACACAAACCTTTGACATTGTCAAATATGCATATATACACATACATATATATATACATAAATATATATACATAATACATATAGACATACACATATACATACAAATATATATAAACTGCAGTTAAGGACACGTACTGAGTTGTAGCAGTAAGTGACACTGTTAGGATTATCCACATTCATTATCTGAATGCATGCAAACATTTTTGGGCTTTTTTTTTTTTTTCTCTGTTGCCACTCACTTTTGACGCAGGGAGATTACATCTTTTCTGTCTAAAAGTAACAGCTTGGTGAGATGAGTAAAACATAAGCACATTAAACACAGCGCAGAGAATGGAGCAAAAATATGCGCATTTGATGGTTCTTTAAATTTTGGTTTCATTAATCACTATGCATTAACAAAATAAACTATATTAACCTTGTTTAACACCATGTAGAGCCTCTATAAGTATGCTATAACTTTATCTCTACCTCCACTGTGCTCCCATGGTGATGCAGCCATTGCTGCCTTCCTATCACTTCTGTTTGGAGGTAAAGTAGTTGCAGCATTGTACAATAATCCCGCTACATCATCTGAGTGACTGTGGAGTAGTGCGAGTCAAACAGGAAAAAAACATTGTCCTATAATCCATTAATGCACTCGGCTTAATCTGTGACTGTGGTTGTTCTAAAGTGCAAACCTAAATGCTTTTGTCTCATTTTTTTGTGGATGATCTGGAGGGTAAAATGATACACTCGAGTGTCAACAATGTTAAAGAATAATGCAGATTAGTTCGACAGTAAATATGGGGGAATTCTGAATGGTTGAGAGTTGTGAAAGGAAAATAAAAGCTGTAGCGACAATAGGATTCCGTAACAGTGGCCAGAACCTTGTAAGGCGGTGGCTCTTTCTAGATATAATGCCGTTACAGAATATCCATTAAAGCCCTTAAGAATATAATCCCATGCTACCTACAAACTCACACCAGGTCTAATTTTCAACGGTTCTATGAAAACTAAACTGTCACGCAGGCAGTTTCTGGTAAAAAAGAGACCGCTTCCAAATAAGAGATGTGCCAAGTGAGATGGAGGTGTTGTTTGTTACTTTTAAACAGAATATCACAAAGATTACAGAAAATGTATACATTTGCGTAAATCGGGTTTAATCTTTTCTAATGCTTATGACAGCTGTCATTTATATGCGCTTAGCATGGAAGGGCAACCAGTTCAGTTGGACAGTGGCATACTATATATGGTGTTATGGTTTAATAATCAAAACATAATCACAATAAAGAGTATTGGCAGAATGGTACGTGAAATATTATTCATCGCAGTGAGTAGTCAGATGACTGTCTGGTAGGATGCATAAAATCAATAAAATGTCATACTTTGTTGATGAAAACTTAAATGTCAATTATTCCATTTTATTCCAAATTAGCAAAGTCTACTTTTTATTTTACATAAATTCATCACAGCCAATTCAATCATCTTAAGTCAAAAAGTAGATCATTGACGACCACAGTGAATAAGTTAACTCAAGCAAATGGTTGCGTCTTACATTTATGTCTGTAATTTAATCATCTCTCCTAAGTGCATCTGTATCACTATGCTATGGTATATTAAATTACAGTCTCTTTTTGTATATGCCCCCCCCCCCCCCAAAAAAAAATCCAGTCTGGCCCCTTTATCTTCCCTTATCCAAGTGCTACATCATTTATTAGTCATAGCTTCCAGCTGTAGAGCAACAGACAGTAAGAGAACAGGAAGACGATGTGACTATGTTGTATCTCTGCCTCGAGCTTTTCTCACCACAGTGTCCTGTCTTTCTATACCCGAGTCAGACTACATCTGTCCACTTATCTGCACCTTAATGGCAGTTTTACGCTTGTCAAATTACAACTCCTTAGAGCAAAGGATAGTTCCTCCAATTGCTATCTAATACAATTTGGTTTGACCAAAAAAATTTGGACAAAACCTTTTTAACACACATAAACATCACACTTTAGCGGAAAAAAACTTAAAAAATGATGGTACTACTGTAGATAGCTTCAAGTCATGATGCAGTCATACGTACTGCCACCTGCAAACCACCTTAGTTAAATGTGGACATCATGTAGCACGAAATATACACTTTCTCAAGTGATATGCTGGAATGCCTATACGCTTAATCACACAGCTGATTCAATTATATCAGTTTATGAAGGCTAACCAAGGTAACATATACACAATAATTTCATGCTTACTTTCCAGTCAGAAATAGATCACATCTACAGACAGAGGAACATTCGGATACACTTTGCTTTTTAGATCATTGCCTTAATGTTTGCTGTCCACACTATAATGCCAAAAAAAAAAATTCTCTTTTTTTTTTTTGTGGTTTAATTTTAGTTAAAAACAAACTGAAGCATGTTTGGCCGTTCTGTTACAGTTGACTTTCTTTCTCTTTGAGTATAGCTGATCAAACAACAGGGGTGTAGCCATTGGTGAGTCTTGCTTTTTCTGTTGCTAGACTATTGAGCAAGTATGAAGTAAATAAATGCATAAGAGAGTTGTGGGGAGTTGGGAGTTAGGGTTTCTGGCAAATGGAATTGATATGCCATGTTTTTGAAAGCTTCAGCAGATAAAAATCATACATCCGTGTTTTCAAAAAGCCAAATTTTCCCATCCTGACTGCAACGCAAGGCTAGCATTTTCAAATGTATTCACTTTGCAGAGCCAAAAACACCGAAAATACAATGCTTTCCTTGCTGAACTGTTTCCACCTCACCCTTGGCACATGGTTCCCAGACACATGATGAGAGAATCCACTAGAATTCACTGAGTAATATGTACTCCAGTGGAAGCATGGCTCAATAATATAGACTATTCATTACAATAATTTAACAATATATTGTCTCTTGTCATGCCAATATGTCTGCACTGTTGAGACTCCTGGAACAGCTTTTTTTTTTTTTTTTTTTTTTTTTAAGTCTAACTCCCAAAGCAAAAACTAAATATTTCAGATGGATACTTCAGGAAATACAGAACCATGCTGAACATCACATCACTGGCTACATATACAAATGTGTACAAGGAGTGTGTTACTCATCATCTTCACATCCTGGATTTTAGCCACGGTTGTGAGCTGTGTGGTAAACAATAACCCAATAATGGTCCCTGACGGCAACCAAGGCTTGCCCTCGGTTCTACTGCATGTGGGGAAGAATTATATGTGCAAGGGTGCAGAGTACGGCATAGTCAGCACACCACTGCTTGCCACCACTACTGCCCCTCCGTCTAGACGTTAGAGCACGTCCATATGGAGATGGTTAAAAAGCTCATTAGCCGGCCTACTTGAAATACAGTTGCAGTGACGCTTGTCCATAAAAACACAAAGTAGAGTGGTTTCTGCAGTGGTATTAACCAGGTTGAGGCATCAAGCCCCCAGGACTGACAACAATTTGGCACAGGCCTCCAGTTCACCAAACGATGGCTGAAACTTGCATGCTTTCCAAGAAAGGAATAAGGAGAGAAATTAGTTCTTGGAAGATTTCTGGAACTTTGTGCTTGAGGTAGTCTGATCCATCTGGGTGAGGAAGAGTGGAAAAATGTCTGGTAAGGTGAGTGGGATATGGGCCATTGGAAGAAAAATGGCTTGGTCTTATTAAAAACATTTAGGGGGACCAAAGGATTGCTTTGGGGCAAGGAAAGATTTGAGGAAGAGAGTGCAAAGACCAAATTCATGCAACGACCATTCCCAGTTTGTCACTACTGAATTTTCACCATTACATTCACACATTGAACTCATTGAACTAAAACTCAACCCCCCCTTCCTTTACTTGCAAGATGTTTCTCACAAAAAATAAACTGTATATTGTATAGGCTTTCAGGTTGTAAAATACACCCATAAAAAGTATTATTTATGATGTTTTCTGAGCCTTTTGACATTTGGAGAGCTGTGGATTAAAGCACCTTAACACCTACTATACAGTCAAATAGATGTCGTCACAGGCTTGACTTAGCCTAATTAAGGAAACTGATACCATGGGAAGATTACTTTTTTTTTACTTTATTACTTATCGTAACTTTCAAGCTGCGATGATTAATATTTTTACATTAACAATTCATCAAATAACTACATGCATTGTGAAAAAGAGCCCGATATTGCCCTCAGGAGTTGGTAGGGACCATAAACAGAGGTAAAAGGAGAGTGAGTATTGAACTTACATTCTTCAGGTGACCACAACCGGATTCCAAATTAATAATAATGTTTTTCTGTGACTGTTCAATGTGTAAATATGCTAACACGTATATCAACTTTAGTGCTGGTTGTACAAATCTAGAGTTAATGGTTGCAATTATGGTCGTCAAAACGGGAAAAAAAGATTTTGATTTTTTGGATCCAAATATAAGATGATTTTCAACAATCAGAAAATGTAATCAAATTGCTGCGTTCATTTGCACACTGACTGCATGAGGTTGCAACACAGGCTGTTCAGGGATAAATCAAATTTGACAGCAGTGACCACAGAGCAGCAGTAACACTGTTAAGCACTAAGGAGAGAAAACCTCAAACATCACGGATGAAAGATATAGATAGCAACTGTACACCACACTTTGACTGGTTTCAAACTGGAGGTAATGCTGCTTGCTTCAGCACAATCAGTTTCATCCAAACAAAACACCGGCAGTGTGGAGGTGAGGAAGGTCTCTACATTGTACACAGTGACCATTTTTAAATATAGTAACAAACAAAAGGGAATCATCAGAGAGACTACTGGTATCCCTGTGTTTTGCTGTTCTGGCCGGGCCCATTTACTCAGTCAGTCTGCAATTTTAAATACAAAAACTAAATATGAATATTTACTGTATGTTACTGAGCTATAGATGCAAGAATTGGTAAAAACCAAATGAATGACTGTTCAAAGTTGGACAAGCCCTACACAATTACCTGTCACCAAAGTCAACATTCTCTCAAGTATCCTTTGTGAGCACATATCAAAGCTTCACACCTATTAAAGTTTTCCCTTTATTAATACGACCAACCCTCATTGCTCAATATCTTTGAGGTTGTGCGTTTCACTGGCATATTTACACTCATCTGAACAATAAAAATGATGTGCCAAATGCTCATAAAGCATCAGATTCATAGAGTGGCGCCAGTGTCATAGCTCTGCCCTATATATGTGTACGAGTGTGCACGCCTGCACATACTGGTGTGCAAGCATCTGTATGACTGCGTTTGAATGGATTGCAAATGTTTGATGGAGGTGTGTTTTATTCGTAAGCAGAAATGGAAATAGCCACACAGGGTAGGTGGGAGCCTGTGTTGAGGTGCATGTGTGTGCAACTTCACAGTTGTTAGCGTAAATATGTTAATCAGAATGAAATAAGTGAATTTCCTGGGTATAGAGCTTTAAAACCATGGTACAAATGTCAGTATTTAAAGAGGTGGGGGTCATTGGTGACTATAACCAAGTGAAGAATGGCAGGAATGTGTAGAATGTGGTTGGTAAACAACGTTAACAAAATGCTGTGGACTTTGTAAAGAACATATATACCTTATGCTCTTTGGGTGTGTCGTAAATAATCAAAGTGCTTTGTGGACTACGTAAACAACGTTGTGGTTCTTGTTGACACGGTGTTGCGTAATGTATATTTTACTCTGGGTGGGAAACATAATGCGTTTAGTGAGATGGTAAAGTCAGTAAGCAGAAAAACACATGCTGCAGCATAAGTAAACAATGCATAATGCTACATTGAGATGAGCAAACAATGGGCACGTGCTGATTCGCTGTCAACAATGCGATGCCGCACCTTAATGTGTCTGGGCCAAACAATGCAAAAGCCGATTATGCAAATTGGGGTTATCGAGGGCACTGCAATGTAACAATGGCACCAAGTTGATTGAGCCGGGCTGCATGTGTGTGTGTACGCTACCCATCCCCTTGGGTTTCTTTTTTTCCCCACAGATGCCCTTCCCAAAACCCCCTATCCTATGGTCTCTGTTCTGGGGCCTCATTATAGGGGCTGCTGTCAATCGGAAGGTCAAGGGTCGCGGCAGAGGATCAGCTTGATCAATACCCCCCGGCCTGATCAATCAACTTGTCTTTTCGTTTCCACCAATAAGATACCAGCTTCCATCAAAACAAAGGAGTGAGGGGAAAAAGAATGCCAGAAAGAATTAGGAGGAGTAAGAAGAGGGAGAATGTAAACAAGCCTGCCTCGCTGAACAGATCCCAGAAGCTTCTTTTTTTTTCTCAGTTTAGAATGACATTGTCAAGGACTAGGACATTGATGAGTGGTGTGCGTCATCATGATGCACCTGTAATGCCCTTGGGTCCTTCTGTGTTTGCTCCAGATCTGAGACACCTTGTGGGAGATTTAGATCTGTGGCTGCATAGTGAACAGTTCCTTACGGCAATAAGACACACACGTGTGCACTGGGCATCTTGCTCCCCTTAATGGGTGGCGATAATTTAAAAAAAAAAAAGTTAATATTTGCAGAAGTGCACATTCATCTCGAATCCTTTCAGTGGAAAAGCGCTGCTTTTTACAAAATAACTCAAACAATTATGCTTTACGATTACAACAGCATACTTCCATTTCATTATAAATCACCTCATTTCATATATCCAAATTACAAGACACAGGCTGCCTCTCCTCAATTCCTTTTAGCAGTTGCAGAGTTAAGAAAATTGAAATGATCCATTAACTTTGATTATCAAACAGGCTTAATAAATGGGTCATTTTTCAGTATCCTCTCAAATTAAAATTGCTCACTGTGTATTTTCAATTGAGTGTCTGCTTCTGTGCCAAGGAATTATTCTCCCTGAGGAATCATTCCAGCCACCAAGTAGTTACAAATCATGGAAATGAGATGATGGAATATAGAATAGAAAGGCACTCAATGCTAAATCATTAAAAATGTACTTTCTTTACCTCAGCTCCAGTGTGACGCCTCACATGACATTAGTTGGCATAGATCCAAGCATGAAGAAAGAGTACGCCTGAGCTGTTCTGTGCTAAAATATATATATTTTAAACTAAGGGCACTATCCTAACAACACAGTCATGACATGCAGCAATAAAACAGATTTAAAAGGTTTGTAATACAATTTGAATGCTCTAAAATCAGGCGGAATAGTACACTTAAGTGATGACTCTTGGACTGCCAGAAGGAGAAAGTCAGTCACAAAACTACTTTCACTTCATTAATCTGTTACCTTCAGATCCTAAATTATAATTATAAAAAATAAAACTGTAAATTCAGCAACCAACCCAATCCCCAGAGCCACAAAACATAAAAAAAATAATGGACCACAAAGATAACCTAACAGAAAACTTTTGATCTGTTCAATTTTCAGTCCTCTTTTTTTTTTACCTGATTCATTTATGTTTCAGGATTTTTTGATTTATTTATTTTATACAAAAGATTACAGAGACCAGTCGCCATTGGTCAACAAACAAATGAACAATTCATACACATATCCAACCCTCCAAAAAAACATAAATTGTTGTTTTTAAACTTTGGTTTTTGTACAGATTATAAACAAATTAGATAAAACCTGCTAATTAGTGAACTTTAGAGGTAAAATCAGAACTGTGATAGCTGAGTTTGAAAATACGTAATTGCCCAAAGAGATGTTAGTATATTCTTTTAAAAGATTATTTGAATTTTAAAAATTTTAAATCATTTTTCGCATCATTGTATAACAAGTACATGCAGCTGGGGACAGATTGCTAAAATAAAGAGGACAGAGAGGAAATGGAGGAACTAACAGGTCATGAACTGGATTTAAATTCACTATGTTACAAGTACATGGTATATGTTTTAGCTTAGTGAGCTGACAACACGGCCCAAGGGATTGGGTCTAACAACTCATTTGCAGGGAAAGAAGTTTGAAAGGTGCAGCAGAAAGTGAACTGATTGAGTAGCTGAAAACTATGCAGACACTACAGAGGAGGGACAAAACAGGGGAGCAAAAGAACGGCAACAGAAGGAGCAGACTGTATAATAAGGCTTGCTTTCAATTTCTCACAAATTGTTATAATTTCCCAGCCAAAAAACACAATTTTATTGGTATGTGCAATGTTACTTGTCAAGCATTACGTTCTCTTGGTGCAAATTAATTATAGTATCGAGGAAATTATGTAAATGAAAAAAGTCTTACAAAAGGCAGAGTCATGTCAGGAACACAACCACTGATATGCCCTGGCAATAATAATGGCTGTAAAGACCAGCGTCAGCAATCCTGAATATGGCAGTTTAACAAAAGGGCACTGACGTCTTCACAGAAAACAAATAGGCCTGTTTCACTAAACCCCCGAAATTTATCGGCTTCATTGTAAGGGGTTTCAAATTCAGGTTAGATATTTGTCCTCCTCTTGTCATTGTCTTCAGCTGCCTGGAATTGCATGGTGAGGCTGGATGTGCTCCCCAGATCATGGCAACGATTAATAAATAATAACGGTGAGATCAGGGGGACATCACTGAAGGGCTATTTATATCCACAGAGCAAATTTAACCTTGACCTCCTTCCTCACAGTGACCACACTTGCCTTTCTCAAGCCAAGAGTCAAACATCACATTTTCACACTTCAGCGTCATCTCATAACTCTGACTTAGTTATGAAATATTCAAATGCTGCTCTGCCTGCTGTAATGGGCAGTGAAATTTCTCATCACCAGCCACACATACTGTGTGCCCTTTGTTTCAGGGAGGGTGTTGCCAGCACCTGTGTGCTGGTACATATGAGGAGTGCAAAAAAAACGCCTAGACACTCATCCCGTGTGTCAGTGAAGGCGTCGTCGCATAGTTTACATCAGATTTTATCATACGTGGCTTTGGGCAGAACCCGGCAACTCTGAGAGGTGCATGGGAAGCCACAAACTCAATATTTTTGGGTCTCCCGTGAGAAAAAGACTTCTGAGTCAGTGCATGGTGTGCGTGCATGTGTATATATATATGTGTGTCCGCGCAGGTGTGCAGAGGGAGCAGAGCAGGCAGGGCGAAACAGACAGGCGCACCGGGTGCCTGTGAGGTCAGGGGCTAGGTGGAGTGTTAGCGGGAACGACACCTGACAGCAACTGGGCGGATGCGCCCTGGCAGTTCTGTACATTCATGTCACTACTGATAAGAGTCAGCACCTGCTGAGCAGGAGAAAACTACAGTGCTGGTGCCACCGGGTCCTCCATACAGGACAAGGCGAGGACGACGAAACACTTCCTTCCGCCTGTCCTTCCCTGTCCCTCCAGTGCTCGCTGAGCAGACAAGTCGGGACAGCTGTGATGGCCACTGGTTGGGCAAGGTGAAGGTGCCAACCTTGTCAATGGCAGAGGTGGGAGCAAAGCTGCATGGCACCACCTGATTTGGGCTTGGAAAAACGGGATCTGGATGCCTCTCTTTTGGTTGTGTAACAGCCAAGGGCAAAGGGAGGTCTACAGAACTTTCTCTGTTACTGTAAATGTAGCTGGACGGCTACACGTGTCCTACCGGGCAAAGCAGGACAATCGGCTTCAGGCGCCGAAGTTGTTTTAATGGGTCAGTGTGAATGAGTTGTACGTGAACACTGACCAGGAAAAAAGTGTAGTAGTGCAGATGGTGAGCATGAAGGGAGGTCAAGAGTAAATCGCCTATGTACAGTGCTGCACAGTAGCTCATTGATTCATGGCTTTCCACTTGACTGCCTGTTTCTTGCGGTGTTCTCCTGCTGCGAGGGGATTTCTTCTGTATTTCTTAAATCCAAAATGATCTAATGTTTAATTTCTGTTTTCAAATCTGTTAATTTTTGAGGCCTTAGTTTGTAATGTTGCTCAGATGGATTGCATTATACTGTATGGGTGATGCTTTTATTGTGTCCAGCTGATAGAAAGCCAGATACTGACACCTAGTGTTCACATACTGGTACACAGAGGGAACCCCCGTTATATTCAGCTGCTGCTGCATTTGTCACTCCTAATTGCAGTCGAAGCCCAAATTCATTATTTTAAAACTCGAACAATGGCATCCAGTATAAAAACACTCTTATTTTCTGCTTATATGGCTTGTGTGGATGTATGCTGAGTGCATAAGAGCCCCACACACTCCTCGTTACTTTCCTTGAGAAAGAGCTGATCTGCAACTTTTCCTTAACCCAGAACGAAACGGAAGCAATTGTCCAATGGGCGGGTTGTTTTCCCCACATTTTGCTTTTCTAAATGACTGAAATTGAGGGCCGGCTGGCAAACACTTGGTGCCAAAAGCAAATACAAACTTAGTATATAACTGTAGTAAAAGCTTGAAAAATGTCACTTTCAACAGTGGGGTGGGGAGGAAGGGAGGAGGTTGTATATTGTATTGTATTGTGTGTGTGTGTGTGTGTGTGTGTGTGTGTGTGTGTGTGTGTGTGTGTGTGTGTGTGTGTGTGTGCGCGCGCGCGGTGGGTGAGGGGGTTGGTGGGAAAGGCAAACTCGGACGCATGTGCTGCAAATTAGGCTTTTGGTAGGCAGTCCTTGAGCTGGGTATCAGCAGAGGAGAGAGTGTGGGTGTTTCTGCATGGCTGCAGACTGCTGCACCCTTGGGGTCTGACTGACCCGGGTGCGAAAGGAGGGAGAAAGACAGCAGCCTGCGATGAACACTTGCTCCCTCTTTCTGTCTCACTCCCTCACTTTTTTTGCCCCATTCATAGCCCCCGGGGAACCCCTTGCACGCACCTCTAAGCAGCCACTGTATATTCACTCCCCATGTGCGAGTCTTCAATCGCTCCGCCCTTATGCAAGGCCTCTTTCCCCTCTACATGTGTTTTGAGGCCCTTCGTCTCTCCCTCTCGGCCACTGTGGAAAGCTCTGCTTCATTTCTCTCTGGGTGGGAGTCCTCATTCATACTGAAAAGAAGCAAGCTGCCTCATTTTTACAGGAAGATAGTCAAATATTTTCTCAGGTTCTCTTGATTGATAATTTTTTTTTACTTCACTCCTTGACTGAAAAAGCTTCTTTCATCTGAAATGCGGCTAAAGCTTTTTCAGTTTTACTCTAACCCTTGAATACATGCCCACAGGGATAAAACTGAACTTTATGGCATTAAAATACTTTCCAGGTCCTTCCTCTCTCTCTCTCTCTCTCTCTCATCACACACATACAGCTATCATTCCTCTTACTGCATATACACCACAGTTTGACAGATTTGGAGTTTATTCACACATCACATACTACAGTGGGTAATGTATTCAAGAAACATTGAACAGCGCTGCCACATATGACACAGGAAAAACAAGACACTGAACCCTTTCTTCGCCATTATATAAAAATAGTGTTGCTACAAAAGTATAAATTAGGCTTACTAATAAGACAACTCAGATCTGAAGCTACACAGGAATCTGCTGCCAAAGTGCGATAAAAAAGACAAAAAGAATAGAATCAAACACATTTTTTTGCATTTTAGCAGAGTATAAAAGGAAGTAATGCCTGTAAAATAGGATGAAAGCAACACTAATTTCTTAACCTGAATTGATAATACAGACTATAATCCATAATTAAACAGAACAGATCTCCATGTTAGCATTCTTATACCATATTTTACAATTATTATCTGAATAAGTTAAAATCCTGAAACAAAATAAAACTTACAGCTGATTTCAATTTTCTAATAACAGTATCTAAGTTGAGTTTTTCTATAATATCAAAACCTTTTGAAATGCTACTGTAGAAAATAGAGGTATAATGTTATTGGTGTTCCCTACTGTATCTCTGAATTGAAGGCTCCCCCTTGTGGCGTAAAAACAGCAGTTCTCTTGTATTTACATAATACATCCCCTGAAAATGGATGATGTCAACCCATTAAACACCAACACATGATCAGCATCGCTACTCCCACCTCAAAAGGTTAAAATTCAGTCCCGGTTGCTTATCTGACTCTTGATCAGGTGTATTAAGGTAACGTCTACTCATAAGCCAGTGTTTCTCATCAGATGCAAGTGAATCATGTTTGCTCTAACTTTATATATCAGTACTCTTATTAAAAGCATGCATATCTTAGATATAATTCTCATTTAATCAACAAAAAGAATGCTATTTCTAAGTAAAATTAAGTTGACATCATTGTGTCAACAATGGCATTGTGTCCCAGAGCATATTCTATTTAAAATACTTATTTAAAAACTTTAAGAAAAATCCCTTCTTCCTTTCAATTGAGGATCACCACTAAAACCGCAAACCAATGTACAGTATTTTGACTATATCTTTGACCAAAGCAAAATTGTATATGAACAGCTGAATTCCAATCGTTAAATTACATTACCTTCTGAGTACTGAGGTAAAACATTGGATTTGTACTTAAAAAATTAAATTTAAAATATAATTTACAGCAATTTTCTTTTTTTACCAAAATATAAATGTGTGACATAAATCAGTTTGAAAACAGCAGTAGACATATTGATTTCAGGAAAGCAAATCAAAATGATGTATTGTCTTGGTTACACTGAATCAAGTCATTCTCTTCAAGCCAGGAACAAAGAAGTTGGATAACAAGATCAACCCACACATAATTCTATTCAAGAACCTTAGTGTAAAAAAAATAAAATAATCAAACATTTTTATATAGAGTATTCTTATAGAGTAACTTCCCCTGAAAATGCCTGGTGTTAAGTTGAGGAAGAGAAAGGAGGGCATTTATGAAACCAAAGCCGTAAATGGAGGTAAGGAGTCTCTTAAAATAAACATCTTACGTAGTTGTGAAACAGTTTACAATGCAGAGCCATTCACCTTTGATTAACCAACATCATCAAGTTGACAAATGTTATCATATAACTGAAAACTGACACAACTGCATTCAGGTAGACTAAAAAGATTCTCATTTTAATGAGACCACGATCTGTTCTTGGCTTTAAACTTTAGAACATTCACTCAGATGCCTACTAATTTACCATGTGCAGTTTACGGACTTCCTACTTCCTGTGTCCTTACAACCTAACAAGTAAAGTCACATTAGCCTCAAGTTTAACAAAACTGCCCCACATTCAGCTTCCAAAAAGGACATGATGCCACAATTCTGACCTGGGCCATATATAAAATACATTTTGATCAGAGCACTCACTATCTGTAAACCAACTATGAGGGCGATGCTGCAGTTTTTAGTTATGTTAGTGTTGAAAAAGGTGGTGCCACAGGGCTAGAATAGTGACTTCTCCATGTCCAAGAACAGTTCATCAGTGTTCCTCTCGGCCAACTGTGCACATCCAAGTTAAACAAAGGTGAACTCCAACCCATGGAGATCACAAAACAGGAAATTATGCTTGAATTAGTCTAACATTCAGGTGCCAATTGAAATGAATGGGAGACTTTTGTTGGGCAGAAGTTTAATGTGACCTTACCTTCAGTTGTACTGGGGCCTACAGCTGGGAAACATGACAAAAATACATGAAATAATGTTTTTTGCTGTTGATAATGAGATATTTTCAGTTGTGAATATTAGTGTTTAGAATTTGAGCACATCATGTAGCCTATGGCAAGACAACTTTGTTGATTCTGGCCAAGCAGGTGGAGACATTCCCTGTACATTTATGTCGAGCATTTAAATGTACTGCACCCTTTTGGATTAAAAGACAATACTGAAGCTGCACCACAAATATTATGATAAACAAAATCCATATATATTGATATATCCTCCTGTTCTGCTTTGACCCTAATGGAGACTTGCTAATGGGATTTCTAATCTGCTACTGAGTTTTTTCAGTATAAGTTTATACAGTTGATACTTGTGCTTGGGTGTGTTATTGTTGAAATAATTCCTGACCTGTTTTATAAACCAAGAGATAACTACAAAAAGCATACAAGTTCAACCTTTTTAAAAGTTGGGAACTTTTAAAGTCCATTTGACCACTAGCAGACACTGTTTCCATCCATCAGCAATAAGACCCTTTGAGTCTACAGGAGTAAAAAAGAAAAAAACACAACTACGAGCTTAGAAAAGATGGTGAAAAGAAGGCCATTTAACTGCAATAAAAAGGCATGATGCAGGCTCTGACTGTAGGGTTTAAGGTGATCGTATGAAAGACAATTAAGGCCCAAAAACAGAGATGACAGACTAGTACTTGACAAATTAGTGCCAAAGGCAACAAACAAATTTACAGTATAACTTCCATTCATCCAAGTCATTTTTAAGGAGGTATTGGCTCGAATAAATGTATACTAGAATCCATAAAAAAATAAATAACTTGACTTCATTAGTATGCATGTGTTGACTTTAGTGAATGTACTGGCCGAAGTTGCTTTATCCTGAAAAAAATAAACCCTCAGTGATCCATTTCTTTGTTTGTTGCAAATGGCACTAACTGTATTTGGGGTGGAACGTTTCGCAAAAGTTACGGTTCAGTACATACCTCGGCATTGAGGTCACAGTTTGGTGTGTTTTCGGTACAGTGAGGAAAAAGTGGTGGTGCCTGCTTGGGTGCACTCATTCCTGAGAAAATCCCGTTGATTTCACAAACAGAAAATAAATTACCATTAATAATTAACTGTAGAAGCGTCATGAAAACAGTCACTAGTAGCAGATAAAGTTGGAAACTATGCCCTATGATACAGCTTATTGCCTCAAAAATTGAAATTTGTAGCTCACACAAGGAAGACAATGCTTATATTAGAATGATTAATGAGGAAAGAATAAATAAAATAATAATAACCTTCCTATAGACAAGATTCTTCTAATGAAGCTTTTAAAAAAGAGAAAGAATCTACATACATACATAAACACACACACAGTGGGCAACCACTCAAGGATTTATGCAATTGTGAATAAATCCTTGCCTGCAGGCTTACCAAACAGATGGCTATTAACATTACTGCTTTCAGTATCTTCAGTATAAAGAAGTGTATTGATGCCACTTATACTGTAGGTGTTTCTTTTCACAGAGCTGACTGATGTGACATTCCTGAACTACCAGTACTGGAAACTATTGTCAAGCCAGAAAAAATGGCCTCTGGATGTCTACTGACATATAAGCTCGTTGTAAATTCAGGAAAAAAAGGATAATATAATATTTATTTATCCAACGTGTTATTTAATTACCTGTTGGTGCAATCCAGCTGTGGTATAGTAAGGCTGAATGAAATCAGTGTAAAAGCTGACCATAAACAGGTTCTACTGTCCTCTTTGCGCATGTAAAGCGCAAAGAAATTGTTAAGAAACACAACCAATAGCTTGATTTTATTCTAGTTAACTTCATGACATGCAAATCTAGCTGTTTGACTTGCATATCTAGCAGCATAAGACCTCTTGAGCTAATTTTAGAAAGAAAACAAACCATTGGATGACTTTTCTTTACAATTTGTAATAAACAAAAAGAAAAGCATCATATCCTTATTAATGTTTTATCAGTTGCTTTTTATCCTTTTGAATGAAAAATGCATGCAGTGGAGTGCATGCAAATGATCCACAGCTACAATGTGTGCTACACTGAAACAACCCTCAAATCAGCTGCAATGATTTAGCCTTGTTAGCTGACCATCTCCCATGGCTGAATATATTAAAAAATATCATTTTAAGTGACACATGACAGTAAATCATAAACCTAGTGCACTTAATTGTCAGAGGTGCAATGGCAGTGAGGATTCACCACTTGAATTTTGTGTCATAAACCAATGAAAATTCTCATTCTGACATACTGTACATGCTACAGTACTTACTGCTATATCTCTTGGACTTCTTTAATAATCTAGTACGATTGTTTTCAGAGGTCTATGACAGTAGTTTCAAGCAGTAAAAGCTGACTTTACCTGAAAATGTTGCCATCCAGTGAGAATAACAGCATTATAGCCTTGTAGCAGTTATTAGGCTGGAGTAATTCAAATCACTGGCCGTGATAAGACTGAAACTCGTCCTGCTTACATGTGCATCCCAAACCGATGGTGGCGTACCAAACAGGACAATCTTTTGAGAGTTACCGTTCCACCCCTACATTTTGTCCACAGTACTTTACAACAGTCCGTTCTCTGTATAAAATATGTAATAAGCCGTATTGTTTTATGAGTGTTTGCAACCTGTACAATGTGAGTTTTCCTGTAAATATCTGTCTCGAGAAGTATATTAATGTCCATACACATTAAAGTTTACAGTTGGTCTAAACCTACAATATATAAATAATAGTCTTGAGTCATTGGTTGGAGGTGAAAGTTTGGTTGGTTAGGGTTGGTTGGGTTTCTCTCCTAGCCCATGTTGGAGCGAAGGAAAATTAGTTTGTTCATCTCCTCAGCGGTTACTTGCTGCCTCCTCTTCATAGCCAGGCTCTGCTCACACACAGTCACACACTCACTGCGTATGCCCACAGCAGGCACAGCGAGGAGCCACAGTGCCAAGCGAGCAAGCCTGGGGAATTTCTCTCCAACCACCGAGCTCCAGTACTGGAAGAGGTCAGGTGTGCCCTGGAGAAGAGGCTCAGCCAGGTATTGAAAAATCTCTTGTCTAACTTGGCTCTGACTCTCATCATTACCAGACACTGTGCAAGATGAGGAGGTTCCCCTTGAGGTGGCGCTATTGTTTCCCCCTCCCTCTACGCGGCTTATTTTTGGGGTTGGTGGGCCATCCGTGTCCCGCTCTTCACCACCTGAACCTCCACCACCAGTCATACCTCCATCCCTGGATTCAGCAGCCATTTCGCATGCACGGGAGATTATGTCTTCATGCTGGTAGGCTGGCACTGAACGCAACTTGAGCTGTGGGTCCAGGACCATGGCTACCTGGTGGGCTCGTTCAACCTAGAGACAGAGGAACATTTAAATGACCGTTAGTCCTTCTTAAAACCCAATTACTCATATACATTAATCATTTTTCAAGACTATCTACCAAGGCTGGGTACTGAACCACAATACTTCAATTATGTGTCAAGATATCTGTCAAGTATCTAAAGTTTAAGAGTACAGAGTACAGTTCTGACCAAATTGTTCCTGGTTTAAATCTATTACTATTTTATTCAGGCAAAGTTCTTGTACAGCTGCTTTTTTTTTTAGACAAACATGTTTAGATATCGAGGTATTGAAAGTGAAAGTGATGCGTTCACTTTGATAATAGTACAGAATTTCAGTAATTTAAAAGAATCGTATCATTCTGACAATACAATGTTCATTTAGGAAAGTTAATGTGAGGGATACCAGTTCACTACCTTGAAGTTTTCCTTCAGTGCTTCTAAGAAGTAGTGGCAGAGTTTGCTAGCCGTGCCGGTTCCAGCCTCTCCAGCTTTGGACGTGAAAAACTTCTCCAAGCGTAGGTAGACAGGCAGCACCTGCTGCAAGGTTGGTCTCCTCTGGCTGCTCAGCTCCAGAGCTGCCAGGCGCAGAGGTGCGAGCAGACACGCCAGCGTCCCTAGCAGATGCTTATTGAGACCTTGGAGGAGTGGCGCCGTGGCCTTACTGCGTCCGTAAGCTTCACAAATGTGTTCAAAGTGGGCATGGACCTGCAGAAGAGCTTCAGCCATGCGATCCCAGCAAGGAGGGGTGGGGCATTGTGCAGGGCTGCCCTGTGCACCTTCCTCGGTTGTGCTTGTGGATGTGTTGGTGCACTGATCCTCACGAAGGGCAAGCGAGGAGGAGGAGGCAATGTCTCGGCACGTTGACAGAAGCTCAGCCAACTCATGAAGACCTCGAGCCTGGAGGCTGCGCTTCCCGAGAACGGCCTGGACAACTGCACCGAGTGAGCACCCGGCGCAGCGCAAGCATATCCTGCCCCGACCACCACCACCAAGTGGTGATCCCGTAAATCCTGCTGCCCACACTCTGGGCTCCGAGACGTACACGGTGCGAATGTCTGACATCACAAACTCGGACAGCACGTTCTGCACCCAGTGGTGGACCTGCTCAGGCCCTTCCCTCAGCTCAGCCTCCCTCACACCGAGCACATAGCGCTTCAGTCTCGACCCCTCCACCTGGTAGGCTGTTAGAACAAAGCACGCATCTGGGCCTGATGCCTGGGAGTGGCACGTCACAGCAATGCCAAGTGAAGCATTGGAGCCCAGAGCACACGTGACTTTGACTTTGACTTGGTTGTACATGCGGGGCAGCTGGCGAAGTGCCAAGGCACTCATGTTGCCAAAAGCATCACGGGTGGAGTAAGCACCATGACGAGCACCCGTATCCACTAGGGTCTGTGCCAACTTCAGGAAGTCCTTGCTGTTGAGCACATTTAGCATGCTCAGATCTGAGCACATTACCCGTAACAGGCGCTCAGCCACCTGCTGTCGCTCCTTCTCAGGTAGTCCGTTATTCTCTGCCAGCACAGATGGATGGATAGGATGGCAGAGCAAAACATGAGATAATTAATGTTAATGTTTTTATAATTTGATATATTGGCAGAAAACGCACGGTATATGTTAGAAGGTTAAAGGAAATACAGAATCATAGAGAATGATAAAGACATGGTAATAACACAGAATAAACCTGACATAGTTTTACAGACCAGATCTACTTAGAACTGACAGTAACAACAGTAGCTAACAGTGTGAAATGAACGATGGTGATGGCAGTACTTACGGCTGAGAGTGTGGTTTCTCTGGGAGATACTTTGAGGCTGGACTTGTAGTTTAACTGAGGAATGGGCCTGGGTCTGGGTCTGGGCCTGGGCCTGAGCCTGAGCCTGGGCCTGAGCCTGAGCCTGAGAACCTCTCCACAGCTGCTCTTGAGGACCGGAGGCTGAGGAGGTTTTGGGAGAATCCCCTTTGGTGTGGTTCTCATTGTCCGCTGAGGAGATACGGAGATGGAACATCAGACAGAGACAACAATATTGTATGGTTTTAATGGTGAAAGGGTATGTCAAGTGTTTCTAGTGGAGAAAAAAGTAAAGAATAAAATTATAATACAAAATTAAATAAACAAAACAACTGTCAGCTAGAGAAAACACAAAAATATATTTCTTGGCCACTCTGAGTCTGTCATTAACAAAAAATCATCATGAATTACCAACTAGTGTAAATATTATTCTTTTTTCATTGGTCAAGCCTGGATAACAGTATTTTAAGACTGTCCAGATGATAACTGTATTGTAGTCTAACTGCATGCAAGGACAGACGTCATGATTCATGCATAAGAGGGTAAACGAACTGCACTTGAGTCATTTCTCAAGTAAAACTACCAAAATATGCTGTGGTTATAGCCTCTTAAATACCGGTATTTGTTTACTAGCATTGTTTTCATACCACTGTAAAATGAATATTTCTAGAATTTTTGACATGTTGACAAGACCACATAATTTTGTCATGGCTTTCTGCTGTGGTTGCTTGAGATTGGAATTGGTCTTTATCAAACATTTTATTTATTAAATTATCAATTACTTCATACAATAATTAGAAGACAATGCACCCACTGTATGTATGTAATATGTAGTATGTATGTATGTATGTATGTATGTATGTGAACACACATACATATATTTCTTCATGTTTTTGTAACAAACCATAAAAACTGTATCCAGTAGCGTCAGAACCAGATCTGCAACAACCCTCTTAACAACAATATATTCTTTGGAACTCTATATAGAAATGCTGTGATGTGTGCAAGAATTTAATGACTACAGTTCAATAAGGATTACGTGTGATAGACTTTCACATGCATTGCAGCCACTGAGGGTGTGTTCACATTCTGCGCTTGTTTCCCTGTCGAGTTTAACATGCATCTGTAGTCGTGAACTCACCAGCGTGGGACTGCATGTGCTCCAGCAGGTTGTTGTAGAACTGGAACTGGATGCCACAGGCACCACAAGTGTAGGGTTCTAAAAAATCACAAGGCCCAGAAGAGCATTGACTCTTTGTCGGAGGAGAAAATTAATACACTGTGCATCTGACCATTTGTTAACCTGTATTATCTCTGATCTACACTGAAGCAGCAACTCTGAAAGTCAGTTCCACAAAGATGTTGCTTTTGTGATTTTCGCCACCCGAAGTGACTTTTTGCAGCAGCATTTCTGAAAAATTGTGACGCAATTGTGATGCAGTTTTTGTGTTACACTTGTATGTTGGGGCGTCCTGGTGGCCTAGGGGTTTAGGGCACTGACCATGTTATCACAACGTCCCTGGTTTGAATCTGACCGGAGGCCTATGTTGTACGCCATCACCCCTCTCTACCTCTCCCCGCATGTTCTGTCCGTCTCTACTATATCTTATCTATTAAAGGCAAAACATAACAAACAAATGAATGTTTACATCTTTAAATAAGAAAATGTTTAAAATCTGTAACAGCTATTCCATCAATCTTTGCCCATCAAAAGAAAACCTTGTAACATTATGAGTCAGTCGATACTTAGTTTTCAGTCATTATAAGACACAGCTATATCTGAACACAATGCAGATGACCAATGTTAACCAGTAGGTGATTTGAGGGAGGATGAGGGGGAATGCCATCCCCCTTTTTAACAAACTGACCAAAAAGCATCCCCCTAGTTAACTAGACATGACTTATTGACCCTTTATCTGACTGAGGTTTGTGCAAGTAAGAATCTATGGCCCCAACCATGGCTCTGAAATATCAGTAGCCTAACTGTTCTGTGTATTGATAACTCCATGGCGCTGTCCGTGGTGCTGGAGTAGCAGACGGATTTGCAATTGCGCCTTTTTCTCTCAGTCCCGCCCTTCTGTCAGTTTCATCTTGGATTTATAATATTCTCTAAACTATATACTATAATACTACATTATATACTAGATTGTAGCTTATACACTATATAGAATAGTGTCACCTTCATGATCAGAGTGACAAGTAGCAATGTGTAGTTGCGGAAGAGCGAGAGGATCATAGAGACACACTGCTGCCTGTAGTGCTGCTGATAATACACCCCCAGATCAAGCCTCCTCTGTAACAAAATATTTTAGGGTTTACGTTACCCTAACCAATCCCCCCGGTTAAAAATGAACAAATCCCCTACTGATGTTAACAATCCTGTTCAGAGATTCCCTGGTGATAATGAAGTTAAATGCAGAAAATCTCTATAATCACAAAGGATTAGAGAGAGAAACTATTTGCACCAAACAATAACAGATTAACAAAAATGTAAGCATACCAGAAAAAAAAAAAAAAAAAGGTGAAATGAGGAGGCAGCGTGCATATTTTCCGTTTTGAGCAGGAAGGTGGGGCTGCACTTACTCTGGGTTGTAGAGAAGGTGCTGGCCACCAGAGGGCTCGGAGTGCCTGTGGACAAGAGGATAGGGAGGGAGTTAAAACTACATACACAGGGGGCCATTCTCTGTAGCTCTTTTCCCTTGTTTATTCAGTCAGTGGCCTTCATTGTTTTAAGTTTGTGTTTTTTTCGACCACAAGCCTGATTTGGAATCAAAGAGCATTTTTCTATGATTTTGTATAAAACATTACAAGACTTCACAGGATTTTTCATTGGTAACCCATAGTGATTTAACTGTATACAATAAAATGAAATACACAGCAAAATCCAGCACAAGGCAAAAAAAAAAAAACTTTCCTAAACCACAAACAGAGTGATGAAAAAATGTCAGACAGACACGGTTTAGGTCACTTTATAAAAACACAGCAACAGCAATTCCACATTTACTAGGAACCAGCTAAAAGTGTTATCTAATAAACTTTGAAAAAGGTCTCCATCTTGGATGCCATGAGGGCTTGTTTGAACCTGATCAACTCTGTAGAGGTCCCTGTTCCTTTCCTTATTTTCAAAGCAGAGTGCTCGCTAGGTGGGAGTTTAGAATTTGAGCATGGGAGATGTACCAAGCAACAGTCATCATGAAATGACAATGTCAACCAATTCTGCATGTTTGTCTGTCTAGGCTATAACTGCAGATTTGCAGTATGTGGGGAAAAAAAAGCAAACTACACAACGTCATCACATTCTGATTCAATTATTGCTGACTGGCGCACAGAGATGCATGACCACTTGATTAATAAAACATTTTTTTTTCAACTTATCCAAAACTTCAAACAGCACAGTCAGAAAACTAAAATGAGAAACAAGAGTTTCCTAACTTTTGCAGTAAGTTTTGTGTTCATGTAGGGGAGCATTGCTCACAGTGAGAGGCTGATTAAGAAAATATGTTTTCAGGGCCTTTAATTACAAGTCTATTTTTGAGTCACTGCCATGATGTGTGGCAGCTGTTATAAGAGCCAAAGGTGATCCAACATGGTATTCGACAAGGTCTCCATTTTCATGGTGAGTGCAGAGTAGAATAATAATAATACAAATAATAGAGCTCTTGGACTTGAGTTTTATATAGTAACAATTGATGCAAGGTAGGTCACACAAACCTCTTTACATCCCCTACGCCCCCTCCATCTCAATTTTCTGCCCGAGCAACTGAAAATACCTCTCACCTTTTGAGCATAAATGATACATTTCCACACAAATACACACACATCCACATAAAATAGGTGACTCAGTGCTCACCGCTTGAATTCTGCGAGCTGTTTGTGTCAACCAGACTAGACTGAATTGCACTTTCCAGTTTCCGCCTGAAGGGACTGTCTGTAAGTGAAAACACAGGAGAAACAATGAGTGACATGCCAATGCTAAATAACGCGGATAATATTCTTAATTCAGGCTATGAAACCACACAACAGTTAAGATGGAGCAAAATCAATGACATGCAATTTATTAATCTTAATTTTAGTTGGCAGCATGCAAATCAATCACATTAACAGCCTTGACAAAGACTCCAAATGCTCACATAACATTTAAATATGGGTTTAATTCCTCCCCTTCATTCCATCTTTTTGACCCACTTCTAAGATGCGAGTGTGTGCCATGCTTTAAATAGTTATGGCGGGGGGGGGGGAGTACCACAAAAGTAACAGTACCAGTTGGGAGAAAAATCAATGATTTATTGCAGCTGGAAAAGAGTTTTGGTGAAGAAATGGAGCAGAGTAACGTCTTAAATTGCCTGCAATGTTGACAACGACTATATGTCATATATTAAAATAACAGTATAAAATACAAATCTTTGTATTTCATTTTACATTGTTAAAGTAAGCAAAAACTATTTCACTGAGTTTGGGAATCTCTCTGGAAAAGGCTTTAATGAGAAATTGGAGAATCTGTGCTGCCTGTATTAAATTGTTTTAATGTTTTTAAACATAATTTTAATGTGTTTAGGTGCTTGAGGCAATTCAAAAAAGATTCATAACAAGAATAAAAAAAAATGTTCAACGTATCATCACATAAATTGTGCAATTAACCATTCACTAAAAGGTTAATAGTTTCCAGCAGGGTTGCCACAAATACAGTGGCAAGGTGACCCAGAACATTACATGCAATCTCTTAGGGTTCTCTTGAATCCTTTTTCCACTGGCTCAGTGTAACACACTTCAGCCACAGCAAGGCATGCTCCTATGAATTTCTACCAGGCTCCCACAGCAGGACTGTGATATTATTGTGACGGTCCGTGCCCTCAAACCCAGCTTTGCCAATATTATAGTAAACCGACTGGCTGTACTTCTGTGGTCATGCAAGTGACAACGGTCACACTGCCATTTTAAAAATACATTATTCAGCAGTACAGGCAATAGGCGTTTGGTTTCTGATCGTGTTCACTAGGTTGTTCTCCTATTTTATCAACATCATTCTCTGCTCAATTTCGACCTGACTTATTTACAACAATATTATAATTTGTCATGTTGACACCATCAGCAAATTACAAAGCATTCAACTTCTACATCACCAATAACAAATATAATGTTTATGATCTGTAAACATCATACTTGGCTCCGAGTAAAAGGGATATTCAGGTTTGATGATCAAATTTCAACTAGTCACCATTACTGTTTGTGTGTGTGTGTGTGTGTTTGTGTCTCGGGAGTATAAATACTTACATTATCAGGTTATTAGGCATGCAAAAAAAATACCGAAAAATTTAGGATAGAAAAAATGCTGCTTACTTTTTATCTTACCAGTTTGGCTGTGGCCAAATTTACTCATATCCATGCTAGCACATTCCTGCACTCGTGATGCCTTCATATCAAAGGAGCCTACGTCAAGATAGATTCTCAGAGTTAATTGTAGCTCAATGCTCCAATTTAGACCAGTGACAACTTTCAAATCCTACAAATAACAGAACACACTGTATACTGTAACTAAATGGGCTCACCCATTGGTGTGTGAAGAGCAACATGCTCCTGGTATGGGTTGAAATACTTGTACTGCTTCCCACAGAACTCACAAACATAGCTCCCCGTTTCTGCAGAAAAGAAAACACACAATCAAACTTCGTTTTCATCAAAATCTATGTTACTGGCAAAACCTGTATCATATCCAGTTTGCGGAGTAGTTGTGCTCAATTAAAAAGAGACAGCATCGTTTTGTTAATCATTTTGTATTTCACTAAGGAGGAGCAGAAAACCTAATAAAGTGGAGAAGAGGAAGGAGCTGGTGATTCTGATCGTATCTTTTCCCGACTGAAAATCCTGATCGGAAAGTTTACATTTAGCAATACCTCAACATTAGGGAACATAAAAACACAGGGGTCTCCCTGCATAGTGCTTGGAGGTTCACGCTATCCCCCCAATCAGTAGGAGTCATTAGTGCAGTGACAAGTGCAGGCTTCCCACCTGCGAACACTGCCAATTGTGTTTGAAGGGACACCCGCTGCCGTCGGTTGAACCCGCGGTCTCTGCGGAGGTGGGCGAGTGCTTTTTCCCCTGTGAAGGAGGACTTTTGGACTCATGTTCTGAAATCTTTTCAGTGTGGAATTAGCTCATATGCTTAGTGTTATTTTTCTGAAATGGATCATCACCATGACCTAAGGTCGTTCACTACAAACTGTGTCCAATACACTTATCTGGACACAGGTGGCCTTCAAGGTGTCAAACTGTATGGCATGTGAAGAACAATCAAAGGAATGATGGATTCACCTAAAACCTATTTAGAATTGAAATGCCAAGTAAGGAAATGTATTGACTGTGATTTCTGGTTTCTTCATTTAAAAAATCATTGAAATATAATATAAAACAAATTAAATTAAATAATTTTGAAATAATGGGTCACAGTGACAAATAATACCAATTTAATCTATTCATTCTGGAGGGTATAATTTGCTGCTTAAAATTCTGTATTTATAGTACATTCTGTAATCTTGTTCTGCTATGGTATATATGTGAAAAACTAACTTAAGGAAGTGCATCAAACAGTCTTACTTGGTCCAATTTTCTGGTAGGGTTCAACCGGTTCCTCTTCTTTAAGGCCATCCACAGGTAACACTACCTGTTCATATGGATCTGAGAGAGAAGGGGAAATGAGAAAAAAAACAGGCAATTAACTTTCACTGAATACTTACACTTATCACAAAATGTAACACAAGCTCTCTCTATCATACTGTTTCCTGCATTGACATCCACACATGTTGATATATTGACTGTACATTCCCTAAATCTCATCTTTGTCAAATGGTATTTTGAACACACACATATATCTATTACTGGAGTCATAGTGTATTTTCTTTTGTTTATTTTAGCAAAAAGGTTCCCGTTTTCCTGATATACTCTTCTTTACCATGCTTCTCAGCTTATGCTGCTGTTGCAGGAAGTAGAGCAGCAAGAGGACAGTGTGAAATGGGAAGTTCACTTCACTTGGAGTTTCAAAGTAAAAATAAATTGTCATGCAAATTGTCCAAAAACTCCAGGTTACCATCAACTGCATGCAGGTCACGGTGCTCCTGGAAGCAGCTGTAGTATTTATACTTCTTGCCACAGATGTCACAGGAGTAACGGAAGCTATCTGCAGATGAAGAGATAGAGAGAGACGGGCATTTTTTATATGTGACTGACATACAGGCAGGCAGACAATGGATATTACTGGCACCAACAAGCATATCATTTTGTGGATGAGTGAATCAAAAACTGCATAGATAATAACCTAATATTAATAATGACATTAAACTAAAAACACAAAAACGGCTTTGATTTTGCAACTGAACCCCAACACCCAGCAATTTAATACATTCAGAGAAGCAGTTGAACACCTTGTACCTAAGGGTGTTCAAATTGCTTTTCACAGGAAAGTTCCATATAAAGAGTGGGCATAATTCTGTTTTTAGTCATTCTGCATTAGAAAAACTGATAAATGAGCAAACAAATAGGATCAAAATACATAGGAAAAGATTTGATTGCATTGAGACAGACAGACAGACAGACAGACAGAGGGAGGCTAAATGAGATTAGATAAACAAGATAAATAGGCAGATTAATCCCTGGGGGTACAGAGGAGAAAAGTTAATAATGATTTGATTATTTTTATAATCTTTATAATTATATAGGGCAATACCTCCATATAAACAAAGCAACAAAAAAAGTATATGTATGCAAAACAATTATGTAAATTAGTTCAATACTGCATTTTAAAATTGAATTAAATTCAAAGAGTGTTATAAGGTATAATATAAAGTAGAGTTCTTAAGAATGAAAAGGGAAACTGTCCTTGCATCTTTATTTGGAATTTGTCAGATTGTACATGCTGCTAGCACATGATTCAAACTGTATGATTCGGACTGGAAGACTGAATTGAAAATTGTGTTATGACCCAAATCATGAAAACATACATTTTGAATTGTGCATCAATATTTTTTCTCATTTACATGTTTAAAAGTTTATTAACTTTAACAGCCATTTCGTGCCAAGTCCGTAATGAGAAGACATAAAAGGATGCAGATTACTTGTTCTGCTCTTGCAAATTTTGTTGCAGTGGGAAGCATTGTGCAGCCAGGTGGCTGTTGACAAGAACACCTAAAGTCTTGGCACAACACAGTGAAATCCTGTCTGAAGGCAATCTGTTGCATAAACAGCACGGCACAGAGCAACTGTAAGACAAAAATCAATTTCTAACCTCCTTTCTCCAGTCGGTTCAGGGTTAGTCTTCTCTCCATAATTATACACTAAAAAAATATATAAACGCAACACTTTTGTTTTTCTCTCCTAGTTTTCAGGGGTTGAAACAAAAGATCTAAGAATCTTTCTATGCAGACAAAAGGCTTATTTCTTTTTGTTAAAATATGTGTTGAGCACTTCTCCTTTGCCAAAATAATCCATCCACCTGACAGGTGTGGCATATCAACATGCTGATTAAACAGCATGATTATTACACAGGTGTGTGCCTTGGGCTGGTCACAATAAAAGGCCATTCTAAAATGTGTAGAGAAATAAGGCTTTTGTGTGCGTAGAAAAAGTCTTGGATCCTTTATTTCAATTCATTGCATTTATATTTTTGTTCAGTGTATGTCTGACTGATGTTGCCACAGCAATAGGCCCCTCACTTTACACAACCATGTGACAAATGTTTTATAATTTAGTAGCAGAGCAATACTTTTTAAACTTTCTCCAGTTCATCCTGACTCTGTTAATTCAATCAGCTGCATTCTTGGCTGAATTCCTGAGGTATTTAAAATATGTATCTAAATAATATGTTGCATGGACTGGACAGTTTTTATGTCCGAAAATTTCTTCATGATCTCAGTCGCTGCTTTAAAAAGTTAAATAGCGTTTATCAAAATGTATTTTCAGTATTTTAAAAGTAATGGCTGTCCTAGAAAATGTGACACAAGGGGGCACAAAAAAGCAAACTAAAAAGTAAAGTAACACAGTTGACTTAAAACAACCAGTTTCTCCACTAAACAGCAAAAGGGTCCATGCAATTTCTAATTAATTGGCAACAAGGAAATACAGCTACAAAAGCGATTATTAGGGTGTCTAACTGTAATTGCATTTATAATACCTCAAGGCTCCAATACCATGTATATTCTATAATTTCCTGACCAATTAACGTGATTAAAACTATTTTCCACAAATTAGTGGGTTCCTGGCATTTGTCAGTGTAATTAAAGCTCACATAACGTCATTGCCCTAAGCATAGGTGAGGACACATTCTGGTAAATCGATAAACACAGTAACAGTACAGATAACTGGTTGTGGATGCATCCTCCTAGCAGGTTGGACTTGTCTCTTTACTGTGATGATTCCGTGCACTGGCTATTACACAGCCACACACAAACACTCCCAAAGAAAGCAAGGACAGTTAAAAGACAAGCCCAATTTTCAACCAGAGTACTCTCCCCTTTATTTTAATGTGTCACTCAAACAGAACGAGCCCAACCTTGAACGTCCTCTGGTATGGGAGTTTCAATAAAAATTCAAGCAATTGGATGTTATATCCTGCCCACTGGTTTTGATGGATGGCTATGAAAAATATTTCAGAAAAAAGACAAACCTGGGAAAATCGTGCCATCATTCAAATGAAAACGCAAACTGGCATTTCAATTTCATTTTCACTTGAAGCACTAAAACCATGACATATTGCATATTCAAATGTCAAAGTACAGTTTTCATTTTCAAGTTTAGGTTGCACACTGTCTGCCAATTTAACAAAAACTGAAAATGCTGAATCCATTTGCCATTTGAGGGTTATATTTTGGAATACACTAATAATTACTTGTAAATGGAGTGCGTGTGTACAAAGCTTCATTAGTACCGGTCATGTTGTGCCTCTGGTATTTTCAGTCTTTCAGGATGATTATAAAGATATATTATGAGAAGCAGGGTTGGGGTGCCAACTAAGATCAGGTCATCCAGCAGAGAAGTTGAACCTGGGTAAACATTTGCCGCAACAAAATGCAATATTCCTGGT
This sequence comes from Lateolabrax maculatus, assembly GCA_031216445.1. NCBI lineage: Eukaryota > Metazoa > Chordata > Actinopteri > Acropomatiformes > Lateolabracidae > Lateolabrax > Lateolabrax maculatus. The sequence continues at coordinate 9,227,092 of CM062219.1, forward strand.
ATATTGCTTTCTACTGTTACCTGGCAATTAGCACAACAAAAGATAAAAGTGTGGTCACTCTGATAACTTTCTACAGTTGTAAAATCGACGTATTAGTCAAACTACACTTCCTGTATCACATTTTATTGTCTAACTGGTACCTGAAGCAACACACCCCCACCAACCCCTGCATTTTTTTTTTTTTTTAACGAAGGGCTGTTTTTAGTCTTAACGCCCACTTAGTCAGAACTATGGAAAGTTTGTTCTAGCTGGGCTCCCAAAATACTCTCTTCAACTCCAATAACTCCTCCACAACACTACAGCCTGTGTTGTCTTCTGAATTCTCCTATGCCCACACTCCTTCAACAGGGGGATATTTTACAAACCATACTAACTGGAAAATCCAGGCCCATTATCAGTTGGCCTGGCTTAATATTCCTAAATTTGTGACAAAATGCAGGCTTGCAACTATTATTATTATTTATTTATTTTTAAAGAGGGAGGGCCATTGAGAGCAAGCTCCTTTTACAAGGACATCCTGATTAAGTAACAAAAGAGGACAAGGACATCAACATAAGGGAAGAAAACACATGCATTCACACTGTCAATGTCAATGTCAGTCAAAAGAGATTTAAATTGATTAAAATGGATTAGCTTGTCTAATTTAACAAGCATCTGCAGATTGTTCCACCTTTGTGGAACAATCTGTATTTAAGAGCCAGTTTCCCAATCTCATTACTAACATGAGGATTTTCAGGGACCACATTGTCTTGAGTCCTATTGCAGTGTGAAAATTATCTATTGTTAAAAAGACGTGAGATATCCAGGACATTTACAAAGAAGTACACTTGGAACCAATTTGATTCTTCCTAAGGCCATCACTCCATTTATTCACCTGTATCAAATGAATTCCTTCTAAAACAGGTTATAATTTGCCTCAGTTTGTTGTATATTTACTTTCTGCCAACATTCTTTTGGGACCACTTGGAGTCATTACCAAGTATAACGTCTGAATATATGGCTTCAACCAAAAATGCTTTACAACATGTCTCATCCTCTTAAGAATTTTATCTCTAGAGCATTCTACAGATCGCCTGTCGGCCAGATGGTCGAATATTAAAACATTTCCTGCCGACTACTTTTTAACAGGTTTTTATTTTAGTCATGGATGTCCGTATCTTAAGTTATCAGAGAAACAAGTTGAGCAAACAGCTCGGCTTGCAGCCTCCGTGGATTTCCTGTGTCCATCGAAGAGAGTATAAGATAAGTATAAGCAAAACTGCTTCACTCTTCAGTGTTTTTAACAAATTACTGGGTATGTTTGTTTTGAAGAAGAGGACTGCGGATAATTTGGCTCCTGGTAAAAACCATCTTGAACAAGGAACATTTTATTTATTTATTTATTTTATGTGCAAGACCTCTAGCGGCAGAATATTACATATTGTGCATTACAACATCCCCAATATGTCCACTTACTTGTGAGATTATATTGACTGGAAAGTCTGTTTTTTACTGCCAAGCAACCGCTCTGGCTTACTTATTAACACTTACACTGTGTTTATATTCCTCATACAGCTAAAAAAAAAAAAATATATATATATATATTTTGTTGTACTGTCTGCATAAAGATGATTGCTTTCTTTTCTCCCTGCCATGTTGATAGTGTGGCCTTTAAGCGATGTGCACATTCATGTAATGATTGCTGAGAGTGCATGTAGGAAGCTTTATAAATAACTCAAGTACTACTCTGAGGTAGGAGTATTTTTAGTCCTAATCAAACTTTCACCATGATTCCTGGGAGTGATTTTAAGATGTCTGATAAATACAGGTCCTGGCAGCTGATATACAGTGCAATTAAAACAACAACATCCCCATCCCTGCTTACTTCTATAAAGTAGTCACGGGTGTAGCTCAGTTAAATTGGAAGAACTGGTGTTGTCAGACAATGAGGGTCCAGTGTGTGACGCTTTTGGCTGTGGGGACATAGTCTTAACTTGGTTCCGGTGAGGTAATTCAGTTAAACTGTAATCAGAACATTGTGTCCACACATGACATGATTGTGCCAGAAATGTTGAGGTAAAGTTGCCTTACGGGTACCTGATAATAGGATGTCACCTATGGGAAGGCGGCTATAGTGAGGAGACACAACTGATGGGAAAGAGGAAGGGGGACAATGAGGGTAAATCATATGGCTTTTAGCCTGCTAAGTCACATAGAGACAATGGTATTTTCAGTTATATGTTGCGGTGGATTGTGTTTAATCAACTTTATGAAGATCTAAAAGATATCTGCTAAAACAACATAATGTCTGCTAAGTGAACCAAGCATGAAATAAACAGTTTGTGCTAGCATGCTTATAAACTTGAGTGCCTTCAGTGCGTGAGTGTGCAAAAGTGTACTCACTGTTGGGTGCCTGGGGTAGACCATCTCCAACCATGCTCTCTGATTCTATAGGAGAAAAACAGTCAGCATTAAAGACATCCAGGAACAGATGAAAAGTGTGTTCACATCTGCTCACGGCTTCCAACTTGTGCTTCACATTAAAACAATTCAGAGGCCAAAAAAAATTGAATTAATTAATTATATACAATTCCTGGTCAAAACAGGACATGCATGACTCATCTAGGAAGAGAATCATTTTAGGACCAGACTGTCAAGAGGAAAAAGACAGCGAGCAGTCAGTTATTTGGCTTTTCATAAAGACCTAATACATAAAGGGAAAAAAATGAAATGGCTTACCTCTGTGTGCTCTGACGTGTGTTTGAAAGCAGTTATAATACTTGTACTTCTTCCCACACACCCCACATACATAGGAACCTGCATGATAATTTAAAACACTGTCATTAAAACGAAGTGACAGTATCTTCAAGAGTACATACATGTAGCATATTTGACTGTGATAAAATTAAAGATCTTAGTTCTTACTCGTGTTCTTTGTAATGCCTATGATAACTACTGTGAATATCTATCTCCCAATGACTTCTGTTAGTATAACCAAAATATTACCAATAATCGGTTAATGTTCTCAACTCAAAATGTTTACATTACCAAAGTGATTTCTGCATTGCCTGAAAGGGCTGACTAAAAATCTGATTAAGTGATTGAAATAATGTGAGTGTGAGGAGCCAAGATTGGTATCAGGGCCGATCAAGGCATTTTTAACTGGTCAGTATCAGTTATATAAATTATATAAAAGACAGCTTCGATTTCCAAGCCTTTGTTTAATGTGCTCCAAGTATGTGTTCAATTCTAAATTGTGCTCCATTAAAATTGTGAAACCTAGAAATTAATGTTGAGAGATAATCCTATACAATTTTGATCAACTATTTGTTTATTGGATATATCTAGCTAAAACCAGTGCAGTCAACCCTATAAAGTTTATTTAAGTTTAAGTTGTTTTAGATGAGTAGTCATTTTGGAGGCTAAAATTCGGGGTTCTGTTAAATTATATTGCATTACATTGAGAGGTCTTTCTAATATTTTGTCCTCCTTATTTACATAAATGAGGGTACACTAAATATTATAAGTGTGTAAGTAGGATTTATTGCAGGGCTGTTGTATTAGACTGCATTAGTTTAAGATAGATCTACATAATAAACGGGCAACTGAATGTATAGTACATTTGTGAATTTGTGCAAATCATTTCAGAGAGTCACCCAGGCCAAGCCTTAGTGCTCAATTCGGATTTATTGCTCAGATCTGATTTTATTGTTTGGCTGTTCACGTTACTTTTTAAATCTGGCCAATATCAGATTCCAGTTTGAACTGGTCCCGGTCCTGAACCGATCAACATGCACAAAAGAATGATAACAAAGATGTCGCACACAGCACGCTGCTGTACGGAACAGGGAGGCCACTGAAGTCAGTGTTTACAGTTTCATTTATAAGGTGCAGTGGAAGCCAGCAAATTTGTGAGCAGATGATAATGAGAACGAGGATTAGGAGAAGGAGAGCCAAATGGCTGCTACTTCTGTAAGGACGTGTGTGTGGATACGGAGTTGGAGCCAGGAGTGGTGGGATCGTGGTGTGAAAGGGCTGCACAGAAACATATTTCACCTAAAATCAGGATGGTAAGGGGTACTTTTAACTACATCTGTCAGCGCCCCTCCACAGGACCCTTGCGGCACGACACACAGTTCAGTAGAGTGACATCAAAGTTGCATGAATTCCAATATGACTGTTCAGACTGAGGTCGCAGACCTGTATCTGATTTAGGACCACATATGAAAGTGGCCCAAATCGGAATCGATTTTGACACACTTTTTTTTTTTTTATAGGAGCTATTTCTTCTGTCGAAAGAAGTTCCAATAAAAAAAATACAGCGAGGTCTGTGGGTTATTCTGACTAACCAGGGTGTTGTTTTTGCCAAGATATACTGCTGCTGAATTTCTATTTAATGTAATTTTTAAATGCTGTGCAGTTTGTTCGTGTTGTTTTGTAAGTCAGGAAGCAAGGTCAGGTTCAAGAGACACTAGGCATGATTGCAATCAGCAAATGCATGTATATATCCTTATGTATATTCACACACCTATGCATGAGTCTGTGCTCTTCGTTGGAGGAGGAGTACCAAGGGCAAACATACCCTCGGTCTGAGCTCTACGCGATCCACCTCCACTTGCTCCTCCATCATTTCCTCCAATGACAACACAGATCTCAGCGGGGTTGGCATCACCCACTTTCCCGTTACTCGTCTCCGAGGTCCCAGGCTCTTTTTTTACTGTGACAGCTGGTGGACTAGCACTCTTGGACTTTGGGGCTAAGGTTGGTGAGGGGCCTTCTGTGGCTGCACTCCCACCGTCCGCCTGCTCCTTCCCAGGATTGGGTGCCTCTTGCGCACTCATGACTCCACCTCCTCTGAGCCCGTGCTTCTGTACCAGGGGAATAAACAACAGAGAGATAGACAAAGACTTTACTGTCCTGCAACAATATACAGTCTTGATTCTGGCATGACTTGGATTTGTACCTAAGTACCTAGGAGCAAGCTGCACATAATAAGCAGTAACCTGCATCTGACGACTATTGAAACCTGACCTCTTTTTCTAAATACATATGTGTGAGAGATGTGTGAGCTCAAAATGCACAGGAGCTACCACCGGTGATGTATCTGTAACAGTGTAATCTTTAGGACAGAAGAAAAACAACAAATACAACATTTCCTTGTTCGCCATGAAGCACAGAGTGGTTTAATGTTCATAAATGACCTTTGATGGCATAAACTCAACAGCTTTGTGACACCCAAATACTCTAATTTCAGAAATATCCAAATTACACAACTTGCCACTTCAGCACAAGGCTATAAAAGGGCTTGTCAAGAGAATGTGCTCAAAATGCAACCAAGCAAAACAGAGTTATGCCAGGATGACTGATATTATGGAAAGAGGGAAAATTGGTCTTCTAATAATAGCGCACCAATACAGCAACAACAAGCCTTTTCATAGCCCAAATATACCTTTCTTTGGATATGACACACGAACCAAGAAGCCTCAGCAAACAAGCCTTAAAATTGGATAATGTTTTGACAAAACACTTAAAAAGTACTGTCAGCTCAATCTGACAATATGTGCAGCACTTAATGGTTGTGCAATGGTGTTTTGTTGATTTTCTAAACCCTGTTACAACCTTATATGGAACAAGTTTGAACATGGCTTTACACATTTTAAGGTAGTTGGTCATGTCCAATTGTAAATTACGTGTGTCATGACAATCCTCAGCATATTTCATAAGAATTCAGTCAATGGTTGTATCTGGAAAAAACAAAATTGTTGGACATGGTCAAAATATGACCTCCTGGTGGCGCTGCAGGAAAGGTCATGGGATCACCATAGCCAGGATTCCTCCTCTAGGGGCAAATATGAAACATTTAATGGCAAACATTGCCTTTTAATTCAAGTATTGCCATTTTAGTTTTTCCATTATGGTCATTTTGGATTTTTAAAGAGGATTTAATTTTTCAATTTTCCATTGCTGAGTATTTCATAAGCATTTATTTCTTGTGTATTTTCCATTTTAAAACACTTCCATTTCAGGTTTTTCAAGATGTTTTTTCCCATAAGTCATGTCACAGTGTCTGGTTTCAGCAATGGCATAAGGTGTACAGCAACTGTGTAAACCTGTGTGAATTTATTCACACTGTACATGGACTGAAACTGTGAGCAGAAGGTGTGAGTGTGAAAAAATAGCCAACAAACTGTGTCACTTTACTAAAGAAATCGACCAGACAGCTGCTCAGTGATTATACTTCTTTCCACGGTGAAAACTGGTCACTACTGGAATCCATATGGATCCATGCTGTCAACAGAGAACTGAAGCAGCCACAGGAAGTTTTGAGTTAGTGGCAGTAACCCATTAGGTAAGTTGAGTTTTCAATCAAGGTTAGAAGTTCAAAATTTGAACACTTTACTTTTTTGTTGGCAGATTAGATTTGCAAAACAGACCCGGTTACTTAATGCTGATGCTTAAAGCTTTGTGAACATCAAACTTACAAAACTTAGTCAAAGTAAACTGAAGCCCTTCTTACACAGAGATTGGGCAATAAAGCCGTAAATGAGACCTGTCATTACGCAAGCCTTGCATTGTTTACACTGAACCAAACAACGGCCAACGAAAATAGGCGTGACATGTCTCACAACCCATCCCAAATTTATGTTGCAGAAAGAGCAGTGGAATAATAAAAAATGTAAAAGAAAAAGACCTTCTTTTGTAATAACGCATATTACTGGAAAGGAAGAAAAACTGAAAATAGCTGAAAACCTATTATGACTACATGATATATGCAGGCTATTTTACAGCATGACTATTTTTATTATCAAAGATGATTATAACAGTAACAGTAATTTAACAGTAATTATGAGATAACTACATTTTAAAAAATAAATAAAGACCTGCAACAACTAGTTGATTAATTGAATAGCCTATGGACGGAAATATAAACAGAAACTATTTTGATAATTAATCGGTGAAGTCCTTTTTAAAGCAAAAATGCAAAACATTTGATGGTTCTAGGTTTTCAAATGTCAGAATTTGCTTGTATTTACATTGTAGTAAATGTAACCCCTTTGGATTTTGGACTGTTGGTCACACAACAGAAGCCATCTGATTACATTACCTTGGACTGGGAAACTTTTCTCACTGTTCTTTGGTATTGATGATTAATCAAAAAAATAAAATGGCAGATTAATCTATAATCAAAATAAAGTACTGTATAAAGAAATAAAAGATATTTAACTTGAATAACAAGATAAAGGTCAAATGACAATAAACTAAACTTAAATATACATAAATATGCAGCCTATTTCCAGACCAAAGCAACAACAAATCACATATGATTATGTACTCACAATTCTTGTTTATTTATTCATTCATTCATTCATTCATTCAATATGTAACACTATGAGTCTCCATACCAGAGCATCAAGTATACACCACCAGTTTGAGGAGTTCATATGTTACTCCTGTATAACAGATCTGGACACAACAGTTTTGGAAACATCTATGAATGTATTGTTATTTTTATCTAAAGTTAGAAATCAGAGAAACACCTTGAAATTCTGACACTGTTGTCATAAAATTAAATGTAAAATTTCACAGTAAGAGAATTATGAACCACATTTTAAACCTCCTTTGAATGCAGGAACTCGAAATATTTTGGGTCAGCAAAGTCAGTGGCCCATTTATTGTCTACACAGCAGTGCCAAATTTTACATCCCAGTGACATCATAAACCAAATGGTCAGGTCTCCCATTTTTAGGACTGAACTGCTTTGGGTACAAGTGAATTCTTGCAATAGTTTGCATTCCCCTTTAGGTGCCTAGCGGCAAACAAAACAACTATTTTCATATTTTAGATCATATGTGGAGTTAAGGCAATAAAAATGCTCACAAAAAAGTTTAGTTTCTAGTGAATGAATGTCCAAACTGTACATGTACCTCTCTGTTTACATAAATATCATGAAGCATTGTATTACAGAACACACCTATAACAAAAAACTGAGCTAAGCTATCTGTAGAAAATGCTCCTTACAACACTTGTTGCAGTGGTCAGTGTCACGCGGTCCACAATAGTATAATAATCAATGTAATTCCACACATCCCTACTGTTATGAAACTTTCTGTACAAGTCCAATGAATTCAGTGAGCCTCATGGCAGACATGCAGTACCATTTATGATTAAAGCCACTGTGAAAACAAAAATGATAGCCCCAAAAATAAACAGCACCTGCAAGTGAAAAGGATTCAGTTTTAACATGTTCTGACTCATGGAGAAAGAGATGATGTAACGGCAGATAGATTACTGGAATGAATTTGTTTGCCAAAATAAACTGCTCCAGTGCGGCATGCAAGTTCGCTTAAAGTATACGGGAAATGTAAATTTCTTGAGGCCTGTTTTCCATTTGCCAGACCTACACAGTCTAGACGCAAAACCTTAACTACAGCATGTGGATGTTTTTTTGAAAGCAGTTTCAAAAGTAACTGGCTATGTTTTTCATAATCTTTCATTGCTGAAAATGCTGTGTGAAAAGTGTGTTTCTGTGCAAAATTAAGTGTGTCACAAAAAATACAGTAAAGCCAAGGCTTGTGTCTCAGCCTTTTTTCAAAATGTAGCCTAAGGGAAGCAATTTCAGAGTCGACAACACCAGTATTTGGCAGTGTTCTGGCAGAACTTACACTTGTATGAAAAATTTCTACCGTGACAAGTCTAATCCCCCGCACATACAAAAAGCAATGTGTCATCATTGTTCTTTTATCAATGATAGGGTAAAGGCCTTCTGTCAGCTTAAACTCCAGCCACAACATGAAGACAGATAAGCACAAATACAGTGACTCTTAACTTTGATGCATTCAAGTTGTTTTTAAAATTATTAACACTAAAGGAGATGCACTGATCATCACTTACTATGGGAAGGAAACCATTTGACCAGAGTTGTTCAGGTTGTTCAAAAAAAAAATGTCTGGGTGGGGCTCTTTTCCATGTTTAAGGAACATTTCCCCTCTAAATGTATCACTTGGTTTCATCTAAAGCCCAAAGGGGCTAAATTATCCATTATTTCACAAAAGAAAGCAAATATTAGAGAGAAGTCCAAAGTTTGCAGTAGAACTTTGTTTTTTCATCTTTTCCTCTCCCAGATTTCTTTTTCCAAGCTAGGGGCCTGACCCCTAGCTTGGAAACCACTAAACTAAACTAAACTGAACTATTGACCTGTAAATAAAGTAGATAAACAAGCTCCACTTCAACCAACAGTAAAATCATGCTTACAAATTGCTGCATTACTATTAACAATCTAATAATGCAATATATAATAATATAGCAGTCACAGGGGATAGTTTACTGCAGAACAAGTACTTTTACTTTTAATACTATTAATATATTGTATATAATACTTTGCCGATAGTACTTTAGGATAGGATCTGAGTACTTCTTCCACCATTGTTCTTTACATTCAGCAAATGTGTCATCTTTATCTTCAAAAAGTCTGCTTCTGTTTAGACAAAGAATAGGAAATTCTCTGTTAGCACCATTTGCACAAAAACATACTAACAAAAGGTCCCCAGTTCTAACTGAGCTCTAGCGGCCCCTTCTGTATCTGCCAGGAGTCCGTTGGTGGACTGAGGTCCCACATGGACACGCTTCCACAGTGGCCAACGAGGCCACCTCAAGTCTGCATGTGGTTAGTCCAGAAGCTGCCTGACAGCTGTCAGAAGGAGATCGGGCAGCCACAATGTATTGAGCAGCGAAATCAACGTTGGATTGACGATTCTATGCTTCACCTATTTTATGACTGTTATTGGCTGATATTGATTGGCTCCTGGCTGATCAGAGTATCCCTACTGCGGGGGAAAACAAAGCAATGCCTCTCACTGCCTTCTTAAGCCAAACGTAACTGACTTTTATCATCTGTAATCAAATTTAATAATGGAAAGGAAACATGCATATCTGAATTAGATCAATCCCTTAGTCATCCATGTAATATTTCCTGTGCAACATTCTGAATGCATACCCTGAATAAATAAAATGCCTGTTGTGGCCTGCGTTTCTCTAATTAAAGTCAAAATGTAAAATTAACCATCTGGCTTTCTGTTCTTTCATAGTCTGAGGCGTATGAAATAGTATAACCTACATCACCATGCAGAATGAAGATCTAAACCAGATGTACATTTGCTTGATGTTCCTAACAAATAAAGCACAACCTAAACCAACTTAAGTAAAAGAGAAAAAACAATACCACAAGACCAGGAAATACAGTTAAATTAGCCCAAATCATCACATACTAATTGCTTATGAAGGATCTATGGATAGTGTCATTGTAATAGGCAAAAGTAAGAAGATGTAGCCTCAGTGGCATTGTTATTTATGTCAAATTGTTGAACTAGTTTTCTCTTTCTGATTCGGCCCAGCTGTGTTTTAAAATGTCAATGCATGCATATTAACAACAATATATTATATCACTGTACTATATTTATCTAGGGTTACAGAAGGAGGTTAGGCATAGAAGAAAAACATCTCTAGGACATACCTCTGTTCAGAATTCAGCGCTTAGTCGAGGTACTTAAAATAATTGGCCTATATTTGGGCAGTACAGTATCTGCCTCTGCACAATAATGAAGTAAATCAATCACTGTGCTTGGTTAAAGCAAAAACAAAAAATCTTGTCCTTCTAACTTAGAGAGACTTTCTTACTTTGAGTTGTACCTTGCATTGCCAAAAGATCACTGTGCTCTCCACGTTAAGTAAACTGGAATAGAGATTCCAAATATAAAATATAATTTTGTTTATGGCTCATAAAAATGTTTCCACTCCAGAGGGATTAAAAATAGGAATCAGCTAAAACGGGGGGATGGAGGGGGTCACTGCTTTCACTTCATGTTTGTATTATCCAGAGCAGAGTCAGTGACTAGGAGCAAGGGGTTGACCAAAACCTGTTTCACACTAAACGCTTTGCTTTCCCTGTTTCTTTAATCAAATGCACATTTTCCTGTCCTCTGTAATAAATGTCTTCCAAGATGGTGTATGACCAATGATTTCAAAAAGCAATAATGCAGAGAAATAGATAAATCCCCCCCTTCACCCCACCTCACACACACACACCCGGGATGCTCTGGAAAAAGAAACTGTGTCGTCTAGTAAAATTCCATCAGCATACACTCAAAACCTCCATAAAAACCTTTTCAATCTATATGTTAATGCCACGAATTAAAATTTAATAACAAGAGATATTGAAAAGCAGACTTGAATTATACAAAAATAAATCCTGAAAGATCAAGCCCCTAAAATTAGAAATTCAGGGCGGCATCCGGTCTGCTGCTAAACCCTTGTAGGCTGGCAGATTAAATTTTTGATGAAAATCAAAATTACACTGCACACTGACGCAGCCGCAGCAAACCTGGCACTATTGTGATTTATGGATTCATTAAACCCGCGGGAGTTTCACCCCTCCCCTTTTCACTCACAGAAATGAGATTTGCTTTGCTGAAAATTTGTATTTTCAGAAAAGCTACTCAGGCTCTGCTCTACCTTCAGAAAATGGTCAAGGAAAAAAAGGAGCTTCTGTGTACATAACCACAGCACGTAAACAGGCCTAATTTTCATTGCTGCAGCAATTGAACGTCCTAATGCATTATTCATGAAACCAATAAGGTTCATTTTTAAAAAGGAAGAGGCAGGAAAAATATGTGCAGAATGCACAGAATTTTTTCTAATGCAGCAGCCCCAACCCCTGAAAAGCCGTTCCCCAGAGACTAATTTAAGTGAAGCCATTTTCAGACATTTTCAACATGCCACTAAGAAAACAGCAGAACATAAGATGTTCGCCATGTCTAAAAAGGATGCATGTTTGTTCAGACACATCTAAGCACAAATCATGAAACTGTGATTGTGCAGTAACAAAAAAGGAACTGGCATGACATCAAAGGCAGAAACTGTTTGTGTAACATCACTTACCCTTTAAATGGAAAACAAAACCTCTGTACTAAGTTAATGACAATAAAAGCAGCAATCGTTTTTCAAACACTGTAGCCCACAGGCTGTGATATGATCCCTCACCATCTTGTGTTTATCAGTGCCTGGGGGGACAAATTTCACCTCTCCATCCAAACTACTCACTCCAAATATCCTCTGTGAAACAAAGCTTTTGTTCATTAAAAGTACAGACAGACCAGCATTCCTGTTACCTTACTAAAAACAAGAGCACTCCCAGAATATAGTTCCCATTAACCATATCAGGGTTTGAGGTGTTTTTCATTTCAACACTCCAGCGTTATTCCTGAGAATAACTTAATACTTGGTCCTTCAGGTATTCTGCATATAAACATTCCCACAGAGTGAGCCAACCCTATTAAACTCATGACACTGGTTGCCTCTCTGCAGTTCTGTACTTTAACTGAAACTCCTGCATTTTGATTAGACTTTCCAAGCAAAGGTCAGAATTTACACCCAGATTTTGCATACCAACTATACAATTTCCACCAGCTCTTTGAATTTATACAGATTTGAAGGTCAGCATTAAAATTACCCACAGCAAAATGGCCTCTGCAGTTTCCCCTTACATTAAAATAAAAGCAAGCCATGCAAGATGGGAAACTGTTTGGCGTCTGCAGGATTAATATAAACAGTAGAGGCACTGGTTGTGATTGTTTTTCCTGCCCTCAAATTATGCTGACATGGTCTTTCTTCTTCCAGTGCTGTTCGGTTCACTTTGGATAGTTATTTTCCGCTTACACATTTCCAATCTCTAGAAAATAAAAGTCCAAATTGTTCCATGTTCACCAAGTAGTCAATTATATCTGTATACCCACTACCACACTAATACACAGTCATACATAAACAAGCAAGGAGAAAGTTAATTGCAGTCAATGGGCATGTTAGACTGAAAAGATTAAGGATAGATTCAGCAGATTTGGGTTTTTTTTTTATCTGTATATCCCAGGCACAATAAGACATTTTTCACATGACAAACTGATTTTAATAGATGCCCAAACCTTTTGCAAAATAATGAATGCCCAGAATAATCATCATGAATAAAGCCAGAGGAGGATCAGCACTCACTTGCCACAGTTAAAGGTCATTTTGCACTAATTACCATGAAAAGCACAAGACACTATTTTTATTTTAACGTGTATTAATCATTCCCAGATGACTTCTACTCATGTCACAAGCATTAAGACACGCGTCTCCAGTATCACGAACTAACACTCACTACAAATTCAAAAAAAAAAAAAAAAAAAAAGACACAAGTCTCAAAACTAGTCTCATTCCAATTTCTTTTTTCTTTTTTTAATTTCTCAAAACGACCGCCTACAGGTGGCGCCAACGAGTCCCAGATTTTAAAAATCCTCTATCAACCCCAAAAAATAAAACTCGCAACGTATTTTGACATGACGACACTTGACGGGGGCTTTTTTTCTCGGCCATCCGCAATGAACGACGAGCCGTCAAATACAACCAAAAAGTAGCGACTTTCCCAGGGAAGGCAACTCCGGAGCTCGGCTCAAATTTGCTGGGGGAGGAAAAAAAAAAAAAAAAAAAAATTCACAAAACATGGCTGCAGGAGGTTTTTGTGTTTCAGATTGTTCCTCCCCTCCTCGTCCTTCATGTTGCCACTATCGCCTGGTTTCCCCCCCACACACCCGTCCTCCTCCTCCTCCTCTCTCCTGATCTATAGAAATACACACAGTGTTTTATACCGAGGTGGCGGCGTACATGCGAACAAACCGGGTGCACGGAAACTTCATTACGAAAATCTCCCCCCCCCCCCGAAAAAAAAATTAAATAAATAAATAAATAAATAAACAAAACATCAACAGATTAGGTCTATTTCGGAGCCTGCACCTGGTCCAGCGGCAGGCGGAGGAGGGCACCAACACCGCCGGGTCTCGTCCGCCGAGCACCGGGGGGGGGACGGACGGAAACTTAACATCCGCTGCTGAAATTTCTAGAAAAAAAAATTTAAGATTTCTAAATCAGAAAAAAAAAAAAAGAAAACACGGCGGTGTGACATACCTCCCGAAACGATGCGGCTCATGCGAAACAGCCTCCCCGCTCCAGAAATCTTCCCTCCCCGGCCAGAGGTGACTGCACAACTGCCTCCTCCAGAAAAAAAAAAAAAAAAAAAAAAATTGTGAATTAGTTATGAGAAATTCCAAATGTTACAAATTTCCACCACAGGGGTTTTTTCTTTTTTCTCCCCCTCTCTCTCTCTCTCTCTCTCTCTTTCTCTTTCTCTCTCTCTCTCTCCCTCTCTCTCCCCCCTCTCCGCGACACGCTACGTTACATTTTAGGAGAGAGTAATGGCGTAATGAATCATGAATTCGCCGAGGTTTGCTCGGTCCCTGCGAGCTCTCCGCGTCCGCCGTGCGCACACGAGGTTTTGTGCTGCGGTTCCTCCCGTGGAAATTTCGTCCGCCATATGCAAGGGGCAGATTCAGAAATTGCAGCGCCGGCCCGTGTATTAGCCCACATGAAGAGAAAAAAAAAAAAAAAAAAAAAAAAAGAGAGAGAGAAGAGAGAGGAAAAGGAAAAAAAAAAAAAGTCTGGGAAGAAGACAGGGTGAAAAAAAAAAGGTTGGCCGACTATGAAGTTGCGCGGGGAAAAAAAAAACAGACTGGAAATTACGCAGAGGAAAAAATTCTCATGCGAGCTGAAGGTTTACATGTGATATAATAGCAGGCTCTTATCCTGCTGCTGCTTTGCACTATAGAGGCAGGAGGTTTTTGTTCAGATAATAGCTGTTTAGGTTAAGTCAGAGTTTAAGCTTATTTGGCTGATTTCTTCCTACTTAAACCACCGCAGCCTCTTTAATCGGAGAAATGTAGTTTCACAGTTGTATCCCACGTGTTTTTGGTTGTTGTTCATTTCAGTGGAAACGAAAGCAGTCGCCCTCCGTCAGCAGTGTGTTCAAAAGACAGGAGGCAGAAGTTTTGTAAGCGTTCATTTTTTGCCCAATTAAACTCAGAATTGAAACTCTTCCCCAGAGTTTTGACCCAAAAAGAGTGACAGCTACTTTGTGAAACCCACCGGTGTTAGTGCTGTTCACTGCGGCACTGCAACTCCACACTTGTTATGAGGTTACTTGTCAAGAGCAAGGTTTTGGTTGGCCAACAAATTTTGATTTCAAAACCCTTAGAATTAACTCTTTTTTTCTCTCTCTCTTTTGAAATAGTTTAGTTTTTGTTTCTAGAAAAAGTGTGTGGATGGTTAAAGAACCAGATTTGGCTTAATTTGGCTTCGACTATTAATATTTCGTATTTTTAATATGTATGTGCAGGTGTAGAATATAAATGTGGGTTGGACCTGACAATAACATATAAATGCACACTAATAACAACAGTAGTATTAATAAAATAATATATTATGTACTATTATAACATCTCAGAAACAATAAAGCAACATGAGCAGAGACAGCATCAGCCTGCAGTCAAATAAAGACTGAAGATATTAAGACTATTTTGTGCTGTTTCAAGTCTTTTATTCTCTGCTGAATCCTTATTCATTCAGTCATTTGAATGAAAAAACTCTGAAAACCTTTCATGAGGGATATTCAGTCGTTGATTAACTTCTAAATGTATTATTTAATCAATCATCCATTTATCCACTTAATAAATCAATTAATTAGGCTAATTTATAATTAGTTAGTTAGTGAGTTGGTAATTATGGATTATACTTATTAGAAAGTAGTCCACAATAATGGGTTATACTTATTAGAAAGTAGTCCACAATTTTTAGTTAAAGCCACAATAATTGACACTTAAATCTATAATCTGCAAAAGACAAATAAATATGTACTGTGAATGTGTAACACATCAATTCAGTAATATTTAACCACTATCAACCCAGGATTTACTATTACTTAGTAGGATTTCTTTCTAAAAGTTTTTTAACTTTTACAATTTAACATTAAATCACAGTGATTATAATTATGTTTACGCTCATGTCATAAATAGCTGCATTTAGCACCTTCTTATTCTGTGTTGATATGAGTTACTTTTGGAAAGCTTTGAAATTCACGACTCTTTAATGTCAAAATGAAAACAAATCCTCCTAAAGCAAGTTACAAATAACACTAAATAATTGGTTGCATAAGTATTTGAGCACTATGTTACAACACATCTAAATCTGTCTGCACCGGTTGTTTTTTAGGTGTGACCTGATACATTTAAGGTCTAACAAGTCTTTTCAGGTTAAACACATGTACAATGAAGAACCCAGAAAGAAACACAAAGAACTCTCATGATGCATGTGCATACAAGAGACTCTGAAACACAGCATCCCCACCTTGAGTCCTGGTGGAGGCAGCATCATGCTGATGCTTCTCTGCAGCAGGCCCTGGAGGGCTTGTGAGGGTAGGGGGTCAAATGAATGCAGTAAAAAAAAATGTTTCAAGAAAGACAACAACTCTTAACATGAAGCCACAGCTACACAAGAATGGCTGCAAAACAACAATTTCCTGGAGTGGCTGAGTCAAAGTCCAGAGTCCAGTCAAGAATTTGTGTTGGGACTTGTAGCTGTTAACTCGTGGCTGTTGTGCAACTTTAAAGAGCTTGAGTAATTTTGCAAAGAAGAATGGGGATAAATTGCAGTTTGTCTAGCTGTAAAACGCTGACAGATTATAATATAATAATAGAAATGATATATTTTGCGTTTTATATTTTATATTTGTACTTCACTTTAACACTTTATTGAGGGTTTTTTTTCTGTTATCAGTGCCAAATACACCCATTGATTCAATGATTTATTGTTGTAAAAGAAGAAGTCTTATAGGCACTGTATCAGTTATGAGAATTAATTGTACTTTCCTCATGGGTGTAACATGATTTATTTTACCTTGAATATCAAATTAAGCTGGGCCATTTTTTCCTTTTTTCTTCAGTATGCAGATTATTGCACAAACATACAGTTGGGTATACATATATAATTGATATTGGAAAAGGCTCCCACTATTTCCTGTTTTTCAAGAATCCCTGAGACATGATGACACCATCTGTTATTCTTGAGAACAATAATTAAGCCCTTTTGAAATTGGAAAGTAATGAGATCACTGATCATTTCATGAATCATTCCTATTTACAATATAGACACAGGCTAATGAGGTAATTCATCCTGTCTTAATTAAAACAAGACTAATGATGAAACAGTCAAACAGGGCAGAAGGGAAGGTATACTAACCACTAATACTTATAAAGTGCTCATACATTTTCATACGTATTTATCTGGATGGTATAGTTTTCATCAGTTACAGAGTTGCTTTGTATGACATGTCATTCTATCCCGGATATACTTGGAAATTAGTAATTGGTTCTGGTGTGATTTATTTTAGATCACATACAATTAAGTGTTTATGAACTGCACTCAATGCCTATATTTTGTTTGGACTTTTACACCAGATGAACCCTGCTCCCTCTCTCTCTCTCGCTGTATTTATCATTTCTGTCCAGCAGAGAGCACCAACATACCACTATAGAGTCATTTGCTTTGCTCCTGTGCAGTGGCCAGTGAGTACGCTGCATCTGCATATCTGAACCTGGTAATGTTTTGCTCTCCGTCTCCCTCTGCTGCTTGGACTGTGCCCATGTCCAGCTCATCCCATCGGTTACAGGGACACTGCTTCTGAAGTCTGTTCTGTTGCCTCCCCAGGATAGTGTGGTGTCTGAGGCACGGCAGTGAAGTAACAGTAGCAGTTCAGTCCTGTTCAGTCTCCTATTCAGGCCCTGACTCACTCAAGGAAAGCTCCCTCAGGCATTTCTTCATTCATTCGCATTCAAATATTGTGGTGATTTAGAGCTGGGGCTGTTAAGTAAACATCAGCATGCCTGAGGTGTGGAAGGCAAATAGTATCCTAATGTTGCAGCTAGGAGCTAGAGTCCAGATTTTTCAGGGAATGTATAATCCCTTGTTTGATCACTTTATTGATCGGGTAACCTCATGCAGCAAGGTGTCTAAGACACTTAGATAGGATAACACTTACCACTGTGAGGAGTTCAATGTCACTGGACTGAAGGAATTCAAAACCTTCATGGGTATAACAATAATGTTGGAAGATATGGGCTTTGTTTTAAGTTTCCAGTTTATTTGTAAAGCTTAAAACAGTTGAAAATAAATTTGAACATGTATACAGACAAACAAATGGTCAAAAAGATAAAGACATTACAGTTATTTATCCTGCTGGTGACAGAGGCGTAGACAAGTGTTTCCAGATCTGAATGTGTTTTTGTTCTTTTTTTAAACATTGACTTTTTGAGATATCCTTGAGATGATGGAAGGTTATTTTGGTGATTCTGCTTATATGTGAGCAAAAGCTAAGGTCAGCGTGAATTATTACTCCCAGGATGCTTTATATGTGGACAGGAAGTGGTTAAAGAGACTGGTAACTCTGAAGCCACTCCAACGGCTCGCTATTTGTGTCCAAGAGCTCCTGGTGATACCCTCAGCCGTGTTTTAAATCACTCAGTGTTGCGTTAAGAGATTTTCTCCTTCTTCCACAGTGATGATAACAAAGGCACTCAATCCTGAGGTCAAATGTGCAAGTGAGACAAGAGTAGAAGAGTGAACGATATGTCACGAAGTGAGGAATTAAATGAGGCAGTTCTTCACAGCAGGCGAACAACTTGAATCCACTGACTCTTACTGGGGAAGGAGTTTTCTGACTCCTGCTGAAACATTTGGCAGCTCAGAAATTTGGGCAAAAAAAAAACAAAAACCTAGCAACCACAGTGTCCTCAATATTATAAAACACATTCTGTGTTTCCTCTATCAATTTCCACAGCTCAAGGTCAGGCCGACCTCTTCCCAACCTACTTTTTGAGAAATATTTCTTCAAGTGGCAAAATAAGCAACAGGTGAGTGGGGCTGACAACAAGGAGGCTATTTTTTCTCAGTGACCTACTTGGGTTTGAGAGCCGCCAGACCTTTGCTGCATGCTCGAGAGCTCGGCATAAATTCGGAGACAGCTCCCCACCACTGGTGTTAATACAATCTAGGTCTTCCAAAAGTTGACAAAAATAACCTGCACAAAGAGAACAACAAGAAAGAGGACTCACAGAAAAAGGTGCTCTTGTGCCACAGAAAGAATTGCAGAATTATTTCGAACCAAAGAGTAAGTTGTTGTTGCTACGCACAGCTCCCCAGCCAAATACGTTTACATGGCTACATTCACTTACAGCTCTGCATGAATCTTAAAGCGAGACTATGCTAACTTTTGAAGGGAGAAACCACTCAATCTTATACTTATAAATGAAAGGTGGAATTCATACACCATAAAACCTTACTTGCTCTGGTATGAAAAGTACAACATTCTCTTACTGAATGCCGTTCTGGCCATGACATGGATTCCATATTGGAAAAACAGGAAAATAGGCTACACCTTTAGGACTGGAGGACTGTATTCAAGTATTTTAAAGCCAAAATAATCACATAGACACAATAAACATAAACATGCACTCGATAAGGTGAAACATAAGATAGTCAGTAAATGTGCAATAAAGACAGTGACAACAACAAGGGCCAAAGGTGTGCAAGGACCGTGATGTAGTTGCTTATTTATTCCTTTAATCCATCTTTTTTTCAGTAGTGGCAGTTCATTGGTTGAATTCTTTTATCTGCAGACAAAATAAATATTTTCAGCTTCAGTTACATAAAATCTGAATGAGATCAATTGTTTTGAAACAGAGCAGTGTTTAGTATTCAGTCATTCGTTCCTCGTAAATCTGCTACAAAGGTTTAAAATATATATATATACATAATAATTCTATGGGTTAGGGTTAAAAATGTAAAAATCCTTTTGCAGGTATACAGAATAAGATTTGTCATTAGCTTTATTTACTATTGGATGCAACATGGCATACATTTTGTCATGGTAGGAACAGCACAGGTGTCACTTACAGTATTTTATTTTATGTGTATTATATTGTATTCCTGTATTTTAACTTCTGAACTATTTTATGTTATCGCATAGATTCTCACTTTTTTACTTTTATTTGCCTTTTATTCTTTTTATTCATATCTATAATAGCATTGTTGGAGGGAGCCTCACATTTCAGGTTTTCATTGCCAGTGCTTTACTGTAATTGTTGAGCATATGACAAATAAAGAACATGTACATGAATAGCATTCCTTCTTAGGCTCCTTTCTATTTCCAGTACCCAGCTAAGCTGTGGCAGTGTGACAGTATGGGAGATGACATGCACAATACCAGGACCTTGAAACTGAGGCAGCCAAATAGAGTCCAGCCATTATTTATTTCATTATTTACACCTGTATTTTTTTTTTTTTCTGCTGTGACATGTTAAAATGTTTTTCATGAAAAATGAAAAGCTCCTTCGCAGTATACATGTCAACATGTAACAAACAGCAGCAGACCTTGAAGAATAACATGCTTTTCTCACAGCCTTGGAATGGAAACACTGTTTACTTTTTGTGCGCTAATTGAACTGTGAAAACACACAAACCACACAACGGGAGGTCTGGATGGAGACTAAGGAAAGTGTTCAAGAGCAGAGACAGAGTATAGACATAATTTTGCTGTTGTTACGGTATGTTGACATCCATGAGCAAATACAACAGTTATATTGCCAGCATGATCAGTAAACAGTGATAGAATCTCTGACAAGTCTCTGTTGTCAGTACCAAGTTTATCCTTTACCTAATATGTATTGTTGGTCCAAGAAAACAGTAGTTGTTGGCGGATCACAGACAAGTAAGAAAAGCCAGTAGGAATCACGGCTGTTTGTGTACGTTGCCACTGGTAATTGCAGGTTTTTGTCAAAGGCCAATCAAAGGTCTGTTGTGTCCATGTGCAGCGTGTTATTTAGGATCAGGGAAGCTGTTCAATTCTAATGCTGGCCCCAAACCAAAAATAGAATATTTTTGTTTTTCTAAGGTGCCTGATTTAAAAACAAGGTGGGGTAGACTTTAGGCTCAACATATTTAAAGGAAGAGGAAAGTAGGCTCATTTGCCACCTCACATTGAGTCAGATTAGAGGATCGACATATATTTCACTTAACTGTGTCAGTATACAGACATGCAGTAGTTTTTACATGTGTGTAGTTTAACAAAATAAATAATCAACAAAACTGCTAACCAGCTTTTTCCAGAGCTTTCAACCGCATCTCATGGTCTTCATCAGTGGATCGAGTTTGCTCTGTTGACAACCAGATGTCCGGTTTAGCTAAGCTTAGCACTAAGACTGAAAGGGAAACAGGTAGTTTAGTTCTGTCAAACAAGAAATAAAAAAAATACACATCCAGTGTATATAGCTCCAAAGCTGTCTTGTATCAACATTTCATCATAGACACGTTACATCACACAGGTCATATTATGTTACAATTTGGTGGATTGTTTTCTTAAACACGCAAAAGTTGTAATGAATATTGAAGTAGCATGGCCTGTTTTTTGGTTTGGTCCCAGTAGAGTAATGTTTCATTTATATTTGAAAACAGTAACCTTTAATTGTGCGAAATCTTGATTACGAGATTAAAAGTAGGCTATTATGTGTAACTTTTTACTTCATCCCTTTCTATGGTTAGTCTGTGAAAGGATCGTAACGTGATGACTGCAGTTCACTTAACAGCCATTAATAAGAAGGATTTTCTGAAAGTTACACATAGTACCTTTAAATGTGGTTGTTAAAAGTAATCTGTCTACGGGATCATATAGTCAAAGAAACGCTCAAGATTAAATAAAAATCAACATCACACAAGTATTTAGTACACAGTATTTGAAAAAAGTTGTGCTTATATGTATAAATGTGTGAATGTAACTTTTAACCTGTTTTACTCTCACAGAAACAGATTCCATAATACATGAGCAGCACCTATTTTGAGACAAATGATCATTTTCACTTTTCAACCTCAACCTGCCAGTAATCAAAGCCTCCTGGCTGTTTTGTTCTTTACATGATTGCAGACCATGACAAGTGCACATAGCAAAAAAGCCCATAATTGCTTTAAAGCAATCTCTACACTTACATAGTGAGCACCTGATTAGGGAAAGAGAAGTGAGTAATGTAATTATAGGTATGACAGGGTAGTATGAACTGACTGAACCTCCTATGCTTTCATATGCATGAAAAGTCAAGGAAGAAGCTAAGAATAAAACATACAATGATTGTGCAGCAAACCACTGCTGCCCACAATGACAAAATATATCTGATTACAGCAGTGCTCTTTCTAAAGCTAATTATAGTTCTACACTTTCTGCAATTGGATGTTGTTTTTATGTTTGGTCACTGTCGAGTCAAGGCCACAACCTAAAATCATCATAAAGGATCTGAAATGATCAGTCTGCACGCAATGTATTTATGTTTTTCATTGAACTTGTCTCTGCGGAAATTGTGGAAATCATCAAAAAGAGCATTTTAACCAGGCATCCTGACTGAAGTAAAATTAGTACACAACTAAATAATCATAACTTATTTTATTGAGCTTAGTAATTATAAACATTGAGTGGGTCTTTCGAACCTTGCCAATGAAAGCCACACATGCTTTGAATTCAAGAGAGTGATGTCATGTAACTCTCACACGGAAATGATAAAGATTTGAAAGTTGAGAAGTGCACAACACTCTTTACTGTCAGAATTTATCTAATTTTCTGAAGTTCTGCACACTCACACATGAATGGCTGAACCAACTTTCATAACAATCCACCCAATAGCTGGCGCGATATTTCACTCGAAACCACAAAGGTCAACCTTATAGTGACGCTACAGGAAGAATAAGGGGATAACCATGAGGATACATTTTCCGGGAACCATGAATGTCTGCACAATACTTCCATCCAATAGTTGTTTAGACATTTCAGTCTGGACCCAAGTGTTTTACATATAAATTTGTATGTTACCTTTTCCTGTTAATCACACTCAGCATACCTTTCTATTTTAGAATCCACTGCTTGGTGTGTGTTGGTTTTGAATAAATAAATAAAAAATAATTTCCAAAAAACACATTGCAGTTCACACCAAGGCCAATGCTAACAGCTCATTCCATTGTCTTCTAATTAGCAGTAAAACTTTACATAACCTCTACCAAACCCTCTTCTTCATGGCCGGTGAGCTCAAAACATTCTCTTAACCACCAAGTATCAGTAAGTATTAATTAGTCTTGTTTCATAGATTTTTTTATTTTGAACATGATTATTGGACATTGTTGTCTGCTGTGTCTGCTCGGATAGATAATCGTCTCCGAGGAGACTTATTTGAAACTATCATTGGTGAACACTGTCAGAAATTACTTTAAATTTACATTTCATTAGTGTCTTTGTCTTCGCTTTCATTTCCCTTTTCTTGACAGAATGTCTCACTCTATCTTTGTAACTGCAAGAGACAACAGTTGGAGGTCCTGCTGGTCTTATCAGACTGCCTTATCACAGTGAGGAATATAGTACCATGAAGAACTTATCAAAACTTCATCCAACCTTCATCCAGTGAAGTTTCTATAAGTTATGAGGTGTTTATTTGTGTTTGTGTTATGTCAAAGATTGCATCACTTTGTCAGTTTAACATAGTAGATTATCTGATTTCCTTAATTCTACCATTTGATAAAGAAAATAAGTGTTTTTTGTCCCTCGCGTGAAATGGATAACATTTAAAAAATAAACCTATCCAGACAGACACATTTGATCTCTACTAGAGCTAGTGATTTCAAGTTGAAAGAGGTTCTCAGAAGTTTAAAAAAAATCTACAGTTCTGAAGTATAATGTACACTGATGTACAGCACATGCCCCAAAGCCATTTCCCTGCTTTGTTCTGAACACTGCTGACTCCCCACTGCACATTCTCAAGGGTTACTGAGTTCATTACCAGCTAAATTAAGAATGTGCACTGATAAACAAATTGAGTTTATTGTATTGAAAACTGTGACAATGACCTAAATGCACCATCTGTCACAACTTGCTGGAGAACAAAACCAGGAAGCGGGCCAGGTTAGAGCGACATCTGATTACAAGACACCCCAAGTATGAAAGAAAACAAAAAGATTTTTCCATCTGCAGAGGGAGGAATGCATATGCCAGAAATTACAGATGGTGACACATTTTCACAAAACGCACAGATGGCTTCTTATCAAGTTGAGGACGAATTCGACTGTACAATAAATGACCCTCTGTTTGAATGCTTATAAAGCAGTATTCCCATGGGACTAGTATTAACAGAGGACGGCCTCAATCGGTTAGTTTCTTTGTGTTATTGTGTGACTTTAGTGCTTTTACAACATGTAACGAGGCAGACTAGCAGCTCCTGTTTACTCAAAGAAGTCTGGTGGCTTTGAAGAGAACGATAGACGGCTTCAATTCCCCGTCAGAATGGGCTGTCTGACTGCAAGGTAAAGCGGTGAAAATATTCAAAATAAAGCGTACACTTGAACTGATACTGACTTTTTTTAGGTTGGCCTTTGTTAGGTGGCTAAAATATGTTGCTGACTCCGTCCACACCAGTACATTGCTTAGCGTCCGTGTTCGTACAGCTGCCTGCTTCTCCAAACTCAGGGTGTGTCGATCGCCATCTACTATAGGTAATACACAGGCTAACCCACTTCAAGAAATTGGAACTATCCCTTTAAAGTCACAGATTGTTTTTGGCAGTCTGTAAGAGTTTGTAAGTTTGGCAGCATGTGCAACGTCTCAAAGCTGACTTTTGCCCTGAGGGATGGTGACAGTTGGCATGGGACAGGCTGTCTGACCTCCGACCGGATAGACAGAAGACGTGGTGATAGCTGTTGACACACAAGCACACACACACACACACACGCACACACACACACACACACACACACAAACACACTAAGAGGACTGCTATTGGGCAAACCCCATAATTGATGTACCATATAACTGATTGATGTGCTGCTTGCCCTGGTTTGATGTGGCTAAATGAACTGTATTGCGGTAAATATTCATGATTAAATAAGCAACAATCAGTTAAACAACAACAAAAACATCTAGAGCACGCTCCTGGCTAAGCTGTAACAGCCTGTAGGCCTACTTCTTCTGTGCCCCCAATTACGTCACTGTACTCATCAACAGCAAAGACTGCAGCGTTTTTCACTCTATATCCCTAACTCGAATGGATAGAGATGAGGTTGAAAATAAGCAAAGTTTCCCTTTAAGGAACTGTATCCTGTGCGAGGCAGTGTTGGTCATAATTTAAGTATGTTCAAGGTGGCGATGATATCTAAAAAATCCAGATGATGAAGAGAGAGCTGAACTATAAAGGCAAAAAACACCCAATCTGCTCACTCATCTATCATCAAAAGAGCGAGATTTTGAGAGTGCGTCCCAGGCTGGCAGACATGATATCCATATGATATCCATGTTTGGTCATGGTTGATCATCTGTTTCTTCGATCAATCTGAAGGCCCTCATTGTCAAGCCTACAGCCTCAAGTTTTAGTTTCTAATCACATAAAAGGCATTTAGGTGGTGGTAAAAGTATGCATCTGGGTCAAGAGGAACCCCTAACTTACATAAATGACTGGACTATTAGGAAAGCAAGACTTCTCAAGGTATTCATAAATTACATTTGTCCATTAGGAATGTGTTCCTCTGAGACTCAGATATGGAGATACATGTGTGTGTGTTGGCTTTGACCTGAGCATTGACATCATATAAATGAACAGTCTATAAATGGAACCTCATTAGCGGGCTGTTATAATAGAGACGGGGCATCTCAAGGACCCTGGGGGCTTTAAATTCTGTCAGTGATGCAACACTTTGAGACATCTTATTGGCTCTTCCACAAAAGACTTTATGTCAGAGTTCTTGTCTGGTACCACCTTAGAAAATGTTTGTATAATGGAGTGTCACTTCTTTTGATTTTGAATCTAGTTTTGAAAAACCATCATGCAATATTTCTCATCACCAGAACCTGCAGTTCTATGAATAATGGTTCATTGAACGTCCCTTGATTTCACAAGATTCTCTTGTGTTAATTGATTAAAGCCTGTAATAACAGTTTTTTTGCCTACTCGGGGACATCAGGAAAAAGCTGTAAACACAACACATGTTATCACCTTTTAAGTTACCTGGGCAAACAGTTGCATTACATATCCAGCAGATACGGAGCAACGTTTGCATCCATTTGGAGTCGTGTTTCTCTCTACCTGACGGTGCGAGTCCAATATTCAATCTCCTTTTAGCTGTTTTAGCTGTCTCCAACAACTCTGAAAAATAAATGTGTCTGTTGTTCGGTGCAAGGCAGATCGCATATGTTTATCTGAGCTTTTTCACTGAAAACAGCTGCTGCCAAAATCAAGATGGATGAGACTACACAATGAGCTAAATGAGCCATAAAGTCAGTAAACTGACTCAGTCAGTACTTGCTAGAAATCTAAGTAAAGTTTAATATAAGCAATCATAAGCTACATGGTCATACTAAAGGGGTGACAACTACTAGAGTGTTTCCATTCTGTGTTACTTTATAATTTAAAATTAGAATCCACCATTTTTTACTTTGCAGAACAGGATTTAACATACAAAACATATGTTCATCTAATAGAAAATGATGTGTCCAACATTCTGAAAGGAGCCATTCTGCACAAAGAGCACTTTTACTTTTGATACTTGACTACATTTTACTGTTACAAAAGTTTTTTTATAGTGTGTCTTGCTACTTTACTTAAGGATCGGAATATGACCTCCACTACAGTAAGTATACAAGGCTACAGTCTACACTATAGCTGTCTAAACTAATCACAGTTTTAGTTCTAGGCTGTGTACTGTCACCTAATCAATCCTTATATTTCTCCACCACCTTTGTGGCTCCTCAACCTTGTTACGGGTTATGTAATGCTTGTCCTTTCAATATACTTGCCTCACCATCCACGTTTCACTGAGAGCTGTATATTCAGCTCTTTGAAGCTGCCGTTCTTAGGTGAAGAGCCTTTTTCGTTTTACATATTCATCAACCTCTGTGTAATCTGCACTCAGGATCCTCTTGTGCAGCTTGGTTTTGTCTCCTTTGTCCTCAGTGTGGTGTGACAAGCCACTAAAGATACATTTAGCCACAGGGCGACATAAAAGACTTACTTAATTCATCTTAATTTATATGTAGGTGGAGGACATTTTACAGTTGTAGCTCTGGTCTGTGAATGAGAAACATGGGTGTTTTCTATACGTGCCTTTTGTTTCATTCCGCTTTAAAATTTGTCTCATGATTTTTTTCATTATCTGACCCAACTCCTGCTATTTTGAGCATGTTCTCGCTCTTGCTCTCCTTTCTGAGTATTACCTTTGTGTTGTCCTCTGTCCTATTCAATGTCTCTAATGTGATTTTTCTTAATTTCTAGTTTCCACTTTAATCTTATCAACGTCCTCTACCCTCTGCCCCCCTCTGTCTGTCTGTCTCTTGCGAATGAAGAGTCAGTGACTGGGATTGAGATTGGGACTATGCGGCCTACACAGGGGTGTTACAAAACACTGCAGCACTTGTTATTCATAGTGCTGCCCTACTTTCATCAGTACCTGTGCGTGCATGTATACACACCTACACTGAATGGATTGATTCACAAATTGTTTCGTTGATACTAGTCCAAAGTGATTCACATACGTAGGTTTGAAATGATCTGAGACTGTGGTAATAAATAGCCATCTGTACACTTTACAGCAGTCACTGCTTCTGCTGACTTGGGGAGATTACATCAAACAGTGAGTTTGTGGTGTTGAGTTTCCATCACTGAAAGCAGAGCCAGAGTCCATTTTCCCTTTGTAGCTGCATCACATACACTATAGTTTACTGCCTAGGGTGAATTACTGCTCCTCTGCCCTCACTGAATGCAGATAAAACAGCTCCAGAGCTGTATTAGCCAAGGCACTGATTATCATATTCACTTGCAGTTTCCTGCTCACTGTATATACTCACAGTAAGGACAAAGAATGAATGTGTAACTTGTTGGTTACTCTTGCATTCAGGATAAAGGTTTGCAAATACAATATTAAAAAAAACACAAATAATAAGTAAGTATTTTGGGATACAAACAAACAACAGCAGATCCTAACACAAGATGTATGAAAGGTAAGAGAGACAGAACCATTACATCATTTCATGAGATTTCAACAAACAAGGCTGGAGCACATGTGCAAATGTTGTGAACTTTGTGCTTTTGTCATCCATGTATTCCTATTCTGTTCTGTCCTTCCTTCCATCCTTTTGGGGACAGTCCTTTTTCTGTCTTTACATGCATCAGAAATGGAGTCACTCAAGCACATGCTCCAATTGTGTGAAATTACATAATTGACCTACAGGTATAACTGATGTGGAGAGCAGGGAAATAGGCTGTTCTTTTCCTTTACTTTCTCATTGTTCAGCCAGTGTTTTCCATGCAAAGTAAAAACGCTGGTGTATTTCCTATCCTTAAAAGCCTCTTTCACCCTACTGGAACTGAAAGAAATGTGAACGAAGAGCATAATGGATAGTGTACAGGTGCAGGTGTACAGAAATGTCAAACTCAATGTACTCTCTGATGTGGCAAATTATGAATATGTTTTCAGCTATGGGAATATGTAAAAACAAAATAATTTTAACTGTGAAAATCACATTGAACTTAGCGTCATCACACTGGTAACTGGCTTAACGGCATAATTTTCTGTCTGCATATTTGTGAGGATTAACATGATGTCATTCAACCTTTTTGTTTTGTTTTGATACACGCACGTAAAAATATTCATCAAATAACCTTAATGGATGAGACCTTTTCCTGTGACGTTGGGAGCTGCAAATCTAGCCGTGTATACAGGCACGAACACACACACTTGAATGTGCATTTTTGTTTGTGCATCATTTCCAATCATAACACTTTGCTGATGATGCCATGAGTTGAGGATTATGCTAAACCAAACGTGAGCTTTAATCTGGATGAGT
Source organism: Lateolabrax maculatus (assembly GCA_031216445.1). Taxonomy (NCBI): domain Eukaryota; kingdom Metazoa; phylum Chordata; class Actinopteri; order Acropomatiformes; family Lateolabracidae; genus Lateolabrax; species Lateolabrax maculatus. The sequence goes on from CM062219.1 coordinate 9,255,899, forward strand.
TTCCGACAGCAGGGAAAATTGTATCTGTTTACCTTTTGGGGTGGACATGCTGAGTTATCCACCGCAACAAAACAAAAAAAAACCTGCTTTATGTTTTCCCTTCCCTGTGTCTCATTCCTCCTGAGACTGAAGAGAGTCAGGAGTGGCGTCATCCTGGTAGCCACGGTGTTTGGTCAGGCTCTTTTGAAGCATTTACGGAAGGGTGCTATGAAGTACTATACAGTGAAACCACCCCCCAGTGGCATTTTTGTTTATTCTCAAAACCTTCTTTAAACAGCTGCTTAAACCTGTTAGTCTCAGTGTGACTTAAAGCATGCGTCATCCCTACTGAACGGATATAGTCATGGGCATGAACTTGGTATGATTATGGAAACGTGGCGTGCGTGTGCTGCTGAACAAAACAAAACACACTTACCCTCATTTTATCATGTTGATTCATCCATTTCTAGCTATTAAATGTCAGTCAGAGAGTTTAATTTTCTCCTAAAAGATGTCAGCTAGGATTGGCTCCAGCTCGTCCCACATCCCTCTAAGGATAAGATAAGTATAAGTATAGAAAATCGATGGATGGATGGATGTTTGTAGGTGGGAGTTGATTGAAGTGGCAAACTCAGACGATCCCTATTATATCGTAAATTCAACCAGAGAAAATCTAGTGGTATTTAAAACAACTAGAGCAGAAACTGCAACAATGCCTCTGTCCTTTTTTTTGGGGTGACTCTGCTTTTATTAAAAGGAATTAAAGGAATCAAGCACTTACAGTGACTTGAACATTTTACATTTAATATTTGAGTGATACTACATGAGTTTTCTGTAGGCGAGTTGATGGACTTGCAGAGGAGGATGGACTTCAAGAGGGAGTGACAATTATATACTTTAGGGTGTAAAAGAAATGTTTTATTTATTAAATATTTCGGGAATAACTGAGGGATGAATGTTATGTAAAAAGCTATTGAGATATTTTAGGCTTGTGCAAGGAATAAAGGGTGAGGTAACCTTCTTGTAAGAACATCTGCTATCATTTCATTAGGTATTTTCATCCTGGTATCGCCAAATGGCGAATGAATAACACGCAAAACACGTTTTCCATTGTTGCTATGGTGTTTTCATTGACGCTACTATTACTTAAACCCCATAGCTTGAATATTCTTTCTAATCATATCCTGAACATTTTTCAACCTAAAAGTGTCCTTGATAGCACAACACTACGATAAGTTAACTCAACAGTACGATAGGTTAATGTCAAGGTCATCGGTTCTCCTTTGATTCTGAGAAATAAAGTCAGTTTTTGATAGCGGAGGCTATGGAAGCGCATTGTTTCGTGGACAGACTTGGCGTGGTCGACAACTTTTAATGGCTAAAATATCTGAAATAAACCATCTTTACTTTTTCTTAACATAAATCATCTCGATGCAGTGTAATTGTTAGTTAGGTTGTACTAGATATTTTATATATTTAGTAGGTTTATCGTTTTATGACCCTATTTTACAACCAATTTGAAATATCCATGGCAACCATATAGCAACAATTGAAACGTTGCAGAATCTTTGTGATTACTAACAAACTAAAGATCGTTTACATTCACTGAGTGAAGATTCTAAAAATAAAACTTATGAACATTTCTCGCTAGAAATTTTATCAAGACTCATTTTAATGCCAAACCTATCTTAAAATATTGCATTTTCCACTAAGAAAAAAAGGAAGGTCTGATTTTTTTTTTTAGAAAAAAAGAAACTTTACGCCATCCCATGAGGTCATGTTGGTATTCTTAGTCTCAGACAGTTCAACAGATTGTGTTTTATCATCCTTCCCATGCTGAGGAGAAGAAGGAAGATAGCCAGTTACAATATTTTTGTAGACTATTGGCATTTTGAGGGGAGGAAAAAAAATAACTAAAAGTTTTAACTGGAAAGCCACATAGAGAGTAACAGGTTGTGTAATTAAAATTAAATTGAAAACATTCGAACCAGAGTCTGTAGGCACCGAACTTGCACCCACTGAAAAGCATTGACTGATGTGTTTTTTTAAGCATTTAAAGAAAGTAAGGAGGATATCAGAGAAGGATCTTTTATTTAAAGTAAGTCTCAAATACCAGACGTTAAAGTAAGGAGGATATCAGGATATCTTAGACATGTGGTTTCCCGCAAAGGTTTTGTGCCTCTAAGAAGGTCTTGATATCCCATCACTTCATTTCACAAAACATTCATAAAACTACCCTCTTAAACTACTGCATACACATCCCACTGTATCCCACGGTTATGAATCAATGTATGTGTATGTATTAAATACATTCAAAGCATTTGATTCTGCCCCTGACATTTTTTCATAAATCTCAATTAAATCAAATTCCTTAATCCAACAACAAATAATGTCAACACATTGCCTCTCTCTTATACTCTAATGATTGCTGTGACCATTTAGCAGCTTTATTAAAGCACTATTTTACAATCTGACTTATGTTGTACCCCTGCTGATTGTCAGTAGGGAGTAGAACGAGGGATTAAGTTGCCAGTCCCTGGTTCCTGTTTTCTAATTTTACATCAGAAAAAAAGGAGATGAGGAGTTTCCTGACTGCATCCTGAGGGATCAAGCCCTGGTTGCTAAGAGACTAATGGAAAGTCAGGGGCTAAAGGAATGGCAGGAGTGAGTCACTGACCAGGGAAAATTGAGTGTATGAGTTAGAGAAAGAGAAAATAAAAAGGGGAAATGAAACAAAATGATCTACCTCTACATCACTATGAAAAAATTAATAAGTATAAGCATTACTATTTTTGGTTTGTCATTTCATGCAAACATCTGTTTGCATGTGTGTGCATGTGCAGCATATTATTCTATTAATCCTCCTTCCCAGAGCCTCCTTTACTGGTGGTTTTTATTGACACAGTTTTATTGATCACCACAAAAATAGCTAGACGGCTCAGAATAGTTCGTATAATTATAGCCCTATAATTACACACCCTAAAACATGACACTTTACCTTTGAAAGAGATAATCAATTCATACTGTAGCTAAGTCCCATAGGAACTTTAATTAGTTTATTGTGCCTCCTAGTGAGACAAAGGTTGAGTGATTGTGCATCCACATCTGTGCGGCACGCCTTTGATTATGTGTCAGGAAGCAGAGAAATGAGAAGGATGAGTAGGTTAGCATTTAGTCCGCATCACTTGGCCCTCCCAGTGCTATTTATGTCCTATTGATGCCACTACGATCAGGCTGGATTTGCGCATTGGAGTTCATGGACAGAAACTAGTGTTTGACGTCAACAATGCCTTAAAAGGTTAGGGGTCAAAACCTGAACATGATTAAAAAAAATTCAGAATCACATCACTCATCTCAAAATAACATAAATTAAAAGTAAAATTCCAACCTTTGGTGAAAATGATCTGTGACATTTTATCCCTTATTTGAAAATTATACCGTATGAGTTTATGAGAGATTCTCAGACGCTCAGTCTGAAAATTAATCAACAACAATTTGCTGGTTCCAGCAGTTTTTTGCTATTGTTGTACACTGTACAAAAAGATATTGTATAAAGCAGAACTCCTCGGGTAAATGTCTGCTCTACAGTATATGTTTCTTCTTCTTGTTACAAAGTTAGTAACAAGTTGTTAGTTTCCATGATCAATCATTCACTCTGTTCAGGAAAAAGGATTAATTCCTCTCATCTGTGTCTCAGATATTCCATATCTCTACTTCATTTGTCACCTTAAGCCTGATTAATCTTTTTTCAAGTGTTTATTTCTGTAGCTTCTGTCCAGACTTTAGGTACCACATTCAAAACCTGGCAGTACATGCTGACATTAAGTGTGTGGTATTAGGTAACACGTCTGTGGGCGAGGGGAGGACATGTGTTCCTGTTAGGTTTAGCATGAATAAGCGAACCTGCAATGAGGTCTTTCCTTGACATTTACAATGAAAGAGACAGAGGGTGTGTGTTACAGAGCTGCTTTTGTGGAACAGCTATTTATGTATCTTTCTCTGAATACATCAGTGCCACAGATATGACACAGAAAGATAAAAAGGATCATTATTAAAGATAATTCTTTCATAAAGAGACTTGCAAACACAAGTCACAAGTCACAATACCATTCTTATTGCTAAAGACATCCCTGATCGTAAAAGTGTTGAAACTACTGCCTTCTCTACAGTGAGAAGGAGCTGTGACAGCTTGATTTATGTGTATAATATATATATGCAGGCTCATAATGAGGAATTTCAGCAAACAAGCAAGCACTGTGTCATTTGCAAAATACCTCCACTGTGCAGTTTCAACAGAAGTCATTGAAAGAAAGTTCTATTCCATTTAAAATATAATCGTGGTGCCACACACACACACACACATAGACTTTGGTGCCTTCACCATCCCTGCGACTTCGAAAGAGAAATCAATAGAGGGCCTGCTGTTTTTAAGAGACTTACAGAAAAGGCCGTGGGAGACCTGAATCTGCTGCGAATCGTTGTGTACCTGCAATTTTTCAAACCACCAGTTAAATATGTGGGACGCAGTGTCTGAGACAGGAATAGATCCAAAGGAAGTGAAAGCAGTAACACAGTGGAAAAAGCTAATTTGTCATCCCTACAGTTTTTAATAGGCTTCTGTGGCTACTATTGCAGATTCAAAGCCAGTTATTCTGCCATTGTCAAACCACCAACCAAATAAATGTTTTAAAGTCCTTTTTAACAAGGAAGCAATGTTTTTAAAGACAAGAGCAGCCTAAAAAAAGAAGAGCTGTTTGGAGACCAAAACTGAACCAGAGTATTTTCCAAAATCATCCACGATCTCACCCATCCACATGTGTTTGCTTCTGGTGACGTAACCAAAGTAAGTACAAACTACAGATTTCAGCCTGAAGGTGCAGTGATCAACAAAGGATCCATAAAGGGATTACAAAATAAACAAATTTGATAAGCTGTACCCCATAATCAGCGGGAATTTCTGACTTTTTTTTGTGAATAAATTCCAGGATTGGAATGTTATATTGGACTATATAACAAAATAGACAACAATCCTTCCACATGTGTGTGACAATGACAAAACTGGCCACAGACGGCTGGCAGGCCTCGCTGCTCATGATTTTCCTTTTCCATGACAGTTGGAACAAACTGAAGCACACTTGTTGTCTTGGAACCAAGGCACAGAAAATATATTTCCTTCTGTCCTACTTGTCCCCTGTCCCAAGATAAGAGCCAGTGGATCCCCAGGTTTTTATCTGATTAGTGGTACAAAATGTGTCTGTATGATGAAAGTATGATTCTTGTTTTTCCCGTGTTGAGTTTTGTTCTATGAGTGTTATTCCTCTTATTTCCTTTTGAAATTATAATTTGTGAAGTTTAGAAATATAGCCTGCCAAACAAAAAACTCAAAATGCAAAATACACCAAGAAAAAAAAAGTACTGGAAGGAGATTTTAAGCTATAGAGTTGTTTATTTAATTTGATTAATTAAACTCAGTCGGTCTAACACATGTTAATCATGGAATGCCTATATTAGACAAGGAGTTGGCTCGGCACTAATTTACACAATATAAACTTGGTATAATGTGTGTATTTGCAAGTTGTTGTATTGTGTCCTCTCCTGACCTTCCTCTTTTACGCCCAACCCCTCCTTTCTTTGTCTATTTTTACATCAAGTATACAACCATTTTCATCAGACAGCCTATAAATGCACCATTAAAGAATTACTGCAATCACAGGATGTGGCCAAAAGCCAACAGTGAACAGCTGTTGACGTGTCAGCCTCTGATCCTGTAGGACAGTGCCACTCCTCAGCCAAACCCCCACCCCCACCGTGAGTGATGAGACAAACAGGCATAAGAGAGGAAACAAGTCATTCACATGTCAGACAGTAACCCGCCTCAACAAATCCATAATTGCTTCCACTGTCATCCAGAAATTAGACCCCTCCTTTGTCGGTTTTGCTCTTACAGACTTGTAGGTGTCTAATGGAAATACTTACCAAAATGTTCCACGTAATAAAAACTTACAATGTTGATCAAGTATTTCAAGGATTGCTACTGTAAGTTTGTTATGGAGTCAGCACTCTAACAGTCAGAAATTGCTCAATGCAGCTATTACATGTGGCCCAGCTTCCACTGTATGTTTTTCCACTCTCATGCCACGCTTGGACACATGGTATGAGCCAGTCATGGCTTTTTCAATAGATACTTCTAGGAAATATAGTCTAGGAAACTTGTGTCTTAGAGTAATTTAGCAGATCTTAAAATCCAATCCAGGTCCAATGTTTGCCTTGGTGCATTCACGTAAACACAAAATGTAAGAACATCTTTATGTGACCATTTTTCAAAGAAATTGCAAGAAATGTTGGGAGAGCGCAGTAAACCACAGTAATGAAAAAATAATCAGCAGCAAGCGTAATTAGAGTATTCAATCTCCACATCCCCATACGTCAGTGTCTCTTATTTATCCCCCCTTATTACCTGCTCAGCAATGAGCGGCCAACCAACAAAGATAGATATTATTATTATTTTCTTCTTTTTCTTTTCTACTTTTTCTTTTTTTTTTATTATTATTATTATTATTATTATTATTATTATTATTATTATTATTATTATTATTATTATATTATCAATATTATTATTAATATTATTGTTGTTGTTAAAAAGAGTCCCACATAAATGCAGTGTACTTACTTGAACCTCTGCTTTCTTTTTCGGCCTCCTGCATTAACTTTCACAGAGTTGGCTGACACATAAACCCTCAGGAAGATCTAGTGCAGATGTGTGACTTACTGCCAAGATGGAAACTGCTGAAAACCCCTTTAGCTCATCCACTGCCATCAGTCACCACATTCTTAGTGACGGAAGATAAACTTTATACAACCGAGTTCTTATTGATGCTTGCTGCCCAAGTATTTTCTCTCTCAGCAAAGATGTTTTTTGTATTAGTGAGTGAGATCTTTGCCAAATGTATCTCACATGCATCTTATGTAATAGTTGTTTGTACCCCAGTCTTCTACATTTAGAAATAATTATTAGTTTGTTTTCTTTTCCACGTGCCAGGCCCAAAGATTTGTCAAAGCTTTTATTTTTGTTTGACTATGAGAAGGAACATTAATACCACTTGGGTGCAGCTCAGACTCTTAAAGAAGAACATTGGCTTATCATTTTAATTCCAAACAGGCTCAGAGGCATGTATTTCCCTGTATGGCCCCCACCCAACCCTTTTATTTGCTCAACAATGCCAGATACACCTCTAATTTAATTTAATATATATGAAATAAAAAGCATATTGCAAAGCTTATTACTATTTCCACACATTGTTTTCTGGTTTTTAGTTCACACACACAATCTGTTTTTCTTCAAGCAGAAAATACACTTAGAAGTGTACTTCATGTACTTACAACACGTAAGTGATGGACAAAACAAGTCAAGAAATGGAAAGCAATAAAAAGCTGAAAGACTGTCTGGTTAGTGTTAAATTGTTGCATAACCAAATTGATGATGGTGAAACGGAAAATGGATAAATCATTCAGCTGTGGCGAACACCTGCAGATTCAGCTCAGTACACCTAATCCATGTGTAAACCATGTATTGATTAGTACATGTAGGCTATGTTTGTATGTGTATAGAACATAGAGAGTTGTGAGTGTGTGTGTGTGTGTCTTTGTGTCTGTGTATATGCCTCAGGAAATGCAGTTTGTTGATGTTTGTGTGTGTGCAGCCACATTGAATTCTGAATCACTAATGCCTTCCATCTCCTGTGTACTTCCTCTGAAAGATAAAGTGTTGACACAAAAATAGCACTTTTTAGAACATGAGGGTTTTTTGGAAGTCACAGTGTCTCGAGATTGTCTTCTTTTTAAACCAATTTGTCATGTTCTGTGAAACAAGCAAATTACGGTTGTATCATCACTGTAGCAAATGAAAACATGTTTCATTTTGTGAATGACCATCTTTCAGCTTTGTAGGATCCAGTACTTTGAAGATGGACTTTCAAATTCTTTATGGCTCGAGACAGTGTAGAAAGGCGACAAGATAGCTTTGATTCTTTGGCTGGTAGATAAAAACAGCATGTATTAAGTCCTGCTTTTAATGGATGAAAATCTATATTTTTCCTTTTTAATGGAAAGATGATTTCGGTGTAATGGCTCTGATCAAAGCACTGCCCAAACAAAAAGGATTCTCTTAATGGACAAAAACAAAAGCACAGCAGTTACTAATAACATTAACAATGACTCTGATCTATATAAGTGTTCCAGTAAGCCATGACAGTGAGCCAGCATCCACAATACCAGGACCCTGAAACTGAAGCTGCTGAATGGAATTGAAATAATTTATTTCATGATTTGCAACTGTGCTGTTTGTTGTAATTGGGTCTCATTCTTGGCAATTTTGCCATCATTTTGCCATCAGTCATGATAACATTGTTCTCACAAAACTAATTACAATAAAGGCCTTCAAGGCAACAAACACAAGTGGACGAACGATCAGTTAGCTTAACCACGACTATCTGAAGATAAAACTGATAGTGAGAGAATCAATGTGTGCTTATGTGCAACACGTAGGCTTGGTCAGTGTTGAACCAGGAAACTGGTCTGTAAACAAAAATACACAGTTATGGGAAATAATTTTACCATTTCCCTTTGTCATCTCTTTTAAATGACTTTGGCGTCCCCACAACTCATCAATTTACCTGGTGGGTGTCATGTTATTATTACTGATAGAAAAACAGGCCCTGAATTGTAATAAGTATAGGAACACATCCGTGGTGCTTCTTAAATACAAATGATAGAATCAATCAGATTAAAAGGAGATTATGTGGTTGAAGGTTGAAATGGTATATGGTGTGTTTTCAGTGTGAATAATGTCTTTTCAAGGAAGATGGCAAAGACTTAACTGTATTGACTTCATATTGAGCCTAAATTTACACTTTGTGCTCCATTTAAGGGCAGTTATTTTACAGGAACTGTTCCTGGAGTTTTGCAAGCCACACTTACAGGACAAAATCTGTGTTCACGTGTCCATCTCTACACTTTACACTTCTGTTTGACCATAAATTGAAACAGCAGCTAAATATACTGCAGTTGAATAATGACTCAAAATCACATCCAGTAATTCCATGTCTAACGGACTCTGTCCAGACCACCAAAATCTTTCTGATTCGAGCTTCCCTTGAATCTGTCCCAGCCTCTCTGTATGTTCCAAGCTGTGGCCTTAAGATAATCCAGAGCCACATGGCAGCAGAGGATAGATGAGTAGTTTGACCTTATTTGGCAAGGTTAAGAGATGTCCTGGCACCGGCTGTATTGTGCAGTGGTAAACAAAGCTGGGTCAAATGGTACAGTAGTAAAAAAACGGGATCAGCGGTGTCTGATACTCATGTTTCCTCACCTTACAGCTGGGTGGATGTTAACCAGTAGTGGAGGAAGTACTCAGACCTTTTACTTAATTCAAAATACTAATACCACACTGTAAAAATACTCTTATACAAGTAGAGTTCCTGCATGGAAAATGCTACTCAAGTACAAGTATGTAAGTATTGTTGGCAGGAGGCTACTGTCAGCAATGTCAACCTTTTATTGGCAGGTTTTAAAGGAGACATGAACAACAACCCACAGTTACAGAACACAGGTGGAGTCAGGAAAGGCTACAGCCACCTCACCACCGGTCAAAACTATAAGCCAGCACAAAAATGACAATTACCAACATAAACCACCATGTTCTGAACAGACCTATTACAAACACTCACAAAGTGTTACATCTGCACTTTGGAACATGAACAGCAAACTTAAGAAACTAAGTACACAGTCCAACACAATGATGGGCATGATGGGAGATAAGGGCTGGTGCTACAGTACAATCTTGAAAATGTAGTTAAACTAAAAGCACTCAATGCAGTAAAATGGCACCTGTGACTGTTATACTGTTATATATTATATCAATAGATTATTATTACTTTGTATAGGATTACATTTAAGGATTATTTTCATTAAGGACTCATCTGTGGATTTAGTTTAGTTTGTAAACATTCTGGAAATAGTGAGAAATGCCGTCACAGTTACTCAGAGCCCAAGGTGACACCTTCACAATGCTTTGTTCTGTCCAACTAATTGTAATAAAATTAAAAAATTAGCTGGAACCATGAAATGTTGAAGGCATTTTTTCTTAAAATACGTTTTTTACAGTGAGCTAAATAATTGCAAATTAATTTTTTGTCAATCGACTAATCATTTCAGCTGTACTTATATACTGTTGGGTAGTTTAACTTATAACAAAACACCATATGTTATAAGCTCTTCATATGTTTTGTATGCAAAAATCTTAACTTGTAAAGTAACTTAAACTGTCAAATAAATGTAGTGAAGTCAAAAGTACAATATTTCCCTCTGAAATGTAGTGGAGTAGAAGTAGAGAGAGGCATGAAAGAAAATACTTAAGTAAAGAACAAGTACCTCAAATCTGTACTTAAGTACAGTATCACCACTGACATTAACCATTAAACATTAACAAGTGTATTTGTATCACGTGTCACCCCTCTTCTGCTCTCTAAGACTCTGTTTATCCACAGCTTTAGGAGCTCCAGTTTACTGTGCATCTGGTGACCAGGACAAAAGAAACAGAGGAAAGAGAGATAGATGGAGTGTGTCAATTTTTACTATCACTCGGACCTTCTCTTGAGGTTCCCATGCATGAAACCATGTTTCCATATCCTGTGATTACAGAATTGGAGCTGCAAGACATCAGTGTCACATCAGACCTACTACACAAGCCTTCATCTATTTTTTTTTGGCACAAGCATCGGCTTTTCTTTTACTTTGAACAACACTTCCCAGGAAAGGATTTATGAGCCTGAGTTGCCAAAGGGTTTGTGACATTAACGATGGCGTGTGCTTAAATGTAGAGAATGTGTGGATTTTCCAGCCCGTGAGGTGGTGGTGAGGTGGTGATGTTGTTTCTATTTTCACCAATGCATGAAATCAGCTAACTGAGGAGAAAATTACACATTTGTCATTTTCTGTGCTTCAGTGCTTGGAGATATGCAAGAAAGGCAGCACTCAGCTCCAACTAAGTTCATGGTCACATGAAATCACGTGTGAGTGTCATTTTTTCACAGTCATGGGTCATCATTCCTGTGATCATGCCTCTAATTTTTTCCCAGTTTTTCATCCCTGCTGAGCCTCCAGATTTGACCATCTGAAAGGGAAACTGTGCTTCTAAATGTCCAGTTTATATTTATTTAAATAATTTCACTTATCTCAAGAATAGTATAAGCTTTGTGGCCTGGTAGTTAGCAATTCTGTGTGATTGTATTTTGTAACAGCAAGAAGAGTGGATGAAAAAACGTAATCCTTATTTCTGTGTGGGTGTTCTCACTGAATGATGCTGAAATCAGTTTCTATCTGGACTACAGTGATTGTTCGGCGTGCCTCTGTGCTGGCTGCTTTATAGTATCTGTGATCAAACATGTGAACCAAACCATGGCTGGTGGTGACATCATGAGTTTGATTCATTTCCGCTGTTTCATTTCCCCACTACGAATGACACACGGACTCAGTCATGCCAGAACACCAGCTCATGTCAAACAGCTCATTAATGTGAAATCAAGGCACACAATCGACAGTGGAAAGCACAGGGGGAGGAAACAGCGTCATAACTGGCAGAGAGTGCCCGTCTGTGGCTGCCATCGGCAGTCTGGATGCTTCTCAGACGGGTCTGGAAGTCTTCACAGAGAGAAAAAAAAATGTTCCACAAAGAAATAGAAATTGCAGATGAAGATTATGTTAAATTAGCTTGGATGGCAAGACAAAGACATTGGTTTGAATTTGGGTTTAGTGAACAACAAAATAGGGTTTTTATCAGTGCATTTGATCTCACTCCAGTAGAAGATGAAGGAAAAAGAAATGGAAACTAAAGTATTGGACGAATTGAAATTTTAACCCGATGGTGTCATTTGATAAAAAGTCACCAGTGCCCACCTGTTGGCGGCACTACAAAACTAAATTGTCAGTCTCTAGAGCTAGAGGGAAAAGCCGGGGGATCACCAAAGCCAGCAGGCTTCATCCTGTGGAGACCATGAATGTCTGTACCATTTTTTTAAATTTTTTTTTTATGGCAAGCCACCCAATAGTTGCTGAGAGTCTGAACCATCATTGTCGTTCCTGGAGCCAATAGCCAGGAATGGATGAAAGTGCCTGTGAGTTCGTGCTCACCAGAGGATGGATGGGTGATGAAAAAATTATGAAACAGCCCTGTGGTCTTCTTTCTGCTACAGCATACATATGTGCTCTGTAAATCCCACGCCCCGGGTTGTATTTTATTCTAATGAAGAAGCCGGTTTAGGAAGCAGCAGCACTATACTGTCGGATTTTATAGTAGAGTAATCTGATGAGGTCAGTGGGTTTTTTTGTTGATTACAATCCTATTAGTGAAGTGTCTTATTCAAGCTTAGTGTTACTGTTCTTACAACATTCATCATTTTAAGTGTTTTGTTGTGGAAAAAACCCCCTGCCTTTTCTCTCATTGATGGAGCATCCAGCAGAGTTCATGTCAAAACAGCTCAGTAGGACAAAAACCTTAAGGAAAAACGTTTGAACATGTGGGTCACAATGGAAAACTGAAATTTGCTAATGCACAATGGTAGCGTATGGACATAATTCAGAGGAGTTAAGATTGGGTATTTATTGGTGTTGGGGGACATGAGATGTAACGTGTAAGAAAAATAAGAAAAAATACATAATGTAATGTATGTAAAAGGTCAAAACAATGAGTTCATGCTTAATGACATAAAATAAGAATCTCAAACTCTTTCTTCCAACCAGGATTAAGATGTAAACAGATAGCATCATTATAAAAACATGAGAGCATTAGTATGTCTCTGTCTGAAGTGTCATCGAACCTCGTGAAATGAAACGAAACATGGAAGTGGAAATATCCGTCACACATCAGAGGGCGTATATGGAGTGAATTGTTGCAGGAAGAATCTCTTACCTGATGCTTCAATTGCATGTTAATACTTTCCAGTTGGTGTCTTTTTTTTTTCCTTCAGGGTGATGTTGCAGAAGGTTACTTTAATTTTACAGTTCAGCTCAAAATGAACTGTTGCATGGAGTTGATTAAAGGCTGTTTCATTATGGAGGAACCATCTGGAGTGGTTTCACCGCTAAAGCTTCTCCTGGGAAGAAAACTGTCCTTGAGCTTCAGAAGCGGCAGAAGTGACGACGTGAAACCTTAAAATAACTTGGGAGGAGACAATGAGACAACATATTGGTTTAAGGTGTTGGTCGGGTTCCAGAAAGAAAAACAAAACTGTTGTGTAATGTAATTGATGGTTATATTATATTATTTGAGGAGTTTAACAGAGCCAGCAGTTATACACAGGAAAAGTTTGGCAATCTATCAATTTTGACACAAAAATTGCGTTGTACATGACAAGGCCTACTGCCCGCCTACGTAAACTATTTCTGGCTAAGAGTTAGATGAGAAAAATGATAACACTGTTATACAGTATCTGTCTGTTAAATATGAAGCTATGATGAGTATTTCAGGATTATTTCGCATTTTATCTATAGTGTGTGTGTGTGTGTGTGTCTGCCTATTCAGTGTGTCTAATTCCGAGGTCCACAGCTGTTTCCTTTCAGTCCAGCTGTTCCTGCCTGAATTTCTTGTGGAATTTGGTCATCTTTCAAGAATGAAGAGTTTTTCTTCAGGTTTTCACACACACACTCGCTCCTACAAACAGATAAAAACACATGACCTTCTCATTTGCATGTGCGTATGACTGACACAGTTATAGAAATGTCTAACACCTTGGGGTTAGTTAAGTGATCAGTTATGGTCGTAATTCATTTTCGGTTTAAGGGTTTGGTTTTGCTGCGTTTAATGTGGGAGGATGGTGATCTATACTGACACTTCAGCTACCAGTTATCAGTAATTACTCATCATGTTTGTAATTGTCATCTCTCCCACTGTATAAAGTCACAATGAAAACGTCATTTTGATTAAAAGGATAAACCCAATTCAAGGTTCACTGTGTGAAATAGCCCACTGTTCCTGTCCCAATCAAATAGGCTAGTTCAACATTTTGGTAAAATTGCGTATTTAAATTCGTACAGCAAGCCTGGATCTGTCTGGTAGCCTAATGGTATCTTCCATACAGACTGGAGGGTGGAATCACTTTTCTCATCTAACTTCCGGCAAGAAGACAACACATTTATTTTCCAAACTGTGAAAGCCCTCCATGTCCAGTAGCTATTTTGCAAAAAAACATCTGCAATACTTGTACAAAGTGTATCTATTTGTACAAAGGACATATATATATATATATAAAGCTGACCTTTTCTGAGTAGACCACTGGGATACGACTGTTACATTCTGCTTGCTTACAGCTGTTTCTTAAAGTCCCTGTCTACCAGCAGCAATGGCGTCATCCGCTCAAGCTACCAAGCGACATGCGTATAATGGAAAACTGGACGAGCACTGCGGCTATTGCATGAGGCAGGTAGTGTTCCATGTGCTAAATCTTCCACAATAAAGGTGAGCTCAGCGCAGTTAGAGCCCCCTTGGCTCCCTCCAACCCAGAACGTATTTTTCACTTGTGCCAGACGGATGGTGCAGTTACACGGGTGCAAGAAAATAAACATATATCCTGATGTTGATGATGACATCGCCTCATGTAGCAGGTCAGCAAATGTGATGTGAATGCAGCCCAATAAATACATATGAGGAAGACTCTCTTATGAAACTGTTCCTCAATTATTTTTCCATCACATATAATGTGAAACTATGTGGATGAGGATATTGGTGTAAAAATAAGAGATTATTTCCAGCACAGACAGTAGAGCAGACAGCAAACAAACACACACCAAACAAGATTGAGGGGTCCACTGAGTCAGTGAGGGCAGCTGAGTACTCTGAGTAAGAAAGAAACATCCATGGTTCTTGTGTATACCTGCCAAGAGTTGAAAGGATATGCTGATCTGAGAATTAAGGATTAAACAAGGTTTAAGCCCCTTGAACGGTGCACAAACAGATGAGAGACAAGAGGGGAAGTCCCACTGAATTCAGTAGGACAGCATGTTATGGGTCTTCTGAGGTTGCTAAAAATAAATCAGATATATAATTTAATAGCTTTCCTTTGAGAAAGTTACTTATCACCTTATAGAGGTGTAAAAAAACGTATATAGTTTCAATTCTTTATGCGAGTATGGATTTGTACAACTTGTTAATACTTGATAAATGTGTATCTGCTACTCTACCTTCACTGCACAAAATTCACAAGGTAAAAAAACATTCAATTCTTATCCAGGGATGATGTCGGAATGACCTTATTTACTACTTATATATTTTCCTATTAAATGAAATATAATATACAGTATATCATATATGCTGTATATGGATATATATGAAGTAAATGTTAAAATAAATTGTTGACCATAAACACATGCAGGGTGCAAAATCAGGGGTAAAATGTGTGGATATTTGCAAGTTTTACTGCCTATAACTGACACCGAAAGGAATTGTAAAACTTTTGGGGAAATACGCTTATTCACTTTCTTGCTAGATGAGAAGATCGACACCCCTCTATATCTGGTCATTAAATATGAAGCTAAAGCCAGCAGGTGATTAGACTGGAAACAGGGGGAAACAAGTTTAAAGATCTGGTGGTATTGATATTCTCATCTTATTCCCTGCGAGAAAGTAAATAAGCGCATTTCCCATGTTGAACTATAACTTTAAGCCAGAACTGTGATATAAAACAAAATGGCTTCAGTTTTTTTTTTTTTTTTTAAATTATACAGCATGCGTTCTGTGACAGTGGCTGAACTGACAAAGCAATATAGACAAAAGGGACTGGAAGCTTATGTCCCCGCAGCCCAGCAGACAAGACATGGGTATCTTCATAATGTTGCAGAACATTGAAAAACCGCTGTAAATAAAGATAATGACACTTCTCACTCCATATCCCGGTGACACATTTTCACTTGACAGGAAAGTAAGATAAGAGACTGTCACAGTGGAGGAAACATTAACGGCCATATTTGGTATAGCAGGACACGAGAGATCACAGCAGGAAATGCGAGCTGGTGTGTTTTGGGGTTCACGTGACATCTGAATTTGAAAACAACGACAAACACTGTGGTATGGTTTACACAGATTACAGAGAGGAAGGAAGCTCGAACAAAAGGATTTGGTGAAGGGATCCAGCTCAAGAGCGGGACCTCCATTGTATGGAATAAAAGATGAGCGCGAGAAATATACAAACGTGGACTCTGGAGACAAAGAGACAGGCAGCGAGATGGGGAGGAAACAGGCTGAGAGAGGCGATGGAGAGGTTGATGACAATTCCTTTTGGAAAAGAAACTGTCTGACAGATGGCAGCTGGTTAAGAAGATTAGGCGCTGCTACTACTGTTTCCAACACCACTTCAGACTGATCAAGGCTGCCCCCCCCCCCCCCCCCATCCCCGACTCCCCCAAAAAACACAGACAAACAAACGCACACTGCCGTCGCACAACTGTTTCCTCTCATCCCAGCCAACACTCGACCCTGTGTCACACTCACTTGCTCTTCTTTTCAGAGCGAGACAGCTGGGATCAGGGTGAGTCTTGACGTTCTGCGTCACCATCTCCAAACTACTCCACTCCATCCCAAACATTGTTGCTTCGATTGATGACAAAGCATTGGAAACAAACACATTTTTTCATTTTTGTATGGAAGTTCATAGATGTTGTGTTTAATTAAAGAACATTCTTTTCTTTTTCTCAACAACTTGGACTTTTGTTTTCATAGTTTGGACATCATTTTCTATTGGTTATGATAACATTGTACTCAGCGGGATCTGGTGAACACAGTGTTCAGACAATCAGTTTAGGCATATTGTCTAAATCAGTTTATTTGGGGGTCAAACCAAAACTAAGTACACCCTATCTGTAATAATTCCTCAGTGCACTGAAACAGTGTGCACACAACTGTACTACAGGTCCAACTTCAACCAGGAATCTGTATGGAATCTGTGATGCTAGTTTATAACCTATATAAACCACATCTGACTGTTCTTTTTTTAGCTGTAAGATTTATTTTAAGTGTTTTTGCCTCTCTCCTCATAAATTAACTTGAAGAGTATAATGTTTTTATTATCAACAGGAATGGTAGCTAAAACTATGAAGTTGAATTAACTTGTAATAACATATGACACCAACTATGAGCTAGTGTTTAATGTTCAGTTACTTAAAGGAATAGTTTGACATACTGGGAAATACACAAAGTGATGGGAAGTTCAAAACCGCTACTGCCAACAAAAAGTTATCTTAGCATAAGGACTGCAGGCAGGAGGAACCATGAGATCAGCCCCAAAAATCTGCACATTATTTAGTATGAATTAAAGAAAGAAGATATGTTAATTCATGTGTTAATTCATGAGCTTTAGAGGTGCTGGAAGGTCACTTTGGAGAAAGCCAGACTAGATGTTTCCAGTCTAAGTGGCTGCTGCTGAATGCACATCAGGCTTTGAGACCAATATGCTAAGGAACATGCACATTATAAAAAAAAATCCAGAGACAACACACGTTACTTCATCAGTTGGTTGGTTTATTTATCATTAGCAATGACACCAAATGTACTCTACTGTTTTCACTTGCTATCATAGGAGATGCATTTTGAATTGTAAACAGTGAAAATGATAAAATGCATTCAGAAAACTCCTTACAAGCAGTGTATGACCAGGGTAAAGAGCAGATTGTACCTGCTCTCGCTCACCTATGTTTTTTTAACAATACATGTCATCTTATAGTTTTGAGTCTCTCATATTTACATAGATACAGCTGGGTCCCACATTCACCACCAGCAGAGACCTATTGGTTTTTTGTTTTTGTTTTTAATGTGTTATCACATAGTTTTCTTAAAGAATTATATTTACAACCATAACGCCCCCAGCTGCCTGCTGCCAGGGATTAACACACAGTTAGAATCACTTGCTTAAAATTCATTAAACTACTTATGTTTCTTGAAAGTTTGCGTTGTAAGTCAACCTTATAGCTCTATGTTTTTTTTTCTCTTAACAAATAAAGTTAATACAGAGCTCAAGCCGTTCGTCTTCCCCATAAAAAATGAAAAATTATCCAAATAAATGAACAAACCAAACATAATAATAAAATAAAAATAAAAAAAAATATTGCACTTAAAGTTCAGGACAGCATTGGACCTGTTTGGTGGTTAAGAGGAAAGTGAGAGCTTTTAGCTGAGTGCTTTAGAGGAGGTGAGGGTGTCTGTAGAAGCATCCAGCAAGTTAATCTAAATAAATAGCCAAACTTTTGTACAACATGAAGCAATTTTGTCCTCCGACTATGAAACGAGCAACCTCTTGTGTATTGCTCAGTAGTACTACAGAGTGCAGGTTGGAACCCTAAAGCATATAAAAACAGTGAGTGTGTAGAAAAACAGAAACAGCTGAGAAGATAAACCAAGCCGGGAACCTGTGATAGCAATGTCCTGAGAATGCTTCCTCGATTAGTCCAGAATGAGCTACAATGTTAAAAGGAAATGTCGTTTGGCTGCGCGGAACATTTTTTTTCTTTTTCTTCTTGAGTTTTCGTTCCTTGTTGTAAACAGTCTTTGGAGACAGGAAGCAAGTCGTCGTCTTTTCCATTACTGGCTTTGAATGTGACTTTGAATGTCTTTTAATGTGAGAGTGACACATGTCTGTGTTTCATCACAGCTCCAGTCCATCCGTTACGTATACATTTGTGTTCTTTGCCCATCGCTGTCTCCGTCTTTGTCCCTGTTGAACGCTCACAGTATCTTTCCGCAGTGTTGGCATGAACTGAATTAGGTGAAAGCTGTTTATAGAAGCTTTTGGAGGGTGTGGGAGTGTGACCGAGACGCATGTGAAACAGTGCCATAGCGCTAGCTTTCATTCAGACATCTTGTCCCCCCCCCCCGCCATCATACAGTTTAGAGCCTGATAAAAAGAAAAAAGCACGAAGACAAAGGACTTTGTGTCGTACCAACAGCTTTGAAGTGGATTCACAGAGAACGAGGTGGAGGAAAGGAGGGGATTTTAAGTGGACAAAACAGTACCGGACTGTCTTCATGTCTGCAGGGTTTTTTCTGAGCAACCCCTCCTTTTCTCCAGTACAACTGGACAAAAACTAAAAAAAACACGACCAAAAGACTGACACCAATAAAAGAGACAGTGATCAGACAAGCGTCCAGCTCCTGCTCCGGCCCCTCACTCGTGGGCTCCTGTATTCTCAGTAACATCCATCCATCCATTCACCAGTCCACTCATTCATCCATCCACCTGGTATCTGTGTAAACTACATTCCTTTGCAGTGCCATAGCTTTGCCGCGTCCTCTCACACCACAACAACAACAACAAAAATCATAGTGGACAGGATGACAGACACAGAAAAAATAATTAAAAAAGGCAAACAAAAAAACCTCACATCGCACCCGCCCACTTTTCTTCAAGTCTGCCAATTTGTTTCTCTCATCATCAGCTTTCTTTTCTCCTCATATCTTTTTCTGGTCTCTTATGATGAAGATGAAGTCGGAGTGGAGCTGGGCTTTTTTTGGTTGATTAAGTCCGAGTAGAGTTCTGAGCGCAGGAAGCGGGGGTATGAGTCCTTCTCCATCAGCCCGTATATCCGCCTCTGAGCAAGGTCAAAGCAGGAGCGTGTCACATTCTGCAGGTTGTCCTTAGTGTGATCTCTGGTGTACGAATCCAGATTTACCTGCGGAAGAAAAGAATAAAACAAGTAAGTGAAGTGCGAGATTACGCTGCTATTTTGAAGAAATAGGAGGAGGAAAAAATGCACGTTTTCTTTCTTTTGCAGGTGGTTGTTTTGCCACATTCTTCCAGTATCCATACGAGTTCTGTGCAGTCTCACTCACCTCTTTACAAGACTGGATAGCGATGTATTCTGCAAAGATTTTCTTGGCTTTTGAGGCCATCTTGGACTGCGACTTGATCTTCTTGTATTCCTCACATGCTAGCCAGAATTCCAGATTCTCCTCGCTGAACTCTGTGCGCAGGAAGGCTCTGAACGCTGCCAGACCATCTGAAGGGAGAGCAGAGAGGAGGAGGAGGAGAATAAACAAGAGGAGAGTTGACTTCAGTGCCATGGCAACCTCACAGCAGAAGCGCTCCTTGGAGTTTCAGCGCCTAAAATAGCTCCGTGACGGCCTTTTTGAATCATGTGGTAGGAATAAAGTGAGACATAAAAAGCCCTCTCAACACCGCAGAACATATTCAAGTCCTCAACTGCCTTTAAGTGACATCACCCCGCTGACCCAATCCTTCCTTACTATTCATCTGCATTAGCCACATGCTGTGAATGAACAAAGAGATGACTGTTTTGGTGTAAGGGGAAAGGGACTAAGTCTAGCACTGTGGAGCTTTTTAAGTTCCAGTCCAGTTAATGATTTGAGGAAGAAAGCATCCAGAAGAAAGAATTGCAGGAAGCCGAGTCCACCCACTTCTCCCGTCTGCACCTTTTCCGTTCCCATGAATCACCCACGGTGATAAGCAGAGCCAATGCAAGCGGTCATCTCTTACCTCATTCTGGTAAGCAGGAGTGAGGTAAGGGGTGGAAGAGAGGAGAATAAAAAAGGCCAACAAAGCCAAATGAGGAACAGATGTGGTGTTGGCTTTGTATCTGCTTTCTGATTTAATAAGGATTTGGATCGAACTGTGGAAGAGAAATTTAATGGAAAACAAAAATAGCCACACACTTGCAGGTTGCCTGTTTTAGTCCCCCACCAGCTTCTCTCTATGTAACGCATGGACTCTGTCTGTTGGGATTAGGGAAACTTGCTGTATGCTGCCTATTCACTGCGGCACTGTGTGTGTGCGCGTGTGTGTGTGTGTGTGTGTGTGTGTGTGTGTGTGTAATCCATACATGCACATTTGCACACAACCCTCCCCCACCACCTCATGCAAGCACTGTATGTCTTAATTCACCCACTGTCTAGAACCACATTGCACTAAATTATATCGCAGAAATTCTCCAAACAAAAGACAGATGATTCCCATGTCGGTAAAGGAGGGAGAAGATGAGAGACAAAAGAGAAAAAAAAAAAAAATAAGGAAAAGGAATGAAAAGTAACTTACATTTGTGTGTCAGCAGCTTGTCAAGTGAGTCACCCCATTTCAGTGCTTCCTCTGGGGTGGGCCTGCAGATGAAAGCAGAGCGATTCTTTAACAAGCCCATCTCAGCAAGGTTTCTCATTGTGTGACCCATCCGCAGAACTTTGTCTACGCTGGACAGATGAGTGGAAACGTGGAAGTGGGTAATTCCTCTCTGTTGCTTCCTTCCACTCTAGACCGGGTTTACTGGTCTTTCCCTCACATTCGGTTCTGCTTTGTCAATGCTCACAGCGCTGAGAGCCAAGAGTCTATCGGCTTTACCCTGGTGGGGGTAGGCTTTTATATTCCTACTGAATGCAACTAGGAAGGCGGGAGGGGAGGGGCTCCAGTCGGCCAATGGGAATGTGTGGTCGGGTTTAGAGACCTCCTCCCCCCACCAGTGTCTGTCTGCCCCCCGCTGCTTCTCATCCTTGCTCTACCCTGCTGTAAAGCATGCCTCTTCAGAGTGCTCGTATTACACTCACTGTAATCCACATCTGAAGGCTTTTTTGACACAGTGAGAAAAAAGGCTGCTATGTAACTTCAGGTACATTTGAGTAAATTTGGAGATTTTTCTGGTACTTTTGATACTGGATTTGAGTTTTTGTGGACATTCCGACATCTATTCTGACAAATCAACAAAAATTGCATTTGCTCTTACATTTAGTTTGTCTTACTATTATATCTTTTTGAACATGTATGTACAAATATTGCATTAACATGTTGAAGCCGCAGCTTGGTAAAGTGCACTGCCCGGTTTACTGTTATTTTATAAGCCAAATGTTATATGTTTATACAATAATCTATATATTGGACCTCTATGGTTTTTTGGGAACAAAAGGATATTAATTAAAGAAATACATGAATATATGAAAGAACAGTTGCTTGTCTTAACACTTTAATATTTTGTTAGTTTCCTGTGAAATCACCGAAGAAAATAACACATTGGTGTTATATTTCATATATGTGATATATGACATGAATGCCATTGATTTGGTAAACATATTTTCTAGATAATTAAAAAACCTGCATCCAAACAATTCACCATCCCTCCTTCTGACGTGCCACTGTGCCAACATTTTCACATTCTTTTTATTAATGCCACACATTACAAGCACACTCCCTTCACTGCTACTGCCCACATGTCTGTCTTCCAAGTCCAGGTCATCACCATTCGTGGCGACACCCGGAAAACAGTCTCACACACACACCCACATGCACATACTGTCAGGAAGTGGCCACTTACTTGACTGACTTCATAGATTTGTCTAACTTGCTGGCTGGGTTGCTTCCTGGGGATTCATTCCTCCTCCGCAGGAAAGCCAGCCGATTCTTCATGTCTTTGGCCCTGAGTGAAAAAAAAAAAGATAGCAGAGCGAAAGAGGGAGAGAGTTGGCAAGAGAGGGAAGAGGGACGAGTGAAAGAAAGATTTATGAATACAGGAGGAGGCAAAGGAGTGGGGAGGTTCAGACAGGACAATGAGTAAAATGGAATGAGGATGAAAGGAATGATAAAGTAGATAGAAGAGGTAGACAAAAAGAGACATGGGAAGAAAATGTGTTGAGTCCAAGTCCAAAGTCCACAATTAAAACAATCCAAGGGATGGAAATCACCAATTAAGTTCTCCAGCACTGTAAATCCAATCCACATGAAATCAAACCCACAAATGCCAGAAAAGATGAAAATAAAAGTCGTGTTGTGTACATTTTAGTCTTGAGCCAGGTATGTTGGTATGGTGGGACAGAATTTTTCCAAAAGGCGGATATCAAGCTCCCTTTTGTGGCTTCGTGTCAGTATCTCTCCTGTCAATCTAATATCCCTAACAGTCTTTCCTGTAGATGTGTCCCTGGCAGGTTCCTCGGCAGGGACTGAGCGAATGTGGCAGAGAAGGAGGAGAGAGACTCAATCCTCTCTCCTCTGTTTCATCACGCCATTCTCCATGTGCCTACAGGGGTTGCTGTGAGGGAGCTGACCCAGGGCCGAGGCAACAGGGCACGGTGACCCCCTCACCCCTCCGCTGCTTCCCACCAGCTATAGCATCCAAAATCCTCCTGACTGCCCACCTCACCTGTTTCACCTCCCTCCAAACATCTCTCTCACACACACACACACACACACTACACACACACACTGACTACACATGCGCCACCTTAAATCTCACACAAGGTGATACACCAACTCCTCAGTCCCCATAGGTTCCTTCAGATTTCTGCGCGTTCCCATAATCCCATGGTACGTGTCCTGGCTTTTCCCGACCTGGAGCACGTGCTGCCTCATTGGGATGTGACCTCACTCAACACCCATTTCCTGAGTCCCTGCTTTTGATTTCCACTGTGGATTGGCTGGCCCGCTAATAATGCAGCGCGGCAGTGTGAGCTTGCTGGCCCTAATCACTGCAAGCTGTTCCACTGCCAACCCACAGCCCCCAGGAGAGCATGAACACCCCAAATTAAGAATCAAGGCTTCCAGTTATAGGCACTTATCATTCAAACATGCACGCACAGGGAAGTGAAAGAACACACAACCGCAGATTAGCACAAATACGGAACAGGAATATACTCGGATGGGGATGAAAGGAAGCCCACACAAACATTTCAAAGAATCCCTCCGCACCTGTGCCAACTCATGCCCACTTCACTGTTGCTTTCATGCCAGTCACAGGTGTTGGAAAACTCCCAGCCTCCACCAGCGTGTGCATGTGTGTGTGAAGGGAAGTGGGAGGGAGATAATTTATGCATGCGTAAATGCGTGTGGTCACACAACGCGGCTGTTGAACTGAACAGAGAGCACAGTCAGCTGTCTGATGTGAGTTTTTCCAACTGCTGCAGGACAGGAAAGGTAGAAACATGCCCATACACATGATACAGCATGACTACATGAGCTGTTGGAAGCAGCAGCTGAATAGCTCCTTTAAAAATCAGGATGAGTGTGACTTTGTGGGTGTATTGATTTGGGTGTGTTTGGGTTTGGGGGGTTTCAGCTGGTGCAGATTACATTAGCCTACTCAGAGAACCACAAGAGGCCTATTTTGAAAGCCTTTGCGAGTTTCAGGGGAGTAGGACTGCCAAATGAATGTGCTACCAATAAATGAAATAAAGTAAAAGGATGCAGTGGTGTGGTGAAAGCTTTTTTCCTCTCTCAGGCAAGGTTAGGGAAGAAATAAAAATTCGAAGCGCGGGGACAAATAGACAAAAGACAACAGAGAGATCGAAAGACTCTTCTATTATAATGAACTTGACATCAAATCCTAAGGAATACGTCCACACAGCGTCACTGGTGGAGAGGTGACTCATCCATTGATTGAAATAACATAAGTGCCCTGTATGAAGCAGGCTTAAACCAGATGCTGAACAAAATGCAGGCCTCTCTTTCATGGAAACAACAGGGCGCTCTAACGCAGTATCCCTGCGAATAGCTCATGCTTGCCAGCCTGAAGGACATTATTACCCAAATAAAAACTCTCTTGCTGTTAAATAAACTCATAACATCAGAGCAGGATTCATTAGAATGTTCTATTTTTAGGTTGTACTCAAGGCAATTAGGTCTTGAGCTGTGCATGCGTTAAGCTTCAGCATGTGAGGAAGAGAAAAAACCTGCTTTTACAAGGGCTGGAAAATATTTTGTTGGCCTGACAAAAGACGCTTTATTATTTATGTCTGGTTTTATACAAGCTGAGCCTGCATGGGAATGGTGCGACAATGATGTCATAACAGCAGTCACTTTAGGGGAAATGTATGTTTCTATCCTGCCACCATGTGGGTGTCAATGGATATTGCAAACACAGCAGTTGACATTTTCAGCCCTCTGGCTGCACAGATTGCTTGCAAGGCATTCTTTAACTCCCAATGGTTTGTGTCACCACTGGAAACAACTTCAGTTTACATCATCCCATGGTTTATCTTTCCGCTTATTTTCAGTTACCCAAGTCAGTACAGACACTACTCTTGAAAACAAGTGATATATATTATGTAGCGGACTCATTTAAACCACAACACACTGGCAAGACTGACTGCAGTAACACTTTGTTCTGTAAGTGTGTATGTCAGGTAGTATGTCTTACTGCAGGAGGTGTGATGTTTCTGGAGCTGAGCTGAGATAAACACTTCCTTCCTGCGTTGCAACTCAACTGATGCAGCCATAAATGAAACTGCCTGCGAGATTATTAGCCCAACTCCAATTTATAGGAGGGCCACACAATACTCCTCCCTCAATGAGGACAGACACATTCTTCATCCTTTGAACAGTGTCATGCTGGGGGCTACAGCCCTGTCTGTGTCCTCCAGACGCCGGAGATTTGCTAAATCAGCTGCCTAACTACAACTAATCACGCAAACAAAGGGGAAACACTATTCGCATGTTCAGTAAAAGCTGCTTGGGTGAAACTCTAAGCCCTTAACTCAGACTTAAAACAGGAGGAAAAGGGGACTGATACATGCAGCCGCACGAGAGGAGGCACAACAACGACGCCAGCCATTTTAGACATAAAAAAGCAACAAAAAAAAACATATTTTTTGAGTAAAATCACTCAACAAAGATGCCCTGCTTGTACTTCGACTAACTTGTTATTTAGCATGTGCTTTTTGCACCTCTGCTCTATGTGCTAATGGAACTTCTCACCATCTCTCCCTTTGAGTACCTCTGTATTTAAAGTTGATACTTTACTGTATCTCTCCAGCTGAGCCTGCTAATAGCTCCCCACTAATACAATTAGCAATGTACTGTTTCTCACTCCATTGGATTTATTACATACCACAACGCCTGCACTTAACTTAATCTGATAAAAGATTGACACATGCTCTGTAGAGGATTATCAAATTAGGATAAAATTTGCCACCCAGAAATGTATGGTCCTCTGCCCCACGTGCACACCACATGCAGCATGCCCATGTTTGTGTGTACACACACCTGAGTTCCTGCTTGTGACTGTACAAGAGAGAGCACTTTGTGTGCTTGAGTGAAGGAGTGAGAGGTCTTTAGCTCTGCAATTATCTGCAGGTTTCCGTACTCTTTATTCCCTCTTTGCTTGGCTCACATTAGACACACTAATAGCACCCCGCTGGCTATTCCTGGTGTTCTGAAAAGTAGGCCGCACTCCCAGGGAAAGGCTCTGGGAGCACATGGGGGAGAGCTGCAGACAGACACGCTGCGGATCACAACGCACCACACAAGCGCAAGCCAAATCCGCTGGCCCACTTCATCCCACTTTTGTTTGCTACGTGAGGCTTTGTTTCCCACAATGACAGAAATTCACCCTTTTTTAAAGCCTGACCTGTGAGATCTGGGCTACGGCAGTGAGTACAGAGGAGGAACTGAAATACAGATGGTGAGATCAGCAGCCCGAGGGGCGCAACATTCAAGCATGTTTTCACTCTCTCTGCCACTTTCTATTTACAGAGGACTGTGTGCCTGTGAAGTGATTACAGGACACAACACACAAATAAGACTGTGCAACAGGGTGAGTGTGCATCTGTGTCTGTATAATGGGTCAAGGGTTGTGTCAGATACACTTTAATTAACATTTATACTATTTGGGCTCTGTCTAAAAAGATACAGGAGACAAATTGTGAGCATGTGTGCTGGTAATTTCTTCACAAACAAGCCAGTCCTGACATGCGATGTGTCCAAAAACAGAAATCACATATAATAGCACAGTAAGAAAGAGAAAGACCAATCTATAAAGTGCCTTTATCGAAGAGAGAGTCGCTGCAATATTCCTAGAAGAACAATGAAAAAGGGAATTGTCCTCAATTTTGTCCATAAATATAACATCTCATTCACAGTCTCCCTCAATCAAGACCAAAAAAAGGAATTCTATTTCTGAGCAAACTCACCTTCCTAGCCACAAGACCACATGAGCAATCCTATTCCTGAAATCCAGGCTGCGTATAATAAGAAAAAGGGGCAGCCTCAAGTTAGAAGTTAAAGCTGCTTCCTCCAAAATAGTTAGTGCTTCAGCCTCACGGGGGATTCTTCTCCCTCACTGCGACTGTCAAATGAGATCCACGTAGAGGTCAAATGCTTCCCTACCAGCTTGAGAGCATCGATTCCTGTGGGACGCAAAACAGCCCCCACATTTTCCTCACCCTCCCATCTGATGTTTCTAATCCTTGATAACAAAAATCAAACTGCCTTGTTCCTACCTTTCCAGGTACTTCTCTGAGAAATCGACCATAGTGTGAAACATGGGTGCCAGCCTGAACGCAGGATCACTTGGTGTGTGTGGAAATTTGACTGCATGTAAGCGTGTGTCAGGACTGCCGGTGCTCGGGGTCCAGGGGTTTGTTTGACAATCACATTCCTCTAACCCCTGAGAGGCTCTGGTGGAGCTTTATATAGTCCGGGGGGTCTGGAGAAGGCGGACCCTAGGCTCACCCAATCACCACGCAGTGTTTAGAGAGGACAGATTCCTTCCACTGGGGCCTGGACAGGTTTTAGTTTTATGGGTTAGTGAGTTGAGATGACATTTGTCTTTTTAGCAAGAGAAGTGACTTGACTACTGTAATGATCTGTTCATCGGTCCCATATGACAAGCAGTGCTAGAGCTCTGTGTTGAATCTGCTACAAGCTTTGAGAAAGATATGTTAGCACAACACTTTGTTTAACTGATTAGTTTGAAGATGACTACAGATTTAGTTTCTAGCTGTCTTTGGTTTTTCAACTTCTTATATGCCAGAACGCAATCTAATATCCTTAATCAGAAACTCAAAACGGATGAACCTAAAAAATCTTTCCAATGAGGATTCTGTTCATTTAAGTACAATGTCTGAGGGAGGGCCACGTCTTAAACTATTACTACTTTACCAGAAGTACTAATGCATGATTCATGGTTGTGGGTTAAGGGGTTACGGCGTAGCTACTGATCCTATGCATGTAACCAATATTGCACGATCATGTACAATACATTCAGTTTAAGACAAAGGCAACTGGACTTTGGTCTTGAAGAGATTCGACACTCATCCAAGAGCTTCGTCAGTTTTACCAACTGGTAGAGTGTCCCAACCATATAAACCTCCATGTGATGTCCACACCTCAAGGTTCAGTTGTTTTTTCTTGATTTTTGTTATATAGTTTTGATTAGGAAAGGGAAAATTCCAGTTTCCAGAAGTCCAGTTAACTATGATTTAGTGCTTCTAGGAGTCTGTATATAACATGGATGACCAAGACTCCTCGCAGACATAATAGATTGAGGTGGCTCACATAATCTTAACACTGATTCTACAACAAGGTCAGTGCACATCACGTCTAACTACAGAACTAACATCACCTTGGCCAACTTTCACAGCACAAACAGGGCCTTACATGCACCTTGGCAGCAAAAGGTGATATATTAATTATTTGCCTGGGAACTGCTACTGGGGACAGTACAGAATCAGTATTATGCTATGAGTAACACCACTCTCCATCTATCAATACTGCCAAAAATATATCTTCAGTATATACTGCATATACAGTATGTGAAGTACAATATACATATGTCAAACACAGAAACACAAATGTGCAGATGGTGATTTGTGCTGTGTGACTTCACAGGCACTCAGTGTTTTGCTATTTTCTTCTCTGCCCTCTCCATCTATCTGTATTTCCTGCCTTTAGTTGGATAGCAGTATTAATCACATTTGTATTGGTATCCCAATTTTGTTAGTATGTACATGTTTGTTGTGGCAGTAAAGTAGACCCAAAAAATGAAAAACTTAGCCTCTGGGTATGGAATATTTCTGTAGATTTAGGTGAATCTGTCAACAAGCTCACTTTTCCCCACATATCACTCTGGTTCACTAGTTGATGTGCTGTAGGTTTATGGCTTTATTGCTACTTGTTGAAAACCACCGGATGGGAAAAAAAGGAGTGTAGCTGCGCAGGGGAAGCAGAACACCTGGACTGAGTAAAAAACAAAAGGTGATAATGGAGGGACGAGAGGCAGAGATAATGTGGACAATTTCAAGAGACCAGATGTGCTGGATTCAGAAAACTAGACACGGGGAGCAAATGTGCCAAAAAAAAAATAAGAAGCAAGAAGTGTACGAAGTAAGAAAATGTAAAAGGGTAGAAAGAGTACAGGGGAAAAGAAGTAAAGCAGGAGAGCCAGAATGCTTGAGAAGTCGATGACCAGACTGGGGCCTTTGTTGTTGTAATTGATGCATGAGTGGCCAAGTGCTTTGTGGGAGTAGTGTGAAGTTGTTCAGAGAGGACACATATATTGAGCTCTTATATGTAAGCATCATTTCACTTCTAAAAATGCTATCTATTTTCTTCTTCTATGGATATTTACGTTGTTTATAGCAATACTGCCACTAATTTCCAGACTGAGACCACTCCACAAAAGAATGAAAGAATACCTTCTTAAAGCTATAAATTGCTACATCTCCACATGATTTGGCCATGTCAGATACTGTTGGCCACTCCATTGGCTCTCTCTATATGTTATACATCAGTTTCTAACATCTGGAGGAAATAATTTAATTTCCTCCACGTTTGGTTACATAGAAAGAATGGAATTTCTATCTATAGCATCAATATATTGCATTTGTATTCCTCTGACTTACACAGAAAGCTATTGTATTAAGGGTATGTTTATTGGTGTGACTTAGTACGATCGAATAGATTATTGCCCTTGGTACAGGTTTAGAGTGGGCATTATGAAAAATGGCTGAAAATGGGTCAAATACTGAATGAAGTGATAACATGTTCATGACATTAAGAATTTAATGGAAACAAGGGCTGTAAATACAGCTGACAGACGACAAGTGTGTAAACATGTAGAGTTTCCACCATGCTCACAGAGCTTTGTGAGTGTCCTTGTTATATTGATTAATGATGACAGAAGAGGGTTGCACTCAATGACAGGAAATAATTTTGTCTACAGAAGACAAAACGTTTTCTTCCTGCAGCTTTCATCAGTGTCACCATTAAGCAGTACAAATGTCTGTTGAATAGCAAAACACACAGGTGAATTAGCATCAGATATTTACAAAGCAACCTATCAACATCGAGCACTGGAACAGTGAAAAAATAGAGACTGGCCTACCGACTTACTACTTCATAAAATCTCTCTGTACTGTTTTTTTACATAATGCACTACATCATATTTTTATATTACTACAGAGAACTTTGAGTATAATTACTTAATCATATTATAAACTATTCTGCAGTACACTTTATTATAGTTGACGGTATCATATTACTCTACATACAGTTTACTCCTACTATCCACAACACTATGTCATCTGCTTGAGGTGGAATTGCACTACTAATGTAAGTCACCTCAGGTCATAGATACTGTATGTATACTGCTTGCCTTGTAAGTCTGAGTTTTATTTCTCTTGTGTAGTTTTCTATTTTTATTCTATTCTTATTTCTAATTATTTATTTTTACTTTGATCTCTACTTATTTTTGTCCTTGTGCTGCTACAATTTTCCTTCCGGAGATCAATAAAGCCTTATCTTATCTTAAAAAGAATTCTCTAAAGGTACAGAGAGGTGTGTAATATTAGATGAGCTAACATCATGATGCATGTTTGTTTACCTACTGTTCAAATCACTGTTTGCAAATCATGACCTATGTCACTTTTTGTTCTGTGTATCAAGTCTTCAGTTAAATAAAATAAAATGTTTTTTCTTGAAAGTGTAATGAATCATGTTTGAAAAACAATGTATGAAAATTCCAGTGCCCAAAACTGATCACAAATCAATCACTGATTTGGAAATATGCCTTTATTTGTCAGTTTTTTACAGACTGACAAAAGTTATCACACAATCTAGATTCAAAACTACATCAAAAGGGAAGAATTAACTTCTTATCCCTAAAAATCAATGCTGTACTCCATGAAGTGTCTGTTTATTAAAACTGAAGGTCTGAAGCTGTTTGCGACAGCTGACAGAAAGGCAACATACTCTGGACTCTGGAAAAAGGCTGTGGAATCTTAATCACTTAATCTGCTGGTTAACTAAACAACATAAAAACACAGCTTGTGGGGATGAATGGACAGCCATCAGGCCCGAGGACAGCCACTGTGAGTGGCTTTATTGTCTTCACGCCGTGAAATGTGCTTTCATCTTGACGAACAGGAGTGTGAATAAACTCATTCAACAGCTGATGAATCATTGAGGCGTCGCCACACACATCCGACACACACAAACACACTCAAACAAACACCCTTCACTCTCAACACACACACCGTACTTCTCACGCCGCTGAGAACGTGAGACACGCATATGGTACCTCACTCCTCAGTAGCACACACATCGTTTACCACTTAATTAAGTAGACGGTGATCAGCATTAAATGATTAGCTTTAACTTTCTCTCTCGCCTTGAGCCTAAAACATGCTTCTGCATTTGCAGGTCTGTGAACACGTGCACAGACTGTCGAAATGGCCAAAATATTTGTATGTAACATTAAAGTGTGCAAGGGGCAGTTTCACAAAAATGAGAAGAAAACAAAAAAAAACTTCTTTTTTTTCAATCCCCTTAAATTGAGATAAATTAAATTACCCAAAATAGACAGGAAAGGGCATGGTTTTAAATGTAGCCTTCCATGTGTGGATATGTTCCAACATCCCCAGTCTGCTGATCCAATCACACCCATACTAACACATTGTCACAATAAGTGCTGATGTCTCAATTAACCCCCCATGTGCTGAAGCAGGTTACTATCATTCACCTTTAGATTTTACACAAGTAAAGACATCATTTTAAAATAATGGCTGTTAAAGCAGAGTGTGAAAATGTCACCCTTTACTGGATGTACATGCTGATTGAATTGGCATGAAAATAAAAGGCTCATGACAGAACACTGGAAACAGAAGTGGTAAATGCTATTGTATTCCTCGTCTTTCTTAGCCATAAATAAAAAATAATCTTTTAATTTTAAATCTAAAAGTCAAAGTTTTTTTTCAGAAATAATGGTTAAAATCCACAGTCAAAAAACATCACTTTCCTTGTTTACAACTTTCAAAACGAGCAGACGGTGAAAGTAAAGATAACCACAGAAAGAAAACACATACAAAACGGATTAATTTGAGGTTGGAGTACTTACAGGTTCTTGGATTTCTTCTTCTTTGTCCCTTCGGGGCCGACCTCACAGCTACAGGGGGATCCGGAGCTTAGCTGAGGGGAGATGAAGGAGAGCACACACTGCATCATCCACCCTCCGCACAGAAAGAGGGCCCCGCAGCCTCATGCAGATACTGACTCTAGCTTTAACTAGACCCAACAGGCAAAGACAACCTCAGTGGGCTAGTAAGCTCGGAAGTCCTTGGTGTGTCCAGTTAGGATAGACTGAGACTAGTCCAGTCCGTAACACACACAGCCAGCCACCAAATTAATCCATAGCAGCAATCCACACTGTAAGTCCCACAATGCAGAGCTCTCCGAAGTTAGTGTCTGTATCTTGCTGAATAAAACTAAGTGTGTCTGACTGTGTGTATGCAGCAGAAGGTGTTTGTAAACAGTATGGGTCCGGGTATAAGAAAGTAAGGAAATTCTGCGAGAGGGAGAGGGTGTGAAAGACTACGGCTGTTGTTTCTGTTGGCCTCCAACTGTGCCCTAGGTTTGAAGTGTGGAGCCAAGACCCCTGGTTTCACATTACACTTTCTGCCAACCCACCATTTTGATTGGTTAGGAGAAAAAGGGAAGTTGCTTCAGGGTGGGGAAAAGGTCAATTTCCACTAATCTGATGGCCTGAAGTTGCCCCATTGTATGTGTGTGTGTGAGGCTCTAAATAATGAGCCATTGTATTACAGGAACACACAGTTGAATCTGAGCTAGATACTGGCCACAGCTGGTAACACATGGTGTGTGTTTCCTATCTTTGTGGGACCCAATTTTTAGTTTCAACCTTCAGAGTGAGCACATTTTTGGCAAATTGAGGACGTTTCTGGCTGGCCTTCACTTCTTCAAGGTGCTGTTTTGAGTGTCACACTACCCCAAACCACTCACCACTCAGTGGGCTTTAAAGTTAGCTGTAAAGTTTTTTTCCCTCATTGAGGGAGAACTGCAACTTGAATTCTGTCAGGTTTCACGGTGGAAAAAACTATCAAACCCCAAAGGTCCCAACTTCTAAGAGTAGTAACATAACAATCCATATTTACATTCTTCACTCTGCTGTTTTTTTTTCTTTTCTGCTGTAAACACTTTTTACCATGGGATCCATGGTAACTGCCTGACTTCAAGCTGACCACAGCTGTTGTTCTCCATTAGAGAGGAAGCAAAATACTTTTTACTGTCTTTCAGGCTTACAGTGGGTGAGCTGTTTCCAGTCTTAAGCTCCACTAATTGTATCCTGGCTGTAACTGAGGTATGAGAGTGGTATCAATCTTCTCATCCAACTCTAAGCAATAAAGTGAATAAGTGTATTTCCCACACATCAGTGAGGGTCCTCGCTAGTATAATAATACAAACATATTGATGTGTATTTGTGGGTCCAATTGTGCATGAAAACAGTGAAAATGTGTGTGCGCACATTGCGGCACTATTATTGTATTTAAACAATAACGCTTAGCCCCATGAGCAAGCTTTTCCTGCATCACACATCCATCTATGTTGAGCCACCCAACATAAAGCTGCCCCAAAATAATATCCTGTTGAGCTTTCGCATTGTTGTTAAACCTGGTCAATACATTGTCCATATTAAGCTATTTATGTCGCTGACAACAGCAAATAACACAGAAAAACAGGAGGAGAAACATGTTGAGCCATTAGATGAAATTGCTCTATGAGACATAAATGATTAAACAACTATCTTGGCTGTGAATTGTTTTTTCATTCATTTCTTATAATTCTTAATGACCCTGCTTCATGTGGGTCCTTCTCAAATGTTGATCAAGTTTAACACCATTTTCAAAACACACTGGTAGGTGAAAAATCTGATCAGTACTATTTGACTCATAGAAGTGTGTACCTTGAATATTTTACCAACCAAGTTCCCCCTAGTTTTAGTCTGAGCTTGTTCTGTATACTTACTAACTATTTATCCTCTGGTTTTCTGCCCTGAATATTGAGGGATCGCTTGTGTTCAACCATTACTGAAAAAACCTGGCAGGAATCCTCCTGACCTCAGCAAATATAAGCCAATTTTTAAATTACCTTTGATTCATAACGATTTGGAGGCTGTCTCATTAAAACTCTTAAAGATAATAATAGAAAAAACATATATTTAAAAATTTCCCTCAGGTTTCTGTCAGTAGCACAGCACAGAAATGCCTCATGTCAGGGTTGTAAATTAGACCTTGTTCAGTGCTGATGTGGGTGAGTATAGTGTGTTACTGCTCCTTGACCTCTGTGAGGATTTTGACACTGTTGATTGTAGCATCCTTATTGAAAGATTTACTAGTTCCTCCTATTTGAATGATGATAAGTGAACTACCTAGTAACTCCTTGATATTAAAAATAGTTACTAGTGTCTGTGCATGGATTTGTCTGCACACAATCGTAGATTACTGTAGAGAATCTCTGCACTTTCAAAACACCTCCCTCCAACTGAGATTGTCATTACAGGAAGTGTACACTGATGCACCCAACGCTTTCTGACTACTGACAGTTGACTGTAAAATGTGAATGAGTGTATGTTATGTAGGAGCTGTCTAAAAAAAGGTACAAGCTAAGAGCAGGAACAAAATATTTTTAGAGCTGCTGTTTGATGGGTAGAAAGGCCTGTCGAACTGTACAGTGTATGTGTGTGTGTGTGTCCGTGCATGTGTGTGTGTGTGTGTCTGTGACTTAGAAAAGCCTTGGTAAATGTTTGCACGCCAATGTTGTATTTCTTGGATAAAACTGACAAATGTTCGGTATATATTTTTATTTTACAAAGGAGAGTGATCATCTATCACCAGTTAATTCTAAGGTGCTATAACCAAAGCCAAATGATATTTTACAAATTTGATATAACAAATTTGATATATATCCCTTCAGCTCTAGAAGTAACTGAATCATCTTTCCAAAAACAGCCAGAAACACATATTAGGTTGCATGAGCAGATTAAGTCATTGAGGGTCATCAGAGACATCAAAATCTAATCAGTAATCTCAGAGCGAACAGCACAACAGGGGAGTTCCAGTCCCTATGGAGCCATCAGCCAGGCTTTCCAATGAAACCACAGAAAACAACTGGAAAACGACACAAACTTTGCCCTCTACAGGGCAGGATTATTCAGGGGTATCAGGAGAACAAATTATGCTGTGTAGCCATCGGAGATCAGAGGGGGATTGTCCGCTTGTTGGGTCAGCCTTTGTTCAACTAGCTGCCTGCATGTCAGGACTGGATGCTCACTCACACTGCACTGCTATGATCCAGCTGGATGATATCCATGTCGATACATACACGGTGAAATGTGTCTGCTTTCTTGCTACAACTAGCAACAGCAAGAGGCTGACTGGATATTTAGAATCATAATGTAAGGCATGGACACTGTTAGACTGAATCAACACACATCCGCTGCTGACCACATCTGCAGAGAGTTTAAAAGAACAGCAGTGGACGGCATCCAAGCTGGAGCAGTGAGAAAGATAAAACAGAATCTTTTCTGAGACCTGACGGACCTATGAAAGGGATTTATTTTCCCCCTCCTGTCTCCCTGTCATTAATGCGCACGCACACACACACACACACACACACGCAATGCCAAATCTCCTGCCTACATCAAATAGCAGAGCCACAAATCAAGATACATGACTAAATCTCTCTCAGTGGGAAGTGCGTTAACAGGAAAAAGTCTCTTCGAATTACAACACCATGATTTCATCAAAATGGCTTTCCAGCTTCCCTTTAATTCCCATTTATAGCGAGGGTGAAATCTACGGGAAGACATTGATTCAATTCTGCGTGAGAGGGTCATTAATGGCTTCAACCCTGGGAACCACTGAATCACTGAAACCAGCCTCTAACAGGCCATGGATAGATACTAAGGGCTAGATGCAAAATAGTTTTGAGTCATATTAAACTTCCAGGATGTATTTCTACATGAGTACCTAAGTATTAAGAGCTTTTTTTTTTTTTTTACATACACTGTATTTAATCAATCAGGCTCCATGTGTAATAAACAAAGGTGTCTTACATTGGTGTCAGTTAAGAAGTTTGGTCTTAAAATAACTAAATCTTTATTCTAGTGTTTCTATGTCTCTCGTTTTGTCTGTATTCTTTCTGGCAGCCAGACCCCACCTGGGCCCCCACACACAAAAGAGACTTAGACACACAAAAGAGACTTAGACACACACGCGCGCGCGCGCGCGCGCGCACACACACACACACACACACACACACACACACACACACACACACACACACACACACACACACACACACACACACACACACACACACACACACACACACACACACACACACACACACACACACACACACACACACACACACACACACACACACACACACACACACAGCCTGCCTGGCAATGGCCGGTGGAGCATAGAAAAGTCAGAGTCTTTTCTAAAAATAACTCTGATGTGTGTTTGTGTGTGTGTGCATGCTCATGTGTATAGTCTGCTAACACGGCTCACTGAAGACAGTAAGAAAACACAGAATCTGCCAAAGACCACACAACAATGAAGCCCCCTAAGGCATGGGGTGCAGATGTTGACACGCTGTTACGGGTTGTAGGATGGCTGTGCATATACAGAGATAAAGGTTTAACCTGACACGTGTGCAACACACACGTGTCTTTGCAGCCAGTCTTACATTCCTATGTACCTATACATACATGCACGTGTGAGGGCGATCATATGGGCAAACACGTTTCTGACAATACTAGAGTTAAGTTCAAAACATTAATGAAAACATTTACAGACACATAAGCATATGACCTGGGGACGTGTTTGTTTAGCCAGTTTTGGCTGCTATTCCCTGATAGGTCAAGGCAAAAACTGTCTTTCTTTGTCTCAACAAACTGTACATTCTTCAGTTGTGCTCTGCACTAACAAACACACTGTTGGAACAATATTCTCAACACAGCAACGAAACATTCTTGACCCAGTCAACCCAGACTCCAAATCCTCTAACAACCTAAAATCCCAAAGGTGAAGAAATGAATCTTGGCCTTTGTGTATTTAAACTTCTTCTCACCAGTTCAACTCCTGCTGCTTTTCTTCATCAGACCTCCCTCAGGCTGCTTCCTTCCTTTTCATTTCATTTCTTCTTTTATTTGAAAACAAATTGACAAGCTGGCGTCTGAACAGTGTTATTGGGACCCAGACAATGTCCCATTCCATTTAGGGCAGCCTTGGATTAGTGCTACGTGTTAGACCCTAGTTTCCTAACATTGTGTGTCTCTACTGTGTGTGTGTGTCACAGCCCTTTTAGACTGACGCAGTAATGTCATCCAACCTGGCATCAAGACCCTGCTCGTGACCTGGATTTAACAGCAGCTCCAAAACTGATAATCTTAGATAGGAACACAGGTTTTAACAGTAACTACAGGATTACAATACAGCTACTGAAATACTACAGTGTTATAAGCCGGTTGTAGTCTTCTTTTTCAACACTAAATTATGCTGATCTCAATCTTGGGGTTGTCTTTATTTTCCATATGGGGACTAATTAAAGAAAATAAATGTTGCAGAGTTTTACAACTTTTCCTGAGAAATTATACCCATGATGGTCTCCATGTGACTTTTCAAACCAGACAGCACTATCTTAGTTTGCTAGTATACAGAAAATGTGTCATGGGTCATACAGTATTTGGTTGTCAAAATTCCTACTTGCACATTCATATAGTCACAACAGCCATGAATCATTACATCAGTTGTGGAGGACATTGGCTTGACAAGTTCTGCATTGATAATATATTTTTTTCTATTTCTGAATTTGAATATTATTTAATTCCTTCTCATTTATCCTTAGCTAGAATAGCACCATCTCTATCTTCAATAAACTGACAGTGATTAGGCGACAGACAACAGTAGGTTAGTTTGTCACAGGATGAGATGTGAATCACGTTCAGTTATCACTCACTGGTTTGTGTGAGTGTGAGGCAAATTTTAACAACTTCTTGGGCTGCAGCATCCAGCACAGCAGATTGTTTTATATAACAACCCTTAATGTACGTGAATCAGTTGTAGGTCTTCTCAGAGGATGAAATCAGTCGTAACTGGCCCAAAAAGAAGAGTGACACATTTCTGGGATGAGCAAATGTGAGCATTTCATGAACTTTTTCCACCTACAAAAATACTCTTATCTACTCCAGGATTCAGGAGAGCTGTACTAATGTGTTTGGAGCTCCAAACAGGTGGACAATGACAGGTAAAACACTTATCGACTTTGGATAATGGCTCCATTTAAAAAACTGTGCCCACTTTGCAGAAACAATTTGTTGGAAATTATGCTTAATCTACGCTCAATACTGCAGCAAGAAAATACAGCTGCATTTACTGGACTGTCACTATACGAAAAAGTTTCAACAGATATTGGTTATGCATGAATAATCCTTTATGTTGCGGCCCTAAATTAAACAATTAATTGGTGTCCAAGCTAAAAAGTGCAAGATGGAGTTCACTAAAAACCTGGTGGTGTATAAATCTAATTTGTGCAATTCTATTTACAGTAACCTGCCGGTCTTTTGAATGTGTTGACTGACACTGTAACTACCAAGACAAATGACAAGATATAATTCATTATGGGTTGTCAGCCACTCTCAAATCTGAACCTTCACTCAATGACGAAAGTGAAGCTAACTCTCAAGCTGTACTCAGAAGTAGAAGAAGTTTAAGTCCTAGTCAAAGTCAGAAAACACGGGGTTCCAGAAATGAGGAACTTTATCGTGCGATTATAAAGTTTTGTTAAAGTTCTAAAGTTTTATACTTCTTCTATCTGGCCAAAAACAATTCCATTTGCATAACATGTATTAGTAAACCAAGCAAATAACTGGACACAGCTTGCTTGTTTGATGATAATCTAAGCCATTTCTTGCCCTTGATAAGTGTCTGCACTTC
This sequence comes from Lateolabrax maculatus, assembly GCA_031216445.1. NCBI lineage: Eukaryota > Metazoa > Chordata > Actinopteri > Acropomatiformes > Lateolabracidae > Lateolabrax > Lateolabrax maculatus. The sequence continues at coordinate 9,294,921 of CM062219.1, forward strand.
CTCGTAGATCTTGGCCAGAGAGTTGAAAGAAAATAAGAAAAAGGGACAGAAAACAGAAGACTGTGCTTACCCTCTCTGAGGGGCATTGGGGGAACAATGGAGCCCTTATAAGAGCCAGATTAAATACAACAAGATATAGAGAAAAAAGATTGAATAAAGGCACAAACTGATGTTTAAATAAAGAAACATGGGAGAAAGATCACAAAACCAAATGCTGAACTTAGTGGGGGAGTTATATTATGATTAATGATATGATCATCAAGCAATGCATAAATGAAGCTGATGTCCACTGAAGTTTTCATGAGGCTACAGGGTTCAAACATTTATTCATAAATATATCATTTTTTTTCATAATTCTTTGTTATATAAAAAGCCTTGAGAAAACTTTCCTGATGTGCTCTGCCTCTACAATTGTCTTTGATGTGAAATTATATAGCTGTTTTAATGTCATGTTTTTTTCATTTCTTCATTGTTTCAATTTATGTCAGAGGAAATATTTTCCCAACTTCCTTTACAAATAAAAGGAAATTTTGGGGTAAAATAAACTGTTGTAGCCGAGGGAGTATGATTGTGTATGTGTGTGTTTGCGTGTGAGCGTGTGTAATTGGATGGCAGCGGCTAATAAACACCCACAAGACACACACATACACAATGGCACAGCCACAATATTCAGTAATATCTGAAAATAAACTCAGTGACCCACAGACAGGATACTGACTCATTCCTACTCAAACTACATAATGAAAGCAGATACAAAAGGTGCATTGTCTGCATGTGTGTGTGTGGGTGTGTGTGATTTTAACAGAGAGAGAGAGGGACCAGTGTGTGTATATATGTGTGTGTGTTTGATCAGATTCTCCTCTGCCTCCTGTTATTCAGCACCACTCAGGAGATGGCTGCTTCCTGCAGAAGTACTTCCCATGTCACAGGATGTTAATGAACAATGCTCGTGCAACGTCACTTCTCTTAACCGCTCTGAAAAGCTGTCATGTCACTCACTCCTGGAACTGGTGCTAACTATTAAAATGTTACTGACCTTTTTTCTGACCAGCAGATGCATACATTTTGCTACATAGATTATGTAATTTGCTTTCAGGAGTTTAGACATTTTTTTTTTTTTAACCAAAGCTTGCGATGTGTTGCAGCCAGACTCTGAGGCTCCCCTGTTGGCAGATACTCGCATAAGGCAATTAGCAAATAGATGGATTTCTCACTGGTAATGATGCAGCAACAGTAAGTAAATATTAGTGACACATGCTCCTCAGGTCAGGTAAACTGACCAGGTTAAAGATGTTATTTCTGGATATCAAACCCACTTTATGACCACCAGGTGCATGAAAACACTTAGGGACCTGTCTTGCTAGCTAAAAAGATAATAAAGAAAAATAATATGCTGACCTTGTACGGTCAGGCAGTCTCTTCTGAGCATGATTTGTTTAATTGTTTTTGGTTTGAAAGATTATGTTGGGAACTTAACTGCAGAATCCATATATCTTAGTCAAGTTATTACAGCTGCACAGCCATTAGTCATACAGCAATTACTCTACTGTATCACTGTCTTATAATAAATAACTATTATAGTGTTCAAGTTGGATTTAATATGCTTAAATATAGCCCAAACCCACAAATCACAATTTGCCTCAGGGGGCTTTACAATCTGTTCAACACACGACAGCCTCTATCTTTAGACCATCGATTGAGATAAGGACCCCCACCCCAAATAAACCCTTTGACGGGAAAAAAATGAAAGAAACCTCAGGAAGAGCAAAAGAGGAGGGCTCTCTCTCCCAGGACAGACAGATACTCCTGTTCAAATGCTCATTATTCTTATTCTTGTATAGGGTGAAGCCTTGTTAATGTACTGTATGGTCAATGCATCACTGCAAATGCTTTCCTCATGCTTAATTGCAGTACTGTTTTTGAACATTTATGTGAGTGACGTCCATCACATTGTCACACTGTCCTGACGTTGCAACATGGGGCTGGTTGTCAATCCCTCTACAAATTCCACTCGCATTCAGTCCCTGCTAACAGCTCTGCAGCACGGAGCTCTATGTGGTAACATCTTTAGAAAGATAATTGTAGAATCTACTTAAAGAGATAAGGTGTTGTGACATGCAGGTGCTACCAGGTGCCAATTATTGGCTACGGGAATTCTTTTCGTAGTCAAAATTTAGGGCTGGTTTCCAGACAAGGAAATTATTTCTAGGAAAGCAGCATGTCGGGATTAGATGTATGGCATTCGGGAGGGAAGGGAGGAATGGTGCGAATGAGATTCCAACCGTGGCAGCCAGGGAATGATGTGGGTCAGACACACGCTCATGTAAAGGTCGTGCTTCACCTCACAGTGGAAGTAAACAACACATAACAATCATGGAATATCTGACTTCAGCGTTGGCCTCTATTTGTCGAGTGACAGACAAGATTAAACGATCTGTTCCATGTGTTTTTAAGTGAAGCTAGAGTCACAAGCCTCACTGAATTTGCTATATAATGCAAAACCATTAGCCTTGATGTACTTAAAAAGGTACATTTTGTTGTCACAGCGTCATTGATTTCCATCTTAAAAGAATCCATTAAAAAGTAAACTGATGCATAAATAAGCAGAAGACTAGCAGTGGTTATAAATTGTGAACTGCTATGGTTTTCGTCAAGGCCTTCTAAAGGGAAACTCCAGACTCCGGGTAGCACTAAAAGAAAGGACTGTTGTGAAAAGAAAAAACTAAACTAAAACCAAAAGTCAAGCTCCTGTTGTACTTTTTTGTTTTGTAGTCATAATCTCAGATTTCTGACCAAAACAGAGCTTGTGTGCTTGTGTATTATCTGTTGTTTAGTGAACAAAATGTTCCCAAACAAAACATTTCAATTTCAGTGGTTCACACTGGATCAAATATACCCATTGAGTTATTTTTACACAGCCCGTGCACAGTTCTATCCTGCTATTGCCATTTATTCCGTAAATTGTAGAAAATTAAAATGAACGCCACGCAAGAACAGATGGAAAAATAGATACTTTCTTGCTGGCAAACTAATTAGGTTTTATAGTTGATTACCTGAGGACCAGTGTGATGGTGCTGTATGATTAAATGTGTAACATACTACAATTTGTTGTATTCATAGCAGGATAGAGCCAGCAGCAGCAAGGCTTAGGTGACTGCTACAAACTTCAGTGTCAGGCAGAAAAAGGTTATTCAACTCAATTTAAAGGTTTCATTTCATAATGCACGCCTTATTCTAACATCAAGGAGTGAACTTTGATTTCCCTCCCTCTACCTCCAGGACTGATTGTTCCCTTGACCCTGTTCTCATCGTGTGAGGACAGCATGTGTGCTCCCATCATCCCAGCAGCACTGTTCACCCTGACTCCTGCCTCCTGGGGAGTGAGTGAATGTGTGTGTGTGTGCTGTTTCTGTATGTGCTGCTACACAGTTGCATGGGTCAAAAATTGTAACGTGGCCAGGGTTACGTACTGATGTGGACCACATAGCTGGCATGCAGATAAAGTACACCACGTTCTTGTTATCTCACGGTATGTACCATTTTTTACGGCAGAGACAAAACACACCAGGACTCGGACAAAAAGTTGTGCATCCTACACACATTACAACCTTGAACAAGTTGCAAAAGGCTTCTTAAAATAGTAGTGGTCGAGCATTTAAAGGTGCAATTGCAAAATTGAGATTCTTTTTGAATTTTTTATCTTGAGTTACTATAAAGAGTATTTCCTTCTTAATAAGACACAATGTCACAATGCCGGTTATTTCTGTTTAAAAGGTCACAATTTTGCATCAGAACTGTACTTATAATTATTGTAAAGAACGTTCTTTCAAGTATTATTGCTATATTGAATAATAATAATTATTATTATTACACTGGAATTTATTGATTTACAACATGCAAATAGTGAGTGACATAATTTCATACATTTTAAATGCTTTTGTAGTGGTATTTATCTATTGTTTGCACAAAGATGAGTAATTTTCATGTCCAGATTTCATTTGATAAAACTGGAGTATAGAGCAAGAACAACTTTACTCAGTATCTTTGAACATCTGTGATCCAAAGACTACGGAGTGCGAGTTTGTGCGTGTGCATGTGTGCATGTATATATACGAGAAACCATCTATCGTCATTTATGTAACCGATTCCAGATTCAGCCAAAATACTGCCATGGCAACGAGCGCTGTAAACACCTCCGTGCAAACACACACAAGACACAACTACGAAACAAGGGGCCTTCTGGATCCTCTCTTGGATTAGGTGGACGTCAGGAGAGGGCTTTGTTGTACCAGTGACAGCATCCAAAGTCCTGTCACTTAATGACCATACTGCAAACACTGCAGGGCACTAAGGTGGGCAGAACGCATGGATCTGCTGAAATTGGTCCAGTTATTAAGTGCCATGACATCAGGCCATTACGTCTTGCGAGAGAAAGACACCATCAAAGCCTTGAACAGCGTTTAAATTTAAAGGTCATGGAGGAAGTGTAGATTGCTCATAGTGACAGTCGTATATTCCCCTAAATTGGTTACCGCATAATCCTACGTTGCATGTGCTGTGCATTTTTGCGTTATTGTATTAGTCATGTTCATTGTCATCATCTTTACTGGCTCAGTCAAATTAGCTGATGTTAACTGGAACAATAGCCTGTCTCACCATCTCCAGGCTTGGGCAGACTGGATTTTATTATAAGGTGTTCATGTTATATTGTCCTCCTCTTTTTCACTGATTTTGTCAAATGTCAGTACTGTAAGAAAGTGTCATGCATAGAAGCAATATGTTACTATGAGGATTGAGTCCAGTGGAGCCTACTGAGTGCTTTAGTTTTAGTACAGAGAAATAGTGAGAGAGAAAGAATACAGGTATACAGGCTGAGTTTTTGGCCATGTGGAGCTTCCCTGGCAAAGCAGGATTAGTGTAAGGATAAGTTTGAAAAAGATAAATAGGTTTCATTTCAGGAAAATAACAAGATTGTTTTTGGAAATGCTCTTAAATTATCCTGCAGGTGTTGTGGTGCAAAAACTTCCAACTTTGAATTTTATACCATTTAATTAAACTAACTAATGTTTCTTTAAGACATACATTAAAAGGTTTCATTTGTTTTTGATGCTTCTTTCTATGTGCCTGTTTGGTACATTTAAATCAATTTAAATATAAAAGATAGCAATATAAGACTACAAACATAAAGACTCATTTACACACACATATTTGGAAAATGTGAGATTATAGTGAAAACACATGTTCCCACATTGAACTTGAGCCTGATTTTTGGCAGGAAAGAAAGAAATTTAATAAGCAGATGTGAAGAATTTCTATAATAAGAAGAAGTCATTTCACAGTCAAAGTCACAATAAAAATGTCTATCAGGATGGAGGGAAAGTGATAGCTCCTCCCAGAAGACTCTTATTTGTTATCACAGATGCTCAACTGGCAATGGATTTTCCCCTTCCTGTCAGTGTGGCTGGCTATCTATGAAGCCAGAATATCATGTACTTGTCTCAGTCGGTCAGAAGACAACATCCCAGAAAGATGTTTATATATAGTAAACAAGATGCAAACAAACACAATCGACTGTTGCTAAACCCCTCCCCTGAACAGCGATTGTCCAATGCAAGTTCAGTAACCGTTACTGGGCTCGACAGGCCTGTCTCAAACTCACCCTCTAAGCCGCTTCTCCAGTAAAAGTGAAACAATTAACAGAATGAACAGAAATTCAACCCATGTGTTGCGTGCTCCAAGTATGTTTATCTATAGTTAACATCCAAACAGTGCTATGTTAGAACAATTACTATAACATTTAATCACATTTTTATTTTATAATAGTGTAGTATAATACCAGGGGTAGCAGGCTATACCCTCTACCCCTACAAGAATAATACCCTTTTACACCAAAATTAGCACGTACATATATATATATATATATATATAGAGAGGTTTTTTAAATGTGGGTAAACCCACTAAAAATAGGCGATTAACTTCTTTCTCATTGCCTCACATTTGGCTCCACGAATGCACCGGAACACAGGGTTACAGTAAAAAGCAGCATGGTTACTTTTTTATATCTTTTACTTCAGTTTGTCTCTCAAACTGAACGCCGACTAATGTGGAACGATGTTCAAGCGCTGCTTGAACGGAGACGGACAGAATGTGTAGCTGAGAAGAGCTGAGATGAGAACGCGCCGGGAAAGGGTCAAAAATGAACGCGTCCACCCAGGTGTCATGTTTCCATCACTGCCGATTAGAGCTGGAGACGATATAGATTCCCTCGACTACTGCAGAGTCATCTGAGCCAGGAATGAATGCTGATTGTACCCTTTCCCACTGAAGACAAAAGCCAGATGTTAGTGGGTGTCAGTGGGTTTTTTGTCCAGCGTGAAAGGGGCTTAATGCTGCTCCTATATTTCAATGTCTTCTACATGGATCATCAACTGGGGGGGATTCTGACTTTTTGCCCGGAACTTATAGCTTTACCCTCAGTCTTCACATTATGTATGTAGCCGGAGCTGGAAGCATTAAAAAGTCAGCTCGAGATGGAATCTCCCACCAATACACGGTGCTAGTTAACCAGCTACAGTTGATCGAATCTGCTGGCAGCCGTTGACATTTCACAACGTTGTCGGTGAGAAATGACAAGCCCGCTTCTGTTTGCCTCTGTGTTTAATGAAAATACAAATTAACTGTACATGTGACATGCTGTATTTGAAAACTAAAGAGGGCGGACCTTAGCATAGGCTCAATTTATTTGATTTACCTCACAATATATTTTAAGTAGAGCTAATGCTAAATGTGTGTGTGTGTGTGTGTGTGTGTGTGTGTGGTTTAAAAGTGCCATAACTTCTGAGAATGTGTCAAGGCTGTTCCAGCCACGGTGGTAAATAACCAGAGTGGAGAGAGTTGGGTGGAATAATGGAAAGCAAGTATGAGAGGATCATTTGGTTGTGTGTGGTTGTGAAATGTATCTTATAGTTTCATCTGACAGCAGAACTTGCAAAGAATTCTGTCTGTTGTATCTTACGTAACTACTTCCTTCCAACTTCTCATAAAGGATACATCGCCTTCCGTAATATGGGTGGACTGGTGCAAGTATAGGTATTGAAATGTTTGTATAAACTGGGACATAAACACCATAAACCGAAAAACATCACATTAAGTTCATTCACATTTTTGTTAATAGATACTTGGGTGTTGACTGTCCTGAAAGTTTGTTCAGTGTGCTCAGTAAATATTTACATGTTACTCATTTAGCATTTCACTGGACATATCCAGTCTGGCTGCATCTCACATGGATTTGAACCCTGAAGACCTTTTGTCCGTTCCGGGCAACCTAGTGTACAGTCAAACAGAAAAACATCCTCTTGTTTGCCTACAATACTATGCATTCAGTGTGTAAATGTGCTGTCACAGAAAATGTGCTGAATCTGATATGCACTGGGTGCCAGGCAATTTATCTGTGGAATCTATTTTTTATTATTATTTTTTTTCATATTTGGACAAAACAACACTTATCATCGATACTTGTTTCCACGAACCTCTTATGCAGTTCATTATGGGAAAAAAATACTATTATTAGCTCTGGTCACACGCACTGACCCATGTGAGGTATGCATCACAGTCTTGATATCATCAAGTGTTGTGCCAACCCTATTGTTATTGTAATGGCATGACTTGGGGGTTTAGATTGGGTTGTACGCTTTATCTTGCCAAAACTTGATGTTCATGTGTGGCACTGACTGACTTCAGCGCCTGCCTTTAATTAGGACCAAGTCATTCGTGCTGACCGGGGTTCAGGTCCTGCCAGCGGCATAACACACTTACTTGCCATCAAATTCAGCTTTCGCCTGATGCCGTTGAAATTCTGCACATATTATCTTTGCAAAATGGCAATTTTGTCTTTGATCTGATTAGGCCATCAGTGGGACATTCGGCATACAGGGATTTCGTATACGGCTGCTTGCGGCAATTTTTTGTCTGTTTTGTTTTTGTATCCTTAACTTTCCCATTACCTATTTTGTATTTGATGGTCTCTTAATGCCAACGCTTCTTCCTGTTTATCTCTGCAGTGGGAAAGGGAGAGAGGTAGGAAGGGAGGGAGGGTGCATCTTTATGATTGTTTTTGTCATGTTGGAAAATTGCAAATCAAAATAAACAGATAAAAAAAAAAAAAAAACAGCAAGTGCTGTGCCTTTCTCATAATACATTTGAACTAAGATTAGCTAAACTACAAGGAACATGCACATTAGGGCCTAGGGAATGATGGGAGGTCAGCACTAATAGCTTTGTCTTGGAAGACTGCTGAGAGCCCAGACATGTAACTGAGGTACTTAAAGATGACTTAACAGAACACAAAGTTTACTAATATTTTTCTACGCGGGCCTAAAGTAGCATGTTTAGGTTCCTGTAACTGTTTATCCTGCTTATTAAAGTGCAGGGGACATTTAGTGGAGGTCCGGGAAACTGGAACACACTGTAACCTGAAAGTGCTAAAAGTTATCTTTATAAGGTAAAACAAAATATAAATGAATATTACAGCTGACTGTACTGTTATTATTGGCTTTTCGACTTGTATTTAGCCCATAGGACAAAGGTGAGTGACTCAGATTAGACGACACTCTGTACTGTTTGCCTTGTGTTAGATTACTCTGTAGTGGTCAGCCTGTTTGTTTTAGCCAAAAAATAAAGCATAATAGATTTTCTGTAATTCTGACAGGAGCCTAAATCCTTTATTTCGATTTTCCCCATTTTACTTTTCTTTTATGACCCGGTTAAAGCAACAATATTTAATTTACATTAGAACATTAATTTAGTTGCGTAGTAGCCCTCCAGGTTTGTTTCAGACAGACGTAATAGATGGGCTGATTGTGTGTGGGGTGCACCAACATTAAATAGAAATTGCCTGCTTGAGGGTTGAATTTTGAATGCTGGTCAAGCCAGACAAGAGATTTCATCTCCCTCTTGTTGCCACTGTTGACTATAAAACTGTTATTAATGAACTATTGTTTTCACTGGTTTACATCTAGATTGTATTGAAAAAAGGTTAGAGGAGTTAAGATGTAAAAATGATAAAGGATAGAAGGCGATTGTTCCTCTGTCTGATTAACAATTTTGCAGTAATGTTGGTCACCGGCCCATTTTTACAACCATCCTGAGTCATCTTGTAGGTGTCCATTCCAACATACCAAACCTATTTATATTTCTGAGTGTGTGCGCGCAGGCAGCACCACCGGTTAGCACACCTGTTTTCAAGTATGAATGTACGCGAGCCTATTTTCATTTTATACTATGCACCCCTGTGTATCCTTGACACAACGCAGGAATGTAAGCCCTCACACAACCATCAGTAAACACATTAAAACTGTTTCCCCCCAATGTCTGGAAAGACAGCTGATATTTACCCAGATTTCAAACACACATTCAGACCCCATAAACAAATTGTTTGGCCTGCCTAACCCAAAAGCACTGGGTTCAGATCCTGTCTGTTGCAACAACGTCTGTGCGGATGCAACACATTCACAAACCGAAACAAGATGATAGATTGTGTGATGTCTGGAAAAAGAGGGAGGATTTGAGGGTTTGGACAGCAAGACAAGAGGTTAATTTAATGGTCCGATTGGAAAGAACATGCAGTGGTTTAGTATTAAATGGCTATTTACGGCATGCCTCTTGATGCCTTGTGATGGAAATTATTTTTCAGTCTCTGAAGTTCCAATGAGGTTACAAACTGTAAAACTAATCAGCAGATTATTTTAATTACTTCTAGACTGTCATTCCTCTAAATTTCCATTTTTCTTTTTTTTACTACCTAAATGTTTTAATGATGCTATTATGGTGCCTTAACTGTAGAAGAAAACATTATTTGTTGACATTTATAATCCATCCATAGCTCGAGTAGCTCTAACCAGTGATGGTCTCTGTGTCATTTGGAAGAGGTTTCACACGGACCATTAACAGTGGATTTGAAACTGTCCTCAACAAGGTGGCAAATGATATCCTGCTTAATGTCAGTGCAGCTGCTTTTTGCTTGTTCACCATTTGATGGGCTGGATGGGACCGTGCTATCCTTACCAGACTGAGCCAATTGTTAGCACTGGTAAGTGGGTTCCAGTTAAATTAGTCTTGATCTACAGGAAGTTTCTTATGTAGACCTTGCCTCTTCTATGAGGCTAAATGTTAATGCTGTTTACCACAAGGTCAATTCTTGGTGCAATATTGTTCTCTTTTAACCTCCCTCCTGGACCTAAATGATTTGTGCCTTGCAGTAGCAGAACCTGTTAGTGATACCTTTTAAAGAGTTTCAAAGGTATTTTTGTGGTAAACTTATTGTTAGAACACGCACAATCTAAACACTGATATGAAAGATATAGTCTTGAACAATGCAGACACAGATAAGACACATCAAACAAATTCTGTCTCATTCTACTTTATGTTTTGCATTTATTCCTTTTTCAAACTACATATTAGTTTACTTTTGGTTAATGAATCACTTTATGGCTTTGTTTTCAAAAGTGACATGAAAACCAAGTTTGATTTAGCAGGTTCGGACCACATTTTTCACCAGTCAGTGGCAGGAATAACACAGTTTCTTTTAAGCAGCAGTCAAGAAAAATCTCCTTGTCAAACAAACAGACATTATTTCTCTGGACCTGCTCTCTGTCTGTCTCTGGCTCTCCTTGCATTGATGATAGGCCACTAAAGACATCAAGCGAGAGGAAAAGGTGCAGAGCGGAAAGAAAGACAGGACCAGAGTCGGTACTTGTTAAAGGGCAAGTAAACACCGCCTGGCAAGAGAAAACAGAGTTGACAGAAGGGGGGGGGGCGAGCTGTGTCTGCTCCTCTGTCACACTCCTCTCTCTATATAATGCACATACACATACAGTATACTGAATATGCAGCACACATACAGGACTGTGCAACTCTTTGAATAGTCTTGATTCCCCACTGTAAGTGAACACAAGTGTTTAAATCACTGTAAAATGTCTTTTATTTAAAGAATGCCAAATGAAACCATTTCAAACTGTCATTACTATTTCATTAGTAAATCATTAAAATGGTAATAAACTGACAATTTGAGACAGTCACTGGGATTAATTGCGCACAATCTAAAAGAGTCAAAAAAAAATTCTTAATGTTAGCGTACATTTGATTGTTTCTGCACATTTTATCAAAATTGATATTCAGTATATTTACAGGGAAGCTAAAGGTTACTTAAAATATGACTGGATAATTTTATGTTTCATATTTCCCAGCAAAGTATGAACTACATAGTGCACATCAATAGCATTTCAACTAATTGTCATTTAACATTTACGTTCCAAACTTTTAAGAAAATTGTTCCTTTTCTATTTTTACCCCTGAGACAAATTACACTACTGATGTAAGAACTGATTATATCCAGATTTCTCCCAACTGGAACACTGTAATACTGAAAATGAGCTTTGAAAACATGAAATAAAGGCAGTATGTGCATGCAGGCTCGTGAATCAATGTTATCAATCTTAAGTGGTCCCATATAGTTCTCTTGGTCAGAGGTTGGACACACACACCATCAAACACTCATGTTCTGCACCTCGAGATGTCACAAGATTTATGAATTGAGGGGGCAAATCATTTTAGATAATGGAAACACAAAGCTGAACACAGGAACTGTTTCCATGACGCCAATAGGTAGTAAAATTATCATTGAATCTGCCAAGACCAATAGGCTCCAGCCCTGCCTGCTGAATTCCTCCTCTGCACAGCTCACACACACTGCCATTTAAGGCGACTGAGTGTGCTGACAGACTTGTGGAGGGAGAGATAGATAAAAAGGATCAGTGCTTCTGATATTCTACAATGAGTGAGCACTTGATCACTTCTGTCATTTGTGTATCATTAAATCTATGGGATGTCTACACAGCTCTGATATCACTGCCATGTTGTCTCTCTTCTATTTTCTCTCCATTTCTCTCCATTCTTTTTTGAGAGACACCCATTGCCAAATATATAATGATGGAATTGGTGTATAGGTGTGTGCAGTTCGATCTACTATAAATAGTGTTGTTGGGAGAAATCATTGCAGTAATGATGACCTGTACGCATGTGCAGATGTAATAATTCAAGAGAAATAATAAAACAAATGATTTCATAGCTGACAAGAAAAAACAAGTCCCACTGAGATTTCTCAATTGTTGTTCATTACGCAACCTTGGCCAAAGTAAAGTGAGAAAAGATATGATGCACACTTATGCAAGGCTGCTGGGCTAACAGGTTGTGATGTCATGTCTCCCTCTGTTGGACACTAGAACAACTACTACCTGTACTGACAATTAATGGCATGCTTGCTGCACAAACCCTTTTCAAACAGAAGTCGAAAAGTAATTATTTGCAAGTCAAATTTTCAAAGAATATGTGTACTACAGTTTCTTACAACTGCTGACATTAAGTGATGAAGGACTCTCTTCATACAAAACATCTCATCTTATATATGAATATATGAATTATATTTACATTCACATGGCACACAGAGAATACGCAAAACAAAACACCACTAGAAGTCATAAATTAATTAATAGTCATAATTGTATGGTAATCTAACTCTGCTACAGATGCTAATAGTTGTATATAATGGCAAGTATGCAACCAAAACAATATTTAGTGTTTTAATTCATGCCCTATTTCATACTCGCCCCTCATGTGATCAAACCTTGTGTGTAATTGTTTTAGGTTTATATAACATTTTCTACAAGGTAGTTGTGCTGTGTAGTGGAAGCATAGCCAGAGTCAGTAGTCAGAGACTAAAGCAGCAGGTTTATATAAATGCAAATTAGGCTGAGTGCCTATTCTTGTGCAGTTAATATTTTACCATCATTAACACGCATTACTTTTGAGACTTTAATGCATCTTAAATATAGTTTTCAAACTCCACTTAGGTAGAAAATTGTTAAAGAAATTCCGTCATACAATTAATCAATAAGTTTAGACTTTGTGCAAGAGTATAATATACTATACTATAATAGTATTGTATACTCAGACACAAGACTGCAATACACTGCCATATGTCAACTGTATCTATATGTTTAGGTGTACTGTTTTGGAAATAAAATATAATAAACTTGACATTAAACATGTCAGATTTGTTAGAATTAAACTATGACTACAGGATTGTTGTGTACTTGCTCTATTTTACCACATGATGGCAGCCTTTTTACAGAAACCGGTGAACTGAAACTGAAGTGCAGCTGATGTAAAAGTTAGAAGACAAACATGGCATGGAGCTGTATTATACATTTTACTCTGTATGTGAGGTCAGGCAGAAATACTGAAATACTCATTAGCATTATTCATTCATTTCTCATTAGAGACCAAATCCCAGTGTTAGTGTGTGTCTTTGTGTTGGTGTCCTCTGTTGTAAATGACAACATAATCAATGTTTTCCAACCACATAAAATGTGTTATAACCATTTCAGCTGCTTAAATGTCTCTTATTTCTAAGTACTGCATTTCTATAACTTTGTTCCTGCATGACTCAGTATATATTATTATTATTATTTCAGTGTGAAGCTGCTTACCTTCCTCCCAGAGAACAGCATACACAGCTGATGCATGGAGCCTCCATTCTTGGTCAGCTCTTTCTTCAGGGTTTTAGGCGATGGGAGTGTCCAGCCACCCTTGTGGTGCGCTCCCCCCACCTCCAGGCAGTTGATGGCGTTGTCGGAGGTGAAACAAGGCGTGCGGGGGTCCTGCAGGAGGCTTCCTTCACTGTGGGTGCGCCTGCGCAGGGAATTCTGCACACTGAGCCCCCCTCCTCCGTGTTTCTCACAGGTGGCACCCTCTACCATGCTGCGGCGCTTGCTGTCACTACGCTGCAGGTAGGCATCGTCACTGTCGTCGTCGTCGTCGTCCTCTTCGGACTCGTCGTCCTCGTCTTCATCGTACTCTTCTTCATCGGTGTTGGGTGAGGAGAGGGCGTCGGCGCTAAAGGAGCGATCGAGGCGCAACTCTGGGATGACAAATGAGGATGAGGATGAGGAGGGGGGAGCGTTGGTGTCAAGTGGCTCTGAGGCGTTGTCTTCATCTGTGTTTGACGCCACCAGATTTAGGTTGACTTCCTCTTCATTCCTGTCTCCTTCCTCGTCTTCTCCTTCTTCTTTCTCTTTTCCCTCACTCCCTGGACTCTTCCTGCTGGCCCAGTCCTCCTCCCCCTCATCTTCCTCTCTCCTGCACTCATTCTTCATCTCTCTCCAGATCTCCATCTCATTCCCCTCCATACTCTTGCAATCCTCACCCTCGGTGGAAGGAGGTGGTGTGGGAGGCACCTTGTGTCGCTCATCGGATCCCACCAGGCCCCCAAGGGGCATGTAGATCTCATCCAGAGGGGTGAGAGGCTCTGAGAGGTGAGGACTGCCCAGGGTTGGAGGCTCCGAGGGACTGGATGGGTACAGGCTGCTCTCCTCACCCTCTGAGCTGCGGGGGGGCAGGTGGAGGCACACGCCTCCTCGATCTCCTCCTCCTCCTCCTCCGCCCAGCTCGCATGAAGGGGCATCCACTTTAGGCTCCAACATCTAGAAAAGGGAACAAAGAAAGACAGGGAGAGAATTGTTAGTCAAATCTGTTTGGGCAATTACTGCACTGCCTATATACGTAAATCTAACGAGTTTAACTCCGAGCATGATTGAGATTTACCTCTCTGCCATGAGAAAATCCACTTATCACAACTATGCCATTACCAGTCACTGAATTTGGTTTTGAAATATCTCTGTCATGCTAGATGTTGGTGTGACTGAGCCGTAATGCCAGAATCAGACTAGATGACATTTATGTATTTTCAGAAGGTCACAATGTCAGATTAAGTGATAATAGTCTTACCACGATTTGCCCAAGAGATGGACTACATACTGAACCTTGACTGATGATAGCATTCAGTCTTTCATGACTGGGCAGGAGGGGACCGAGCTGGACCATGGCATCACATAGCACATCGTAAATGTTGTCAAACTAAGCGAATGACAGCATAAGAATTATGACATGCTAGTCTTTCCATTGGGGCCTCATGAGGCATTCTAGATGCAGGGGTGCATTGTATTTTACAACACAGGATAAAACAAAAAACTTTCATGAACAATGCTTTTTTTTTTTTTTTTTCATAAAACTGAAAAAAAAAAAAAAAAAGGCTTAACTGCAAGAGACCACCTTGTAATATCAGTAAAATCAGTGCCTCTGAGTTCATGTTGTGATATTCTGCTGTTTTGCTCCCTCGTGCTGCTACAGCTACGCTACTACACTCGAGATTGCTGCACTGATTCAGTCAAACTAACTGGTACTGTGCCCCTAGGGACTGTGGAATAAAAAACAAGCCAAACCTCTTGCAGAAATTTATGAGAATACTGCTACAAAGTGTTAGCACCAGCCACCCATCTGTTCACCCAACCATCTTCTCTCTGATAAGTTTCTACCATTTCAACATGCTGTAAATTTCTCTCCAGCCAAAATGACCACACACGTACAAGCTCTCCACTGCTCTCTCCCACTTCCAGGGGCCAAACACAATATCCACTAATGTGCACGTGTGTGTATAATGTAAACACACACACACGCAACACACTTGCCTATCCTCACCCCCTGCCTTTGGCAAACTATTTGCCTTACCTCCTTCCCAAAACCTGCTGCTTTTAAATGCTGCTTTAACCTCTTCCAGCTCACAGTGCCCTCAGTGGGAGGATCATTACAAATGCATTTTGAGTGGGCCAACATCGTTCAAACCCACAGAATTGTATCTTAAATTCAACTAAAGATCACAAAGTTTTCGATGATACTGAATATGTCAAGCTGAATTAAAGAAAGTTTTATAAAGTTATGCACAAACCAATTTTTGTCCAATTGACGTAATGATTCTAGCAAAATAAAATAAGCCTGATTATAACTTTAATAAACTATTACTACAAGTAAAATCAATTCTACCTTCTTTCACTCTGCAGCAAGTCTTGTGAAGGGCCTCATTGTGCTGGTCAAGTTAACCCATGATGATAAGCTGCAGTCACAAGACGTTCTGCTCTAATTGGAGATAATGCTGCCTCCTCTCAGACAGCTCTCATGATATCTCACAAGCTGTTTGTGTACTTTTGCAGCTCAAATTAGTTTCCCCAAATACTCCTGCCTTGTACTACCCTCTAAACTTTCGACCTGTATTCATGAACTCTGCAAAGAGCTTTTAGGACTTTCAGTCAAGACCAGCTCAATAAAACAATCTTTAAACTAATGTTATCCATACTGTCTACAATTGTAGCTCATAAAAATACTGTGTGTGTGTGCCAAGAATAGAAATCAGTTCATATTGCTTTTGTTTTTTAGTGTAGGACCTGGATGATGTATGTGGTTGTTTGTATATTGAGTGGTGTATACTATTATCTGTATGTATACAGGATCAATCTGTCCTGTCTCCAGCAGTATGTCTGAATACAAGACACTGAGGTCTGAAATTAGGGTCACTCTGCAACAATATGACCTCATATTTTTGTAATGTGGGCTGTGGAGAACCTCAAGGCTCTGTTCTGAGCCAGTTTCCTTTCTTTGTGAACACACACTATCATTCACTGAAGCTATCTGCAAATTTGGCATTAAAAAACCTACTACTATATACTACATTGACCCATCAAACTCAATAATCTATTGCAAACTTTTACCTCTGACGTCTTGTACCAGACTCAGATATTACACCAAGGTTTGTATGTGCTGGGTTGTTGTATAAGTAAGTGTATTATATTTGTGTGGTAGAGGGCCAGGGAAATCTGACATTTTCCCATACTGGTCAATATCAAAAGTTTTAGACATGTTTCAGAATTTTACTGTGGATAGAACAATAATATACTCAGCGAAACTAAATCCACTTATCTACCATCTGATAATCGACACTTCCGAGTGGAGAGGAAACAAATACAGTGCCTTGTTGTGCGCAATATGTGTCTATTTAATATTCATATTACAGCATAGTGCATGGTGCTGAAATGAAGTCAAACAACACAGTGGATTAATAACAGATGAAAAATAAACCTACTTCAAACACAAATGTAATTCCTGAGTATTTACAAAAAGATATTTGCGATTCAGAAACACAAGTGATGACGACAAAGACTTTTCAGTTTTGTTGCAAAGAAGACAAGGCTGTTGGCATTGCCTAATAACTGTAAGACACCCTTCAATGACCATTTTCCACCAAAACTGTTGTTTTTATTATCCACTGTTCTTTTGAACAGTTTCAATAGATAATTGATACCTTTTATTGGGGAGTAGAGGTGCTAGCTGTGACTGTAGACTTGATTAATGACAGACCTACTTAATCTGTCAAACACAGAATATCTGATGGCTCCACAACTGTCAACTTAATGGTGTTTAACTGTAATACATTGGCTTAAAGTCTGGCTTCCAATAAAGCATTGCATCACTGGGTGTTGGGCTCTGCCAGGGCTGATCCTTGTCAGAGATTCTGTTTATGAACTTCATGGACAGGATCCCAAGACGCAGCCGGTTGGGTGTCCGTTCTGGGGACCTCAGAATCTCTTCTCTGCTCTTTGCAGATGATGTGGATCTGTTGGCTTTATCAGACGGTGACCTCCAGCACACACTGGGGTGGTTTGCAGCTTAGTGTGAAGTGGGCAGGATGAGAGTCGGCACCTCCAAGTCAGAGGCCATGGTTCTCTGCAAAAGAACGGCAAATTGCTCCCTTCGGGTTCGAATTACTTGCTGCCCCAAGTGAAGGAGATCAAGTATTTCATGGTCTTGTTCAAAAGTTAATGCAGCATAAGGTCAAAAGACGGACTGATGTGGCATCAGCAGTAATGCAGTAATAACAGTCTATCTATATTCCAATCTATGGTCACAAGCTTTGGGTACAGAACAGAGGAATGAGATTGTGGATACAAGCAGCCGAAATTAAAAACTGGTCCATGGTCCCAGCTAACTGGAAACCCTTGCTCGGCTAAATTTTTCAGGATGCCTTATTATTTTAGTAAGGTGTAGTTCTCTGAGTAGGGTAAGGTACTAAGGTTCATCAGACCTTTTGTTAGCTTCTTTGTTTGGATGGTGTCAGTTTCTTTTATTATTTTCCCAATGTGGCCACTGCAAAGCCCTCTGAGACTAGAACAGTGCCTCAGGGCTATAAATATAAACTTGACATGTCTTGCTGTTCATGGATATACATAACTGGCCCAAGGTGATCCAGACCTCTCATTTTTCCTTCTAACTCCCTCTTAACCTCCCTGTGACCCTATCTAAATGGTTCATGGCAGTGTTACAACTGAGACATCAAGGCTTCTTACTGATGCACTGGTTGTATGAGGGGTATTTTTAGAATGATATGCACTTTCACAGAAGCACCCATGGACGAAAATGGAAGTAAAGCCTGTGTATTTATCCATTTCTGCCCGTCCTTTTCCTGGTCTTTCCTTGTTCATGGTGGCCCAAGTCAAAATAATTAGTCACTGTCAGAAAAGCTATGAATTTTGATAATTTTATGAGGCTTGTCATGGTATGAACATTTTGAAACATCATGTGATAAAACATGTTTTCTCATATTTTTCCATCATATATTTAGACCTGATATTAACTAACAGTTTCTCTCTCCCTTTCTCAGCCTCGCTGACCCCAGTCTCTCTTTCTCTGTCTTACATACATAAATCCCTGATTGTTGAAGATATGGCTTGAGACACAATGGAGCCACCTGTCCTGTCAAATACACTTGTTCCTTCTCACACTCTCCAGAGTGGAAGCACCCACTGAAATACAAACATACACAAAATCAAGCAGCTTCAAATTACCCCTTGTGACTTACAATGACTTGTCATGTGTTATCTGAAGATTAGGATTTATTAGGATATTAAAAGAACAGACATATTACAAACTTGTTAATCTTCAAGGCATTTTCCAATTATGGCATTTACCACATTACCCGCTACAGTATTTAACATTCTCTCTTCAATGAGCCTGCTTCAAAAGATAAATGAAAAGACACAAGCTAATGGGCAATGTGCTCGCATTTATGTGCACGTATATGTGCAAGTACAATAGATGTGTACTCAAATAGAGCTCAAAGACATCAATGATTCAACACAATACAATCTCTGGCATTTCCTCAATTAAGCAAGGAAACAAAACCAGCGCTAAAAGGCAAAGAGAGTGGGATGCAGAGTAAGAGAGTGAATAGATGGAGGAAACAAAGTGGATAAGACAAGCAGAAGGGAGGAGGGGAGTCACTGAATGGTAATGACAAAGAAATGAGATGAGTAAGTGGAAGAGGGCAGAGAGAAACGAAAGAGGAGAGGAGAGGAGACTACACCTTTGAAAATGTGCATCTTGGTTTTTTAATGTAGATGGTCTCACAATGACCTAACTAGTTTATGATTGCCTAACACTAACCCTGCCAGGCAACATTTTAATTTCAAACAGACACAATACGTTAAAATAAGCTACTAAGAATAATATGGACAGATGGATGGAACCAGTACCAAATAAATGATAAACCGTTCACGCATAAATGTTCAGAAAAAAATAAAAACTGTATTTTCCTACATCTCTCTAATGCATTTTCACACATTTGTGACTTGACCTTGAACATGTTGACCTCTCTGCTTACTGCAATGTCACAAAGAAACGATATACTGCCACGCACATCTCTCAACACTTTAATGCTCACATCATGATAAATAAACCCTTTTGAGATTTCCAAAGGCCGTTATTCTAACATCAACCTCTGGACCTCGACATTTATCAATCTAACTGTTTGGTTTTCTTTACAGTGAGCATTACAGCATCACAGTGAGGCTTGGTAGTGTAGTTACATAATTTATCAGTTCAGAGCTGGATAAGGTAACAGACACAAACAATCGTAAAAGTTGGGCTTAAAACAAAGTGGAGGCATTACATAAGCAGATGGAGAAGTTTTTCCTAAATTTAGGTCTGTTCCGTCCCATTTCCCTAGAGTCCATTTGGGATTAATTCCAAAATATAAAAGATTTAAAAAAAGAAAAGAAAATCACCAAAAAGTAAAATAAAAGGAACATTTGGGGTGAAAGCCCCAATGGCTCTAAAGCTTGAATAGTTTTTTTTAAATAAACGATTTACATGCAAATCTGTCCCTTCTCTTGTTGCATAATCACTGTAGGCTATATGGTAAATAGACAAAACTGCGACACAGATACTGTACAACCCTTTTGCACACAAATCATATGCCACAAACAATGCATGGATGGTAAACATGTATGCATGCTTGTCAGCCTTGGGAGTACCAAAATAGGAAAATATTTAAGTCAAAATGGGCCATCGAGGGAAGCTACCCATGACCTTATTTCCTGCATTCTGTGACTTGTTAATGTGCACAGCTACAGGGATAGAGTTCATAAAATGCATCAGAAAACCACACTGTTTTATTTCTCATTTTATCACCTGTCGCAAAATGAATTTGAACATAAAATTCTACACACATTGGACATTAAATTGTATTAATGTGTTTACCTGCACCCGGCACTGATAAGACTAGAAATTATGCTGCACATGTACTCAACTGTCTAATGATCCTACTCCAACTGGCATATGTTATAAAAAGCATACCCTCTTACTTTAACACTCTCTGTTAAGAAAAGAAGTAACACCTTGTAGTGACACCTGCCAAATTAACTCATTCATGACTCATGCTCGGTGTAACTGTGTCGACTGGGTGGAAAAGAAACACAGAAGAAACCAGGTGAGCGCAGAGAATAACTCTCCTAAGTAAGTAAGTCCAAAATATCTTACTGAAGAAATAAAGACGGACACAATTATCTCTGTTTGCAAAAAATATTCTTATTCTGAAGCTCTAAATCTCTGAAGGTCAAAATCTTCTCATAAAGATAGAACTACGAGAAAACACACACACACACACACACACACACACACACACACTCATGGATAGTCACCCAGGGACAATGATGTGAACTCTGTCCCATAGTTACCATGGTAATGAGAGACCCATCCCAGGGGAGCAGCTGTGCTGTGTGTTCTCCAAAAGCTAAAGATGCACCTATGAACTCTGTCATCATACTTTCCCCCGACCCCTCCTGCTTCTCAATTTCAAGGTGCCATCTTTCATCTTTATCTTTTCCCTTCCCTTTCTTCCTTTCTACTTTCTCGATTTAATTTCCTGTGTCTTGGTTGTTTTAAATAAGACATTACATTCAAGAGCATTAAAGTCTTTTTCTGCGCCACTCTACTTAGTTTAATATTAATAGTTTAATGTTTCCACCATTACACCTGCCAATTCCACCAGCAACCTCAATAAATCCAGCTCAATTCAATTAGAAATGCTGTTAAACATATTGTACACTGCCAAACAAAAGGATATATTTTCTCTTCTATCCCTCTTTACCAGTCCTTCTGTCTCCACTCTCTTTCTCCACAAATTCAATGGCGGATCTATATATACACAGCAAGTTGGCTGGCAGGATGTCTAAGTGATGTACCGCCACCCAATCGGTCTGCATTACTCTTGTTTACCCTTCAGTTTTTTAGTTTCCTTTGCTCATTGACTTAACTCATTGATTTGTTCACATTTTTAATTTTTTTAATTTCAATTTCCTTGTGACTTCTTACTCCATCTTATGTACAGCCATATGCATCTCCTCAGATTTAAGTGGAGTCACCAACAATTGCTTTCCACCCACAAGAAAGTTGCGTGCCCAGGTGGGCATACCTCGCATTGAGGTCCTCCCTGGATCTTCACAACACGGATATGATCCCTCAACAGTTTTCCACCCACAAACCCTGCCAACTGTGTCTGATTACTTATATGGTAAAATGAATCGTAGATTTTAATATACAATTTGTGAATTACCTCAAATTGACAACACCTTTACTTTATGCAGAATTCAGATCCTTTACTAAAAATAAAAGCAGAAATACTACACTGTAAAAATACTTAATTACAATTAAAAGTCCTGCATTCGAATTGTAATTCAAGTAACATATAAAAGATATAGCCTGAGTTAACTTATGATATAATACATTACTGGATCAATATTAATGATGCTTGATGATAAATATTAGTAGCACTTTAGAATGTTCTTTAAAATCTTATTCTGCAAAGTAACTAGTATCTATAGCGGTCAGATAAATGTAGTGGAGTAAAAAGTACAATATTTGCCTCTGAAGGGTAAAGGAGTAGAAGTATAAAGTAGCAGAAAATCAAGGACAATTATAGTTCAGTACTTAAGTACAATTAAGTACTTACCCTGTAATTTTTGCATTTGTATCCTTCAAATTAATTACAGAAAGTGAATGTAGATAAACCAATTTCATAAGACTGTATGAGAAAGAGGCCATGAGAGGAACAAAATTAAAAGATAAAAATCCAACTCTATCTTGAAAAAGAGAGGAAGAAGGATAAAGAAGGTGAAAAGAATACAATAAATCCAAGGTATAAGGCACAAAAGAAGGCATTCAAGCAACAATCAGTGTGTGTTACCTATCATGTTTCTGTGTAAAATTGTCATTTTGAGACCATAAGCCTCCTTGGGGGTGTGATGCTGCTTGTTATCTCCCTCAACAGCTATCGCAAATTTGTTTTCTATAGTACTTGACAACCACATTATTTTCCACTGACTCCTTTTCATACACACATAGCCCGAGCTATTTGCCTTAAGTGAAATCATTTGCTCCAACCCACGTCATAACATCATAGCTGTAACATAAACTCACACACGTTTCATTTTCTACGCTACTGCAATCAAAGGTCATATATTACAAAACACTCACACATGTTCCATCTAATTTGGAAGAGGTATACTGTATGTTGCTAAGCTTGTCATGCAGTATCTGATATGATAATCATCCTGATGTTTGTTGCTTCTTTGAAAAAGAGCATGTGTGCGACTGGTAGAAAGACAGCCGGTAGGTTTGTTTTGGATCTATGCGTGCATGTCTGCGCCAACTAAATATATATTAGGCATGTTTTGACATATACTGTGGTCTGAAGATTGAAGAGCCATTATTGCTTTGTGTAATACCAATAACGTGTTAAGGGACCAGACCATATAGATGATCAATCTTTGAATGGCCTCATTATATGCACCACAATGCACTGGATTATTTTCCCCTCGATTTCATTGGGACGGTAATAGTCGTTTATCTGTCAGACCTCTTTATTGTGATCAGGCCGAATGGGAAGGAGAAAAACTGAAAATTCAAAAGAAAGCAAGGCAACAAGTGAAAATGGGGTTTTTAGAACAAAGAAACCCAGGAGGACAAGATGGCAGGTGAACATAGGGAACATAAAAGTACATATTTTTAACGGAATCATGAAAAAACAAAAAATGGAAATCTAAATGTTTTGAAAATGGTATCAAAACATTACTTGGTTAAGAGAGTAATACAAATATTTTATGTTCTCATAGAATTCTAGTATTTATGTATGTCTACAATTTTAGCTTTAACTGATTCTTTTGGCCACAATGTAAAGTAAGAAGTAAAACTGGCAAGGTTTTCACCTGACAATTGAAACATTATTACCATATAATTAAAGTAGGGTAGCAGAAATATTCTGTGTCAGCAAAACTAATTGAAGCAGAATAGCAGTGGTTCAATATCTCATAGGAATACTTGGCAGTGAGTTAAACCTTGGATATGTAAACTGCAATTTATTTGCATGAAGTCTTTTCTCATTAATATTGCAGCTTAAACTGGGAGTTGGTGTCAGTGTGTGTTGATCTTTTAGTCATTACACTGCAATCAAACTCATTTTAAGAATAACATAGCGCACAGCCACTCCTACAAAGACCTTTAGAAGAATCAAGATTCATTCTCTCACATCAGGCACAGTTCATGACAGCGGGAGAGGGGGGAGAAATGGGATGGGGTTGGGTTTTTGGGGGTTGTGAGTGTCACATCCAAAGATGCAAAGGCATTATTGATAGAAGCTGAGGGTTCAGACAGAAAATGTCATTGACGTAACTTGCCCCGTGACGCCAGGCAGCTGAAGACAATGTGACCACTGAAAAAGACTGGAAAAGGCCTTTATAGAAAGAGCGGAGAGAGATGTGTGTGCGTGTGCGTGTGTGTGTGTGTGTGTGGTAGCGGCAGAGGGGTTATGTATGCATCTGTATGTGTGTGTGAGTGGGAGGATCGTCAAAGATGCATTTATCTTTGTTCCGTTTGTGCTTAATTGTGTGTGTGTGTGTGTGTGTGTTACAAACAAGGGGTTGTGATGTGTATGAGATTGTTTTTCCCAGGTTATAACAAATAACAAACGTCTCATTTGTTCGAGCTGGGACAGGCTGTGTAAAACCAGCTGATAAATCACATTCAGTCTTGTTTGTGTGTGTGTGTGCGTGCGTGTGTGTGTGTGTGTGCGCGGAAGAGGGATGGGTCACTGAAACGGCCTACTGATGATCAAGGACAAGGGTAAGATTGAGTTGAGGACACTACATATGTTTACACCACTGCAGTGTAAAATTCATTCAAACAAGCTATCATCTCCCTATGTGTGTATCAATATGCAAAAACTACTACAAACAACACAAATTCTTTCTCTCTTTCTCCTTCTGCGTAGAGAATAATACCACAGTTCCACTGGTGAAGAAAATAGAAAAACTATTTTCCCCAGTGTGCTTCCTGTTGTTTCTTTCCCTTCTGGTCCATATGTTTGCTCTCTCCTTGGCTCTCACATGGTTTTAGAGTATGTCTTCTTAATGGCCATCTCCTTAACGCTCTTTTCTCTCAGTCCCCCTTGTTCCTCACCCTACAACTCCCCCAGCCATGTGGAGGGCTAAATAATGTTACTGGCACACAGCCAGAGCAGAAACGACTGAAATAAAAGCACCAAATGGGGGATGTAAACTGTCGTTTATAAAATACTGTCCACAACTCTTATTTATAGAGAGGGAGGTGATATTACAGGGGCAATTCTATTAAAGAGAGCTATCAAAGCTATGAGAGGAACGAAGGATAAGTGGACGGAT
Source organism: Lateolabrax maculatus (assembly GCA_031216445.1). Taxonomy (NCBI): domain Eukaryota; kingdom Metazoa; phylum Chordata; class Actinopteri; order Acropomatiformes; family Lateolabracidae; genus Lateolabrax; species Lateolabrax maculatus. Next base: position 9,319,874 of record CM062219.1, read on the forward strand.
TGATAGTAGAGACAGAATAAAACAAAGGCAGAAAGTGAGAAAGACAATGGAAAGCAAAAAAACAAAAAAAAAAAAACAAAAAAAAAACAATCCAACAAATAGAAGCAGGTCGCAATAGTGAAGTTAAACGAATCAAAATTTGCACAACCCTGACACCCAACTGCTCATATGAGCCTGTCATAAAGATGCCTAGTGATAAATAAGCCTTTATTGCTTTTTCCTATCTTTCCTCCCATCTCTGCCTTCTTTCTATCTCGGTATGACCAAACCACTCCCTGCCCCCCAGCAGCACAACAATATCAGCAACTCAAGCTAACCACATGAATACTCTAAAAATCCAAGCCAAAAGCCAAAGAAAAGCAGCACGAAACCTTTTTTTTTCCTCTATCCAGATCATCCACATATAGGATGCACTCTTTATGACAAATAAAGTGATGGTTTATAAACCTACCTGGCAAGAGGAAGCAGTTCCAGGTTACAATCCACTTAAGGCAGATACAGGCACTCCACACATCCCCATTAAAGTGGCCTACTTCCTCTGTCAAACTGGTGTGTGAGTGTCTGTGGCTGGCTAGCTGGGTTAGTGCGTGTGATTCTCTCAGTGTGGGCTAGGCCAACTGAACTGTGCATACATGGAGAGAGAGCGGGAGAGAGAGAGAGCGAGCGAGCAAACGAGAGAGAGAGAGAGAGAGAGAGAGAGAGAGAGAGAATGCCCAAGAGGCTAAGAAGGTAGACTCCAAAGCTGCACAAACAAGTGAGAAGGAAAGAAGAAGAGGGGGGAGATAGCAATAATGAGAAGAGACAAATGATCAGTGAGAGCTCAGAGAGAGCCATATGCATGCATGTGTGCGTCCACTGAACATACTAGCTGGTATCTGGGATTGCAGATATGTGCGTCTCTGCAAATATTGTCCGACACACGTTTGAGCCCACACAACACCCCCGCCCTTCATTTCTTTGTGAAGACATTAAGGCACTATTGCCAGGTCCCACAGGATGCACAGAGCACACAATGGACACATATCCATTGTAAACATGCACTAACACGTGTATACACTAAGCAGTTCTTCAAATGGCCACTTGAGGCTGGCTCCAAAAGCAATTAAATCCCCACAGAACCCCATGTTAAAATGTCCAACTTTACAGAAGAAATAAAAAAAAATTTGGTCTCTATAGATAATTGCCCCGTTCATGACAACTGTACCTGTTTATATTTAATTAAGGTTTCAATTTATATATATATAGGTCATGCCTTAAACCTGCATTCTTTCTAATGGACAGCAGGCAGCAACTCCACTGTATTCGAAAAAGGCTCAAAACAGCAGCCCACAAACCAATGTGTGACAGCACGGTGGCTACGTCAGTTTCTTTTATTAAGTCTATGGTTTAAACACTCATACATGTGTCCTACACATACGCCGGTGTAACCATATATTAAGCAGGAAACATTCCACGTTGAAAAAACATCCTATCTTATAAGGAAACACTTTTATTAGCTGTTTATTAGCAGCCATAAAACTGTGGGCTAACTACAGTATGGGTCAGAGGTGTGCTGTAAAGTGTTTCTCACTAACTGCCAATGTGGTAAACATCACTATGCTTCCTGATTTTGTAGCCACATTTCTAAATTCAATTCTTCTTAAATTCCTCTTATAAATGATCTAATCTTCAAATTACTCAATTGCCATTGATCGGAAGTAATATTTCCATTTTTGTTTTTTTGCTGTTGTCTATGTCACTGTAGATCTGTATTGTATGGCCATATATAAAGATGTTTGCACTCTATAACTGCACTGAGTCATAGCCTGCCACTATATCCTTGAATTGGATGACATCAATGCACCATTTCTATTCAAACAATGCCTCAACGAGGCAGAGACCAGGATGGACTTTATGAACCCTGCGAGAGAGCAGGAAAATCCCACTTTCAACTAAGCCAGGCCAGCTTCCAACTTCAGCAGCATGGTTTATACTTTTTTTTCGCATACAGGCAATTACATTTACAGAAGCTACTACATGAAACTGTGTTAAATCTGCTGCACGACTGGCACCATCAGTGCTTAAACTAGCATGGCTGCAAATCTCGTACTTAAGTCATAATTAAGTTATAATTAAGTTATATAGTACTAAAATTCCACCAGTGTGTTATTCATGTACAGATATACAATTATTCATAATTTTCATTTGGGTACTTAAAAGTCCATCCTCTTCTTAAAAAAATTAACACATTTCTTAATAAACTTTACAAATGCACTTGTGTGTAGCAGTTGTGTATTTTACATGTAATCTACCATTTCTAACAATCAAAACTGAAGAAACAAGTAGGTGTGATGCCATCCACCTGTTTTTATGCAGATTTTCAATTGTGAAAAATTTGGTGGAAAAGTAAGTTTATCAATTAAAGCAAAATGCGACAAAGTGCAACGGAAACAGTTGAGCAAATAAATCATGACATACATGACGCATGTGTCTTAAACGTTCACTGAAGCTTCCGCACCATTGACAAGACTAAATATAGTTCAGTGTCTATTTGAGGTTTGGCGCTCTTTTAATTACATCATTTCATTGTGCCCTCTTCTTCTGCAATGGTTTACTGGCACCCGATGTCAGAATTAGCGTCACCAGCTGTTTATCTTGATGAACCAACTCCTAATATTCGGGTAGCAGTATTTTCCTTTGATGATTTTCTGGAAGAACTGTCTTTGGATGGAAACCTGGACAGTGTCTCTTGTTCACTCATTCACACACTCTCTTTCTCTCTAATCTCTCAGCTTTCTCTCACTCTGTTATCTCAAGAGCCAATCAATGCTACTCAGGAGACAGGTTTTTTTTTAATTATTTCCTCAGTGTGACAAGGAACATTTGATATTGAAATAAGAAACACAAACACCGGCTTTCTCTCAACAACTATTTACCCTTCAAGAGGTAAATGTCCAACCCAAAACAAGACCATGAAGTGTTTGCCTTAATAACACAGATACTGAGTCAACATTAACAGTTGTAGAGTTTCTCCAATAATAAAATTTTATGCATAAATATATAGCAAAAATAAGGCACCCACAGATAGTGAAGTGTTAAAATTCCCTAAATGAGCTAACTGAAGAATGAATCAAACCAGAACCATCTGCAAGATTTCTCCCATACTTCTGTCTCAATCTCCGTCTCAATGTAGTATATAATTAGGAAAAACTCTATGATAACAGAAACAACAATAAACAAAATTAAAATGACTACTACTGGAATATGTAATTAGCAAAAATCCATGATCATCGGAACCAAAAATACTGAACCAAAAACTTGGAATCTCAAAAGAAACAATTACTGTGTAGCATTAAATATTTTTTTTTTAAAAAAAACCATAAAATATCCCTGGCTGTATAAATGTGAGAAATGTAAAAACAGTTGTGACTTCACCTAGGATAGCATTTGCACAACAGTGCCTAAAAAAAGTTAAACTCACATACACTCAGATATTTACACTATATTCACAGTAATAAGCATGCACTCACAAACACAATAATCATAATCTCAACTATAGAGACGTCACCAGAAGTCTCCAGGAATAGCTCTCAGTCTGACCTTCGTACCAGTACAAAAGATAACATACATTACCTTAGACACCGGCATCTGGACGCGTAGTGTGATTGCTTGCTTGTGTGAGCGTATAAGTGTGTGTCCCAGAGTAAAGCAAAGAATGGCACAGTTCATCCACACATACACACACTGAGAGAGCACATGTGCAGTGCGAATAGATACAGGCTGCTAATCCAATGTGCCCATATGTGATTATTTTCTTGTCCGTTTTTCCTGGATGTGTCAGTGCTTCTTTTTTCCTCCTTGTTCTGTTTCTTGTCTGTGTTGTTGCTGCGGTCCCAGCTTCTCCCCCAGCTCGGTAATAACGTGTGTGCAAAAGAGAGGGGGGGGGGAGAGAGAGAGAGAGAGAGGGAGAGGGAGAGAGAGAGGGTAAAGAGGGATTTGGTGAAGGAGGGGAAATGAAGACAGATGGAATCGGTGAGAGATAGAGGTGTGAGAGTGAAAGGAGGAATTGTAAAAATGTGATGTATTAAAAACGTAGAAGGAGTGATGGTTATGAAAAGATCAAATGCAACTAACTCTCTGGAGACCCCCCCCTTACATGTTATTTTTAGAAGTTGCTCTGTTGCAAATCAAAGCACTGAATCAAAACCTATCAAAGAGCAGGATGTTAAAGGGCCACGTCTTTCACACCTAAGACACACACACACACACACACACACACACAAACCTGTCTGTTACAATGACCATGTGTCTGTATCAGACCTGAGGGGAGCCATGTAAGCTATTCATCAGGCCTTATCTAATCATATCATGTGCTAATAAATAATGGGCTTTTCAAATATCTATTTTAAACACTGTCAATTACATTGCACAGATCGCTGTCTCCCTCACCGTCTCTGGCCAAAGGTATTCTCGCAGAAACATTTCCAGATGAGGCATAAAGTAATGATTGACATTTAAAAAGTAGACTATCAACTTAAGGCAAACTAGATTTTAATGTTTGCCAGTTTCATCTGCTTCCAGCACTTGGCTCTTTTTCTGCTTCCTTCTGTTAATTGGTACCAGAATGTGTTTAAATCCTCAGTGTCACTACTCTCATCCAACACAAAACAAGAACAATACTAATCAAAAATGTCCTTGTGTCAAAAAGAGCAAGATTATTTGCAAATTAAACTATTATCCCAGTTCTATTGAATGCTCAGTGGAGCAAAGTTTTTCCGAGTAAAGAATGTGCCTAATTAAAACTGACAGTGAATGGATTTCATGCTCTGCTGTACCTTCTTAGGACGGAGTCCACGAGGCACTTATATATACTGGCTCCTGTGCTGATGCATAATTGCCATTATATAACACAGTTATGAATAGTTAAAGGTGAGCTAAAATAAAGCCAAACACCACTCCATCAAAGGGAAATCATTAATGTTTAAAGAGAGACAAGGGAATTAATCCTACACTACAGGCCACAATGAATAACATCACTGAGCTGTTAGTGAGTGAGTGTGTGTCTGTGTGTGTGTGTGTGTGTGTGTGTGTGCAGGCGTGCATGCGTGAATGCGTATGTAACTGACAGAGAGACAGGGAGAGGCAGATAGCTGAGGGAAACAAAAACAGTAAAGACAGACAGAAAAACGTGCACCGGAAATATGCTCTCAAATTACCGACATATCCATCCACCTAGGATTAGTACTATTTGGAGAACACCAAACAATATTTTCCACATAGTCTAGAGATTTGCTAAAGAAACCTTATTTCTACAAACGAAGGGAAGTTTGCTGTTACTTTATCCTCTAACTCTCACACGCACACAATAACTAAAAGGGTACTGTAGCGGTCAGTTGACAGCTGTTCTGGATCTGACAACATGGCAACACACAGTAAAGCATCTGAGCCCAAAGGTACAGTGGATACACTTTTTGATAGTATCAGTTCTGAAGCATGTCGGATAAAAAAACAAAAAGTTACCAAAAATGTTGCCACTGCCTCACCTGAAGAAAATTGCACCACCTGCTTACTGGCGGTTCAGCAGGGTATAAACGCTGGTATGCATTTAAGCCTCTTGAAAGATGATCTTTCGAACCAGCACAGTACTCTGTTGCCATTAAATCCTTTTAGAGGCATCTTTTGAGAAGCAGAAATCTCATGAAATAGCACTGAGTGGAAAGGAAGTCATAACTACAATGTGCTTCAGCTTGGTTCCTCGTATCTGCCCCATTTGAACACGTTCTAAATCTGGATGTCACACTTCGAAAGACAACACATCCCAAAAATAGCATGCAGTGTGCTGTCTATGTGTTGGGTGTTTGCACATGTGTAAATGTGCATGCACGTGTGCGTGAAGAAAAGAGACGAGCAAAGACAAGACAAATGGAATTCATCCGTGTCTAATTAGAGACAATGAAGGGGAAAGTGTGTGTCTGTTTCAGAGAAACAAAGAGAGCAAGAGAAATGCTCACGTGCCAGTACAGACGTTGCCCATATTTTACTTTATATCTATATACTTTAGGTTTACGATCTTGTTTTCGGACTTTATGTCTAAACTAAGTGGTGATCTTGCAAAAAGGGTGCAAGAAGACTTTCTTCCTTATATCGGACATGTGCCACGCAACTATTTGTATTTATGCTGTTCATATGATGAGATGACGACGATGATGATGGTGTGTAGCAGCCTCCTTGGACACCCGGGGAAAATAAACTCAAAAATCAGACACACTCCTTTCACTTAGCTTTCTCCTCGCATTCTCCTGTGTCAGTCACTGCCCTTCTATTGTAACCCAGAGAAGCTGTCTTTCTCTTCAGCTATCGAAGCTTAAAAACCTACGACTGCACCTGTCACTGTCTCAACATACTGTCCACCACCAGACTATCACTTCTACTATGCTTCTGCTACTACCATCACTGTCTTCCTGACAATCCCCTATTCCTGCAAGATCTTTCTGAGACCAGCACATATTCACCCATCCAAATCAGACCCCTTCCTCACCCACTGTCAAACTCCTTGTTTCAGCCTTGGTCATCTTTTATTTACTTGATTTATTCTGTGGATTTGTAGCCCGTGGTCTGTTGCAAACCAGATGTCCAATTTGGGGGAATAAACATTAACTTGAAGACCACTGAGTCATTGGTCCTTTTACAAAAAAAAAAAAAACTCAAGTATACACTATTAAGTATACTGCTGTGAATAAGTACACTTGTGTTAATCTACTGTTGGATAAACTATTTGTATACTTGTAATTAGACTAGTTGATACTTTCACATTGGCCCACATTTTAGTTTATAGAAGTGTACTTCAAAGTATACATTAAATGTACTTCATGCGACAGAACTACTTTACTGTTATGTGTCATTATGTAATAGTGTTATTTTTTCCAAATAATAGTTAAGTCATATAGTACTAATGTGCAGTTTAGTTACTTTGTGTTTAAAGTATACCTGAAGCTCATCTCTTCTTTTTCATCTTTATCATTCTCCTCTGCATAGAAGATTTTAAATCTACATCGTCAATCTCCCAGTGAGACTCCATGCTGGGTAAAACATTCTAAGTGAAGTTTTGACCATTGACATATGGTACTGCTGCTAAATATCGATAAATAAGGTGTGACAGACACCAGTGGGGTGTGTTGGACTTCAATAGACCCTTTGCACAGCAGATATTTTGACTTGACAAAGCAGGACATGGAGAGGTTCAAATAATAACATTACTGATGGCTCCATTCCATTAAGTCTCCCAGTAAGCCGTGTCAGTCAGTGAGCATGGACAATAACACAGGCCTTGAACTGGCTAACCTAAATGGAATGTGGCCATCATTAATGGTATTAATTTCACCTGTTCTTTTCCTGCTTTGACTAATCAAAATGTCTTCTGTGAAAAGGGTCTATTGACGCCTGTGGCACATGCAGAATGCACACAGCATAGACATGGCTGGTGTGCATGCCCAAACAAAATGGGGAAAATGGGGGGAAATGAATCATTCAGTTTTCTGATAATTCCTGAACTGAAGTGGAGCCATCAGCTTATTTTCTGTTTGTTATTTTGTGCTGCTGCTTAAGATTCAGTGTGCCCTCGTAGTGAGATATGCTGCATATTCACTGGCACTTTCTATCTGTCTAGAACTTCATGTATCATTGGCAGAGTACATACATGTTCGCCTGAGGTGGAGGGACATGTAGAACAGAAAGACAGAGGAGAGAACACCGCTTTCTTTAATTTCGTCATGATTAAACAGTTTGTTGAGTCGAGAGGAAGAGTAAAACAGAGAGGGATTGAGACAGGGTCCTTGTCATAGTGCGTCACTGCTTCCTCCAACATAAATGCTGTATTATAACCACTTCAGCTAAAACAGATCCTCATAAATGTAATATGAGACAGTCAGAGAAAGAGAACAGAACAAGCTGGCCCCAAAGCTCAACAGACACACTTTGTTCATTAGCAGCAGCCATCTTCCTTTCACTGCAAATGTGAGGCCATGCTCTCGTGTAGAAAATGTATGCGACTTTTACTGCAGAGAGTTTGCTTTCCTCTTCTGACTCAGAGAAGGAGTGCCAGCATTGCTCATCCAATGCTAACTGTTCGTGATGAAGTGCGGCTGTCATTTTCAAAATGGCCAGTCTTGCTTTAATTCCCATTTGAGGGTAGTGTGCAGCTGAACAAATGTATTTGTCCAGCAGCTTAGTGGCTAATGCTGCCCAGACAAGAATATACCAGAAGCTCTCAAAGCAAGGAGCCCGCAGATATATAATGGCTGTGGGATACCAGACCACAAGGGTAAGTGTTTCTGTATGAAAAACAAATTGAATTATTACTTTATGTACTTTATACTGAGCATGCTGGATGGTGTTGGATCTCTGATTAAGGATCCCTGATCAGAAAAATATTGTCTGGGATAATTGTGCAACATTAGAGGGAAGTAGTCACATTAGTCTTCCATTAAACTAAATTCACCCGCACTCAGCCCCTGTAAAGGATGTGATGTCACAGTGAGACATATGTGATCAATACTGAACAAAGTGATCACAAACTGTAAACGGTGTGTAGCTGCAATGCTGTGGTTTGTAGTCTGGTAAAGTAATACTGTGCAAAACAAGGTGATGGCAGTGAATTTCATGATTTTATTGGCATACTTTCGGGGATTTATTCAGTTCAGCAGTTTCTCCCAACCCAACAGCCCGGCAGCTGCCACAAGGTCTTTTGCAGGTCTCTGTCCAGGTCCAGGATCATGCTCAGTTATAACACCTGATTGTATAACATCCCCTACTGCAAAATATTATCTCATCCATCTATAGCTATCTCATCCCCCTGACTGCCTCCCATCTAAGTCAGAGAGAAAGAGAGGCATCAGTTATTCAAGTTGAGGTTAGACCTAAACTTAAACCTTCATCCCAAATCCTCTGACTTTAAATGAAACTCCACACAAAATAGAAACTGGCAAACTCCACCAAGCCCCACTCACAGAGAGACTGGAGGATTAGAGAATCTCCAAGTAAAATAGGGCTCATGTCCAAATTATTCCAAAGGGAAGCATTCAAAGCATTCAGAGGCTGGAGGAACTAAGGCGGCTGCTGACATCAACACTGTGACGGAGTAACCCTATTTGCTGGAAAAATATGAATGAACAAAGTAACATAAATAAATAGAATGGACTTCTACAGTATGTGTGTTTCCCCTTTGGAGTGGATTCTGCTCTCTCTGCAGACTTGAACATAACTCTTGAGTAAAGTGCATGCTTCAGCTAAGTGTGGATTTACTTGGCTTTGTGCATGAGAGGACAAATGCAGTTTCTGACATAAGGGAAATGTGTGATTCAATGGGGAATTTTCTAAAGCTCCTTTGCTGCAATTCTTACTCACTGGCAGGAATCCACACAGTGCATCAGAGATATACTCCATTCAGTTCATAAAATAAGTTCTAGTGTTGACTCAGCAGCAACAATGGGGCGGAAATGAAGTTATTTAGGCACTTGAAAAGGAATAATCTTCCAGTGTCGAATTACTGGAACATTCTCTGAGATGTTTTGAACACATTTTTTGTGTTTGGTCTGTGCTGAATCAAGGTACTCATCATTGTACTGTCTATATCAAGGGGTCATTGATTTCAGATATGTGTTTATCCAATGCAGTGATCACCAGTGGAAGGATGAGACAGGTGTCTACACATGTCTGTCTATAGGAATGGGTCCTTCTTTCTTTTGCCGATATGAAATTACCCAAAGGAAAAGATGCCAAGTAAAATTCAGAGGACATGTTTTTAAAGGCTCTAATGCAACAGACGGGATACCACAAGGGCATTCTTCTCATATCTTGCCTAGCCTACTTGACAAAGCTGATTTGCATATAATTAAACACATTTGGAGTTGACTGAATACAAACTATTTGCCTCTAAGGTACTCTGGAGAAATGCAATCAAAAGTGAACTAATTTGTCAAGATGTAAAATGTTTTGATTAAGCATGTATTCCTTTGCCTTCGGGACACCGTTCTGATTTCCATTTAATAAGAGATTTCAGCAAAAGGTTCTAATAACTGCACAAAGAAGGTATACAGGAATACTCCAAAAGGGCAGGACACGCATCAACACGGGCATGTAATTTCACGGTACCATCATCTTTTGAAGGAGTTATGATGGATTTCCCTTTCTATAGGAATATGTGTGATTGTGTGTGTGTCTGAAACCATGTCCATGTTTGTTGTAAAGATGTCCATCCACACTGAGATGCACAAACAATATTTTGGTCAGCAAACAGCAAAACTGAGGCATCTAAGGTTGAGGTCTCAATTAAATCACTGTTGTATGATCATGCCGTTGTATGGCATATAAAAACATATTATTACTTTACAAAATTATATATGTTAAAGACAAGCTGTGTTGTCTGATTAGCTATAGTGACATTTAAATACATTTTTGAAGTTATAATCCTGTGTCCCTGTATTCATTAATTCATTCATTATCAGCAAATCCCTTTTTCTCTTCCTAAAATAGCTCATAGTCATAGCTTGCTAGATGATGAATTTCCGAAAGAGCATGGTTGTGCTCTAATTTGTTAATTTGTGCCCCATCCTCTCTTTCCAGATCCAACACCGCAGGTGAGGGAGGTGTGGGTGGAGGCCAACGGTCCTCTGCAGCTCCGTATCTCTCTACAACTTCATATTGTGCTGTATTTGTTAAGACAAACCTCGCCTCATAACTAAACCCTGCCACAGATTCTGTTTTACTCAAAAATACGTCACATTACAGAAGATAATGAATGAGTGTTAGAGGCAATAGAAAGTTGTTGTCTTTCTTTGAACTTTAATGCCATAAAGCACTAATGTCATGTTTTGAGGACATTTTCCCCATCTACACTACTTCAGATGTATCCACTCTGGAGAGGGTTTTTGAAAAAAACTCAGCTTAGTCTGTATTCAGTTACCTCTTCCTATGAGACTCATTACCGCAGTTTGCATGCTAGAAAGTTTTTTTTGCTTTCTTTTACAAGAAAACAGCTGAACCTTTAATAATCATAATTAGTTTCCAGTTACAAAAATCTTTATCATATAGGCCGAAGGAATATGATCATTGCACAACCTAAATACATATTGGAAAAGTAATAAATCAGGGCAGTTTCTTTACCCTGTTTATAATGATCAATACGCTGGTTTGGGTAAATAGCATTGAATTACGTGACTTAGCATGCTTGCCAAGCTGTTCTGTTATTGAACGTATTGAACACTGCAGTGGGTGTAAATGTGTTCATCCATTCAGCTGGGTGCACCTAATTGACGCTGTTCACGGCAGGAAAAAGACACAGAAAGCAACATGCACAATGCCCACTGTGTTGCTGTGGAATGCTACAATATGTGAACACACATTCCTGCAGGGACAACACTGTAGCAGTAAAACATTGTTTGGAAGCTTATGTACCTTATCATTGAAACAGTGTTCAAATGTTTGAATCTGCTGATTTCTTGGGCAAAGTTCAAAAAGTTCACCATAAAGTAGTTCAAATATTTGAGAATATTTAAATACAGGCCAAGTTCTGGGTCATTTATACTTCTGGGTAATCAGGTCTCATCCTGAATCTTTTCAGATGAACGGCAAAAATACACACACATGTACAGGGACACATATGAATACACACATGCAAAGAGAGAAAGGGATGAAAGACTGTCGGCTTGTCCTTCTCTCTTTCTATCTTTCATGTGCTGATGAAATGGAGCCCTAATGTACAACAGGTGTGACATCTCCACACAAGGCTATTTATCCCTTTTAATCACCCTTCAGTGAAACTGAAATGAACTGGGTTAGACTGATCTTAAATTCATGACATGAATAGGCTGTCTTTTCTGTTCACCAAATGAAAGAAGCAAGAAATGGGAATGGTGTCAATCAAATAAAAAAATCTGCGGAAATCTATACAAATAAATGCACATTACAGACACAATTAGATTACACTTTCACAACCTTGAATACTGCTCCAGAGGACATGAATGTATCTATTTGGTCCAAAGTTTTGTCAGATTGGCACTAACTCACACAGCTTTCACAAAAGTTTTCTCAAATTGCAATAAGAGAACTTGACAAGAAAAGAGAAAAAATATATATATTTTTAGGAGATTTCCCTAGGTAATGCTTGAGAAAACCGAACTGGGCCACTGTAATCCCAAGTTGCAGCTCCCCAGCAGCCACCCTCTTAATCAGGAGCACTTAAAGATCAGTTACAGTGCATCTTTAACTGCATGATGCACCACCATCATCCTCTTCCCTCAGCTTGATGGAGCATCTAGCAGGTACAGAGCAAGATATTTCCCTCAGGAGTAGGTAGAGATCAACAAGAGAGCAAAAACGAAAGTGAATATTGGACTTTTCATTCATCAACTTAACAGAGATATGACTCCAACTTAATGCTTATGTTGCTCCATATCTGCTGAATTATATGTCATGATTATATGTCAGCGTTATGTTCACAAATCAGTTATTACATGTAACTTATTTGGTCAGAAATAAATCCTTTTGCCAAAACATTAGTTTTCAAGGAAAACTGTAGCTGTAAACAACGACTGCCGAGTACTGCGAGATGGAAGCTGTAGAGTTTTTATCTTAATAGGTAGTTTTTATGTATCACCACTGTCACAATACCACAGGTCAACTGACACACTGAGAAAAAACACTCTGTAATCGCTGTGATTAGGACTTAGTCAAGTCTAGTGTGGTCAATGTTTCAAATTATCCCGACAAATACAATTTACAACAGCTGTCAACACAGTGTAATTTTGTTATGGCAATGTTCATTTGATATAGTGTATATAAAGTGCGGTAACATAAACCTGCTTTTGCTAGCAAATATCACTCTTTGGCATAACTGAACAGAGCCAAGCAGGGCTTAAATTTCACTGAGTTGACACTCCACTAAAGCAGTGCAACTACTCAAATCCGGCCAGATAAGAGGCAGCATTAAACTTGCCCGAAGAAATGTAAAAGCTAAGTGGAAAGTCGTAACGATGGTGATGTGAGTTGCAGGAAAGTGTTATATGTTCCTGATTGAGTGTGTATGCTTGGGAGTGTGTGATGTTCACAGGGTATCTGTGATGGGGGAATGCACAAATATATGCATTCCCATGTGTTGATGTGTTTACTGAGTCATCTTTGGCCTCAAATGAAAATCGGAAAACGCTCCTAGATGTGTGTGTCCATGTGGCGTACCTGTTCCAAATGCTGAACGGGGGGCTCCCTCCTCTGAAGCTGGAGCTGCTTGTCAATGTTGTCCTTCAGGCACTGACACACGCGGCGCTTCTGGTCTGCTGAATAGGCTTCCAGGCTGAGCAGGCAGTCACACTTCTAGAGACACAGAGAGAGAGAGAGAGGGAGGGAGAGAGAAAGACAGAGAGAGGGAGAAGAGCAAGAGGGGTGGAGGAAAAAGACAGCGGGCAATTAGGCATCTACCATCGGAGAAGTGAAGAAGTGTGTCCTGATCCTTCGATCGTGAAAGGGTTCAAGATGCTTAGAGATAACAAATTAGAGGATTACAATGGAAAGTATTCATGTAAAAAAACACAAAAGCAAGAGTTTTTACGTCTTATGGGCTTTCTTTAATAAACCTTATGACTAGAGCATCACAAGTACAGTATCAGGGGTGTTGTACCGTTGTGTATAGGTGTGAGTGTGTTCACGTGTGTGCTTGTGTGTCTGCCCAACACAATTAAATAAACACAATATCCACAACTGACATTGGCCCGGCTAGTACAGTATGTGCTGTCATTGTCTACATGTTTCATCTCAGACTTTTCTTTTTGCACATTCAGTTGTCATCTGAACTTTGTTTTCATGACACCACAGACTGTAAAGTGGCACGGCCCTCTGGGTAGCAAAAACGCAAGCATTAGTGAAATTAGATAATGGCCAGTATCCACTTTAGGCAGAATTTGATACGCTGACAAAATGATTACGTGTCCAATGGCAAGATGGTACTCATAAAAGAGTAAAAATCAATACATCCCTGCTGGGAAATGCATGGGAATAAATATTTGACAACCAGTGGCTAAGTTAGAGTTGCCAGAGCTTGGTCATATAGCTTTTCACTCAAAAGGACACAAATACCCTTCGGCTGACTCTCCAGGACATCCAGAATCTGTGTTTGATCTCATTGAGGTCCAGATTAAACCTCTAATAGTTTAATGGCCCCATTTGTTTTTTGGTCATGATTCCAGCAATTCACTTTGGATAAAAAACAGATCTTGTATTAAAAAATAAATAAAAATTTATATAATAAATTAAACTCATTTATGTCAATTTTTGTTCCAAATCCTAATTTGGAAACATCTTCCGAGCAGACCTCTCAAAAAGTTTTAGGATATAAACACTTTGTGCCAGTTAGTGTTATTTCAAGACTGGCAATGTTTCTGTTTTCTGGAAAATGATGGTATTAAATGCCTCCTCATGTAGACTGATATAATTCAGTGTAAACAGGTACAGCACATTTCCGAAATGACAATCCATGGCTACAGACCAAATTAAAGGATCACCTAATTGCATTTTCTATCGAAAAACAAAATATATGGTTCTCAGGGTACCATCTGCCAAATCACTATCTAGTAATTTGTGCTCTGAAACACCCATACACATTAGTTCCTCTCATCCACCTTTGCTATTTTATTGATTTACGTCCAACATGAAAGGAACCTATTGTGCTCAAGTACAGGTTTTTTCCTATTTCTCCTCATTCCAATTTGATCATTTCCATCTACCTCTGTTGTTCTGCTTCTGGCGGTTTCAAGGAAAAACATTAGTGTCCTGACATTTTTGGGCACGAGTCAGGCTATAAATAGGTTTTTTCCATTTTGTGCAAGTCTTCAGAGATTGACTGAAGACCTCTGGGCTTTTCTTGACGCTCACTGCCCTGGTCAGTGGTGAATCATGATGTTAGTTTATTTGCCTGTTTCGTGGCTGCACAGGCTTTTGCATGACCTGCTGTGTTGCTATCTCTTGGACTATCTGTCTCTTTCAATGTCACTCAATGTCCTGTTGAAGATGGGGTTGCTGCTGTTGTAGGGTTCTAATGGCACAAAGTGTTTGGTGATTAAAGCCCTGTCATTGTTAGTGGTGCTAATGCAGGGTAAAAAAGCATTTAAAGCCTGCGTTAAGACAGTTTCATTATAAAATGCTCTGCAGTTGTCTGTTAATGTAAAGTGTTAAACATTAAGGAAAAGAAGAACAGATTATTTAGTTGCTAACTCATCCAGAAAAGGAAACAAGGCATAATAACAAAAGAAAAACACACAAGGTACAGTAAAACACAGAAGTCAAAAGTAGAAAAATAAAGAGACAAAAACAAGATAGAGAAGCAGGTTGTAGCAAAAGCATTTACAAAATTGAGCCTGACTGTTTTCAATTGCACCACGAGATGATGAAATAGGGGCTTTTTCAGAGCGGACAGAAATCAATGTTGATGTTCTCTGATATCCATCATTTGGACGGAATCTGAGTCTATAAGGGTGCAGCAGAGGCCATAATACTGGAAACACATGCACACACACACACACACCCTCACGCTGACTACAATGTAAACAACTAGACAAACCTTTACAATATTGCTGTCAGTGAATATCTCCTAAGTATATCTAAAATTATTTTTGAGAGGATCACATGATATTCCACAGGTCAGGGAAAGGTCAGCAAAAACCCAGTGGGTAAAGTGAAGAATGCACAGTAATCAAGCTGGAAATATTCCCGGATCCCCCGGTCCCTGAATTTTTTGTTCAAGGATAGACTATTACTTACTTAAAATGAAAGGATATGGGGCTATGGATGGCAATGTTGGTCGATCCACCACTTTGGTCCAAATTGAAATATTTAAACAACACTCAGTGGTCCCCATAAGATGAATCTTAATGACTTTGATGATCCTGATCACCAGCCGGTCAAAGTTTTCAATTATCCAATAAAATATCTTAACATCGACTGGATGGATTGGATGGATACTTCTATTTATGGCCAAATACCAGCATCACTTTTCCCATCAGCATCGGCTGTATTTTGTGCTTTGTACTAAATGTTGGCATTGCTAAACTTTGATGGTCGCCATGATGAACATGTTTAGGCATGTTAGCATGCTGACATTAACATTGTTCTTGTTTTAGACAAGTGACCTGCATGCCTAAAACTAAAAATATTTCAACTCTGAGCCGTGAAAACACCCAACAGATGAAAAGGCACATCATTGACTGAAAAGGAAGGTCCTTTTTCTTTGTTTTTATTCATGCAAACAAGAAAAATGGAGGAAAACGTCATAGTGGTTTGTATCTAGTTTTTTTTTTTCTTCCTTTTACAAAGAATATCAATAAATAGCACCTCCAAGCTTGGATTATAAAGACTGATATGAAAGGACTTTTTCTTCTTTACTTAGCTAATGGCATTAACTAGCTGACTAATTGACATCACTTGATTTCATGGTTGCCTAGAGACAGCAAAGCGACACTTCTTATGCATGCACCAAATTAAGATGGAGCAGTGTGCGGCCTGAATTTCTCCAAAATGACACATGGTCACACCCCAAGCAAATTAACCTTCAGTCATGTCACGATAATGACACCTGTTAATGCCAGAAATGACAGAACTGATGTGTTCTGATTAAGATTTCTCTGTTTCTCTGTCTTCCATATCCTTTCGAGTCAAAGTTCATAATTATTTGGGATGAGCACTGTATAAATAATCCAAATGCTCAGGCTTTCCAGAAAACATTGCCTCATATGGCCAGGTTTGTCCAGGCAACTCCCCACTGTCCCCACATTAGAGAAAACACATCTGCGATGGAGCAGTTCAGGGTCCCAGAGGCATGAATGCACCTGCATCTGCACACACACACACACACACACACACACACACACTCACCTAGCTTCAAAATCTGTACACAGCACCAGGTTGAACTTTTAATATACATACTTACTGTAGCTACATATTTACATGTGTTTACAAGTGATGATATAAAAATAAAAACAAAAAGGCAACCAGCTGGGACTCTGCTCTGTGAGTCACAGCGAGGCACAGGTCTCAGAGCTGCATGAGGGCTTACATCCTAATCTGTCAAATGGTGTATGTTTACACAGTCTTAGTGTGTAAATATGAGGCAGTGCATACTATACTGTAAACCACTTACTGAGATCATGCACATTTTGTCTTGGGTAAAACAGATGATGACAGATGTAGAATAACATAGAGGTCAATCTTATTATGAGTAACACAACATACACCGTAGTGCATTTCCTTTTGCATCATATCTTCAAAATGAAAAACTATCCTCTGCTAGGGGACTGCTAATGATGATTTATTTGTCTCCAGCTGTTAATTCCAGCTATCAATTTCCATTTCTTTTGTTTATTCTTGTTTACCATTATGACACATTTTTGTGCTGTGCAGTTTAACTGTGTATTATTGCATCCATGGCTGGAATAGTTTTCCTGACAGAGACTTGCACATCATTGCATTACATCAGTTTAAATAATCAGTCATGCCAGCAAATGAGAAAACTGTTGACAGCTGGTCACAGACCACATGTTTTAGGCAGAAATCTGGAGCCAGCTGGAGCTTTCTACAATGTTGGCACTGTAATCTATTTCAGAGAACAGCTGTCTCTTAGTTTGAATCAGATATAAGTACTGCTTCCCTTGTTTGTTCGCTTTTATTTTTTTTAGGGTTAAAACCAGTAACTTTAAAATCACTATTCAATTGAATAAAATAACTTCAAATTTGGGACTAAATCGCCTTCAACATTTGGTCTGTTTTGAATTTGAAGAGAATTTACTGTAATCTCCCCGACTCTGTGGAAGCTGGTCTTTGGGGATTTTCATGTTAAGGTCATGTTGCTTCTTGGCTTTAAACAGCATCCGGTCAGTGACCCAGGCTCCAGCCCTAGAAAACAATACGTTAGCCTTTTCCAAGACAAATTGTAATTTGTCAGTTTCAGCAGCAGAGTCGGGTCATAAATGAAGCCATTATCATTAGAATAATAGAGTGACTATTTATTTTATTCATAGAATTATTAACCCAAGAAACGTATTAGCCAACGGTTCCCTTACTCAAGCTCCTACTTTAGTTCACCCCTGTTTATAAATCCACCCGCCCGAGAGATAAACATGAAAGCTAATGAAACAAAATTCAATGAATGGCCACGGGCCTGCCATGGAGTGGCTAAAAATACAGCCAGCATTTCCCCTTAATCAGATTGATTAAAGTGCTCCCTGGATGAAGCCCTCCCCCTGAGCCATCTGGCAGATGAGTTTTCAGTGTGTCACTGGACCGCTGTCAACACAGCTCACCTAAGCTGCTTCAGCACAGGTTAGCATAGTTTCACTGATGGCTGAAGTACGTAATACTATTGAATGGGCACTAATTCGGTTATCTGTTTTTTGTTTTTTTTTTTCCACAGTGACTGGTAACAATGAACTAATTCTAATGTTGTTTTTTTTCTTCTCATGTGGCAAAGATCACATATGCGTTATGGATGTCTAAAGGAAGAGTTTGAAATACACATTCGCTTTCGTGCCGAGAGTCAGATGAGAAGACGGATAGCATTCTCATACGAAGCTACAGCGAACGGCCGATTATCTTGGCTTAGTAGAACGACTTGAAGCGGATACGTGCCAGAATATATCTTGTGTGGGAGCGGGGACTTCCTTGTCATCACAGGATTATGATAATGAGAGTGTCACAATCTGCTCCTTCAGCCACACTCTCAACCCCGGCGCTCTGAATTTCTCTCTGTCCCCTGCTCACTTCTGCCAGATCATAGCCCTTTCCCCAATTCCTCCTCCGTCCTCAAAATTCCCTCGTCAGACACTCACCGTATACACCGCTCAACGTCCTTTGTTCCTTGTCAGATCATTGATTTTGTTATGCATGTGCAATGTGTCTTGGCTTGCCAGCATTTATTTCTGTAATCTGCTTATATGTGGTACTGGAACCTGTTACCTGCTGTTTTTTGTTGGGATTTTCTGCCTGCCACACAACTCAGTAAGCCTTTGTACCCTTCGTTTTGACATTAAACTCACTGAAATGTCGTGCCTGCCTCGACTGTCTGCATTTGGGTCCTTTCCCCCTGCTGCCCTGCTTGCACCACCTGTTAACAGATAGTGAGAATACTGTAGTGTAGTATTAAAATTGCTTTTCAGATACCTGCCAGACACAGTAGCAGGAATGGTGAAATATAAAATATAAAACGCCTGTTTTGTCAAGCGCTCATATCATATCCAGCCATGCGCCTCAGAAATGAAAGGGTTTTTACCACAGCCCCTATAGACTGTAAGACTAAGTAGCATCACACACTATCAGTCACTGCACATACACTGGTGCTGAACATGGTATCGTGACTTGTCATTCCGTCACAAGTTACAGATAAAACTACCAGCACACCATCGTCCTATTATCTCATAGTCCTACTTAATCATGAGCACACTAGTATAGCCATTACTCTATGCGTTCTTTAGACAGAACCTTCCACTCTATGCAGTGGGCTATAGGGTTTCACTTCTACGCATTGAGGCTTTGTAACTGTAGCACTTAATGGATTTATGGGTTCCAATTAGGTTACATATAAACGAGAACTAATGATGCTTAAGTAGCTAGCTGAGTCTTGGTACAGTATATCCTCACTAATGTTACTGGACGTGGAAGCCACTTATATTCTTTCCATGTTATACCTCCTCTTTTTTTCTTTGAATTCAACCTCCTCTCTGCATGCTTGCGGCGCTGCTCTGGGGATGGTTTGTCCACCATTTTGGTCTAGACTGATATATTGCAACATCTATTAAATGGATTACATTGAATTCTGTACTAACATTTATGGTCCCCAGAGGATGAATCTTACTGATTATGGTGATCCCCAGACGTTGATTTTTAGTGAAATGTCTCTATAACTATTGTCTGTATTGCCATGAAATTTGGTAAAGATATCTATGGAGCTCAGACATTGTATCCTAATGACTTTGGTGATCCCCTGACTTTTCATCTAGTGCCACCATCAGGACAAGATTTTAATTTGTGCAATATATTTTTACATTTCATCAGTTTAGTGTTATTTAACAAATGTTCGCAAACTCTTAGTCTTGCTCTTTCAATACAGCAATTTAAATGTCCTATTGTTTCCTTGTATGATACAACAGACTATATCCGGTCAGGTCAGGGTAAGGTATTGAAGTCTGGTTCCCATGCATGACTCTCTCATGACTGTACTGAAGGACAGTTGGTTGGGATGGTTGAAAAATTCCTAAACCTTTTTGATCTATATAATCAAAAGTCAATGGCTGGCTGTAAAGGTACTGGTTTCAAGCCTAATAGTATATGTGGTCTCTTTGATGGAGCAACCATAACAATAAATTGCACCACACAAAAAGAAATGCATATTTGATATTCCACAAAAAAAAAAAACAAAAACAAAAAAAAAAACCTACAACGTAATTTCCTCTCAGCACTGCGGCTTTCCCTCATTCTTTCATCTATTTCTAGTTTGTTTCTCTGGTGTCCAGCTCAGAGCTCTTCTGTGGTTTGCCTAGACAAAGCAGCCATGAAAGGAGCATGTAAACTGGAATCCTTGGCTCGAGGCCCTTCCTATAGCCACCAGAGAGGATGATAAGCACATGACAGGGCCTAGGGGAAGTTTTCTGAAGTCATGTACTGGTTACAAAAAGTTTTCTCTGTTGGTTTTTCCTCTTTTTATAGCAACACTGCGTGTTTTCTTTCGTCATGATCATTACCCGGTCAGTGAGTTTGTTGATCAATGGGCTTTTTTGGCTTTTTCCCGTGACTGTATCAATTGTGCTTTTATTGTATAAGCATGAATGGACTATTTCGAGCCTTAGATAAGATTAGTATTCAGGTCAATGAACATTGTGGGTTTTTTTTCAAATTCAATTTGTGATTTTGACATTTGGCTGGGCTTATGCAAAATAAAGAAGAACATCAGTGATTATCATGCAAATTTAATGGCCGTGAATTTGATTGTTGTCGTGAAAAACTTTTATTGTTAAATGTATTGTTAAATACTGTTAGTACATATATACCTATGAAAGATAAATTATTCATTTGGAAATTACTTCTACACACTTTCCCGTAAAAGTCAGTAAATAATTCAGATGCTGATTACCATTTTCCCTGTACCGGATGGAACAGGGAGAGCTCAGGAGAATACTTTCATCACTGAAACCAGTGTTGCTGGGGTAAGTTGTTGGTGGTCGCTGATCTCGTGCAATCATATCTCTAAGATGGAGGTCTTTAAGTGATTATATTTAGAAGGATTGCCACTGTCACGGCAGTCCTGCCAATCTGTGCTGGCATATTAAATCAGAGAAAAAGCAAAGTACACTTTAAATTGCGGCTCAACTATAAATGAAGAGGGTACATCTCGGTTCACTCAGACCCCCGAGAGTCTGGTCCTGCCCTGGCCGTGTTATGAATGGCTACCATTAAGAAGGTATTTTGCTGACATGAGCCCCTGGGTGCATATCATTCACACCCTGCCTTCAGACTGCAAGTGACAGACTGTATGTCACGCAGTCAATGATGTGCCCTGAAGCACGGAGCAATACACACATACAGAGCTGCATAAAAAGGCATACCGTTCTATATATGCATAAAGATATAGCAAACAAGTGCCTATACAGCATGTTTATGTCCTTATAGATGTCTTAATATTGGAAAAAGCATCAACCGTGAGTCTTCACTTGAAGTAATCAAATAAGAACTACACCATTATTTACTGTGTCCACAAACATCCCATGAATGTCAACCTATGCAGAATAAACCAAGAATACTCTGACCTTTTACAGTAAAGACATCTTGCAAAAAAAAAACAAAAAAATATTTGTATGCACAACACTGTGCTTTGTTAGCCTGATGACAGAGCTCCCTTGCTGTTCCACGGCCTACACGCAAGCCATCACACTGTGATTTCGCCTACTTTGGCAGTACCTCTCTGCATTTGGTGCTCATCTCCTCTCAATCACCACATTATCTACACTGTTTCAAGTGGATAAAACTAATAACTGCAATCTACATGTGAAATTTGATTTGCATGCACGAATCAAGAGTAAAATCGTTTGTAACAAATGAAGAAGTACAAATCTGGTAACAAATATATACAGACTATGTTAAGATGAGGTAAGTGGGTTTAGTCATTGTTACTGCTGTGCTTCAGTAAGTGGAGATTATTCAGGATTTCATGGTTATTAGTGACGACAGCACTGTGGCAATTATGTACTAGTGGCTACAGTGGAAATTTAGAGGAAATAGCAGTGAAGCTTTCATTTGTGGAAACTTCACACCACTACCAGAACCACATTTATACAGCAAGTTTTGGAGCCAGGAGCAGCAAAGTAAAAGATATAATTTAACTGTCATCATGGTCACCTCGGTGCCACATAGCCTGCTGTAAAGTTACATCACCATTAAAGTCATATGGCTGTTCTCCTTGAGCCTACATTAACACTTCCTGTAATCACAAAAAAACTCAAAATATATTAGGCTACATTCACACCAAATCAGGCATTTTATCAATTTACTTGTTTGTGTGACGTCATGTTGTGAATTTTTCCAAAAATTTATTCTGTTTCAACTTTTCGCTATTGGGAAGCTGCGTTTTTCTTTTTTTTTTGGTCCCAAACTGTGCAGCCTAAACGCACTGCCCCCATTCAAATGAATGGGAGGACTGCCTTTTTTGCGGCAATGCCTGATTTGGTGTGAATACAGCCTGAAGTCTTACATACAGTATAACTAGTTGATTGTTTTCTAACTTCATGAAAACAATTATGTATCTAAATCACTCAAGACTGTAAAAACTTACATTAAGTCAGAAAGAGTAGCATTAACCAACCATGAAGTCATCTTCTTTTTAATAATGTACACTATTCCAATGCTTATCAAGTGTTTTTTCTTCTATCAAACTACAACTACTGCTCTTACAAAGAAGGGTACTCTGAGTTTTGTTCTTTCATGCAGCTCAGCTACACAGTTAATACAAACCTCTGTCTCTAAAGCTTTGAATGTACTCCGTAAGCAGAACCATCAATCACTCGCACTTACATCTCCAGAGTCAGATAGCAGGTGCTGCTGAAGAGAGCTCGCCTCCCTGGTGAACCTCTTCTTAGGCCCGACCCGGTCGGCTAAGTTGCCCATGATGATTCTGTTATGACCCTGATGCACTCCGCTGGTCAGTAATCTCAAACAGTGTCTCTCCTTGCTCGCTGTGTTTTTCGTTTACCTACACAACGCTTTCTTGCTTCCTCTCCTCCTACGTCACTGACACACTTACACACACTTGACTTTCCAGAGACACAGTTGCCGCCCCCCCAAACACACACGCACACACAGATACTTTCCTTAAATCTGGGTTAGATCAGTTCCGTTTTCAGCAAGTGCTAAAATAGGATGACCTCCAGTGATGGAGGAGAAGGACAGGACTAGAGAGAAAAGGAAGAGAGCGGACTGTGACAGTGTGAGAGATGGAGGAGAAGACTGAATGTGTGTAATTGCTCACAACTTCAGGAGAAACGAGAAGAGATTTTCTTACTTCTGTAGAATGAAGGTGCTATTTTACCTCAATCTATGCTAACATATTTTATGTAATTCAAGGAAAATACATTGGGCAAATAAACAATTTCAAAGATGGATGCCACCTTCAAAATGAATGGTAAAGACAGTGGACAGCAGAAAATGCTGCAAATAAACTGACATGGATGAGACATGATTTTGAGAGACTAGTGGAGACGTCTGTTGCGTGATGAGTGAGTCAGTTGGGAAAAGCTGAATGTGGTGATATGTAGGAGTCACGTATGTTGCTGTGTGGTCTCATGTGAATCAGTGCAAATTTCTGTTCATGTCTGCATTTGTGCATGTGTTAATGTATTCATTTACGTACAGTATATGTTTTGAGCGGAAGTGTGGGTATCTTTTCTGTATTTTAACCAAACCACCACATGTTAAATTATTTATAGAAGTATGAATTTCATATAAATTCAGTGCACTTTTAGGCACGTCGGTCATTTTCTATGGCACAGGTCCTAGGTCAGATATGACCTCAGATTTCTTGCAGAAGCATAGACTCACTCAAAACAATGTATGTGCATACAGAAAAGCAAACAAGCAATCAAACCAAAGATACAAATGTAAGAAATCTGTAAGAATAATCAGCTCTAAAATAATATATCAAATAAAAATAAACATTGCATTACATGTAATTAGCTAACACTTTTATCCAAAGCGACTTACAAAAACATCGCTCATCACACTGGTTCATTGAGGTTTCATTATATATGAAAGGGAGATTTAAGTCTTCCAGGCTTATGCAATGTTTAACTAACACATGCAGTGAGCAATAAGATGGTTCTATCTCTCTTTCTGTGTGTGTGTGTGTGTGTGTGTGTGTGTGTGTTTATGTGTGTGACCTTTGCACAGACAGGCCAGAAAGAGCAATTCAATTAGAGTCTATCACATAACACACATCTCCCATTTGAGTAAACAACAACACACACACACACACACACACACACACACACACACACACACACACACGGCAGCAGCGGGGATCGGGGTCAAGACACTTCAAACCCATCTTCTCTGATCCGCACAGCTCAATAGTCTAGCTATTCAAGGCCTCTGTAGCCCTTCTCTACCGGTCCCCTTTTCTATATCCTTTCCTCTATCCTTCTTCACTTTCATCCTTCTCTCCATCCAGCTCACACGTTCCTCCACTTCACACAACAGTGTGCCCTTAAAGCAGGACCAGAAGGTCAACCAGTCTGTAAACACTTGTCATCACTTAAAGATAAATGAGCGCTACAGTAGCAGCTGCTCATTCTAACCTGAATGTACCTGAAATACAGAGAGAGATGAAAAGGGAAGACAAGAGAAGAGAAGAGAAAAAAAGAGAAGACGAGTGAAGAAAAGAGAAGAGAGTGGATTCATTAATTATTTGATAATATATCAGCATATTTTAGTGGTTTATGATAAATTAATGATATTATAAATCTAAAAGTACCTTTTTTTGTTCTCTTACAGTACCTATGAGAGATAAGAGCTATAGTAAAAGCGAACTGTATGCTGTGTTTCACTGCAGCTACTGTTTGCTCCCTGAAGTATGAAATGAACTGTTGACAGGTGTATCAACTATAATAGATGACGGGGAGAGAGAGAGAGAAGGCTGAGCCAAGTAAATCACAACTGGAAACAAGCACACACACAATCTCTCTGCTGTTTCTCTGTCTGTCATTTTGTCTGTCTTCTGTCATATATGCTGCACTAGTTTGGTATTTTGGGAGCTTCCTCGAAAGGCTGCCTCAGCTGCCTGATTTGCTACAGAATCAATAGGTCTTTTCAAGCCTAAGGTGTCAAACTGTCAATGTACCATACAGCTATGAGTGTGATGGGTATATGTGAGATTTATTTGTTCATATATGGCATTTATACAGTATGACATCTGTTAAGCTACAAGGAACAAAGAGCTTCCCAGAGAAAACAAAAGGAATAATTATAATATATAGAGTATATAATATATAGAAAATTATGTAAACACGTCAGTAAAAAAAAACTGTAAAACATAGGAAAGAGAAGAAATATGATAACATAATAAAAGCCACTTCACAACTCAGGAGCTGATACAACCATTCTAGCGAACCTTTTTAATGTGTATAAAATCCAAAATCTGCCTTTAACTCACTCAGCGAGAAAGAGAGAGGGTCTCTTTCTCTCCCATGCTGCCTTACGTAAGAGTTTCTATTTATATATGTTGCCTAATTGGATAGACTGAATAAAATTGGAGCCTTTTCCTTCCTCTTTTCCAGCCTGTGGGACAGATAGCAGGCCCTTCTCATTCTGTGTGGAATTTATGAAAAAAGACCTTTTAAAAGATTCATAAGCTGCTAATGAGGTTATGCAGCACATTTCAAAGCAAAAAATAATGTGACAATATGTGTGTGTGTGTGTGTGTGTCTGCAGTTGGGCTTTATATAGTTGCTCAGTGAAAAGATTATCCATATGAGCAGACATATGCAGTCGCAACAAATTCCAGACGAGTCACAGTGGATGGATGAATGAAAAACAAAAAAAAAGGGAAAATAGTCCCATTCAGCTATCCAGTCTCTTCAGTTTTCATTTTTAAAGCACTTCTGCAGTTTAAGTGAGCAGCATTGAAAAGCTTTGGTTTCATAAAATGGTTTCCAAAAGACCAAAAACTAAGATCGTCTTCCAAGAAAGGAGTGAGCCAAGTTCCATAGATTCACAAGATATGTATTCAATAGTATGTAATTCCATAATATATTGTTGAGTTCATTGTCAAGTATCAAGGAAACTATAGACTAGCATTTGTCTTGTCCAAAGTTAAGGATGTACAAAGCCAGTCCTAAGGATCGTCACTGAGGTAGCTCCGGATATATTTTTTTATGTATTTCAAGATCCAACCACCCCCTCCACTAGGAGTGGGTTCCATTTTGGATCTGGTCTCTTCTCAGGCTAGGCAAAAAGAGCAATGTAGAAAACAGTGCAAGCAATGACCAACGCTTTTGAAATAGGCTTCCTCAGATACATGTAATCAACATTTAATTTCTATGTTCTTCATCTCATTTTCAGGTTGTGGCTTCAGGTTGAGAATATTAATCAGGCTACCACTCAAAACTGTTGTTTCTGCCCTCTTGGCCAACAAAATACAGATCTTAAGATATTGAATGCTAAACCTTATTACATGGTAAAGTCTCAACTTTTCTTACATGTGTTCTACACATTAACATAATAACACAGTGTCATTAAAGTGGCTCCAGAGAGCGAGAGTGAGTGTGGCGGCTGTTACAGACGGATACAAAAAGCCTGAGAGATGTGTGCGAGACAAGGAAGGGAGAGTGTGATAAGGAAGAAGAAAGCGATTAGCAGAAGTGTTAAAAGTCTTCTGTATGACAACATTAAAAGGGTGATGAAAGCTGCAGTTTCATTCCCTTCCCTGCACACTTCCCAAGTTTAAAAAAAATGGGCACGGAGAGCAGCAGAGAAATGGGAGGGGCGGCTGAAGAGATGGGGACAGGATGACCGGCTAACACCACCTGCAAACATGCTCATTAACTACAGCAGAGCTGCCAGGACAAAAGAAAATGTCAAGAGTGGAAAAGCAGCCTCCAAAAATCAAATCCTATCACAGTCAGTTAACTATCACATCCTCCTAGTTTCTGCCTGCTTCTGCCTTTATGCTTTCTGTTTCCTCTCTCCTGCCCTGTTTGAGTGCAACTGATTTGAATCTTTTATCCTTTTAAAACTACTGTCTAAACATTGTAAGGGCTACTGGGAGGACAGCCAGTGATGTAGAATACCACAGATTTCTTATATAATAATAATAATAATAATGTAGAGCTGCACTAAGTAAATTCACCTAGTTGTAACTGACATCTTTAAGGCAACAATATAATGTTTCCCTTTCGCTGTATGTCAACTATGCCTTTAAAAAAATGGAAATGTTAGCCTTTAAAGTGCCATTTTAGTTAGAAAGTGCAGAATAATTGGTTGGTGAACACAGCAATAAAATATTAATAACTAATGCCTTTTCCCTTCATGTTAAAATGAGAGTTACAGCAGATGAAAGAAAGGAAGATTATTATTCATAATAACGTGCATAATAAAATGGGGATAGTTGCATCATATTTGAACACATTTGTATTGTTTTATTCTGAATTCTATTATGCAAGGGGCCACATAGTTTAGTATATTACTTGTGTGAACATGTAGCAACTTATATTCCCCTGACTATTTTATGAATTTATAAAATATATAAAATACTTTTGGGACCAAAAATAATACAAACCAACCAACTGTTATAAGCCAAAAATGATGGTGCAACTAGGTCCCATAAAACATCTTTACAATGTGTGTTTCAGCATTCCCTGTTGTAATATACATATACAAATATCAAAAACAAATGCATGCTGTGTGTGAGATGGAGACAGGTCTGAGATGGAGACATTTTCATTAGAGCTTTCTGCTAATCCTTGTGTCTTCCCTGTAATGTGATTTCCACCAGAGTCAATTGCCCCTCCGGCTCACAGACAAAGGAGGCCGTTCACATTATACCCTCCTTTTCTGTTTTTCTCTCTGTCTTTCCTTTCAAACACTCACAAACACACACAATCCTTTCTCTTACCTCAGTCATGTGAATCAGGTAGAATCGCAGTTCTTCAGCATAATCTGTAGAACAAAGAAACAAACAGATTCATTTTGATTCTTCCTTCGTATCATATTTCCCTTTCCTGACAACTACTAAACCATCTTTCTTCTTTTATTTTCACTCATTCCTTTCCTTCTTGTACTTAAAGAGCATCTTTGATTTCCGATTATGAGTCTGTCAGAATACTTTTATTGATGGAAGACTTTCACTTTAGGTCAGTCTCATAAAAATCCACACATTATTCACTGAAGTATTGTTCTGTGAGACAGGCCTGTCGGTCTGGAGTCGAGATAAATGGTTTTAATCGTGCGACTCCTCCAACACACATCCACACTATATATATATATATATATATATATATATATATATATATATATGTTGTGGTGATTTTTACTGTTTTATTTCAAGTAAGCGCACCCACAAACCAACAATCTGATTGACTGGCAATCCTGTCTGACATCACACTGAGGAGCAGCTTGAGGAGTAGGTGAGATTTAAAATGATTAAATATGTTCTACATAGACAGGGGTCATCCTTTCAAACATACAAACTTCCTTTTCTCCGTTGTTCTTTCCATCTTACATTGGTATAGAAGAGCATCTATCTATCTACCTGAAAGTCTGATTGGGCAAAGCACAATGACCAATTTAATCATAATGTGTTAGCTGATATACAGTATTTACAGTAGTAAATTGACTAGGCTGTTGGGGTTCATAGCTCAATCCCAGCTGGCTGTGTATAGTGTTGGGTCAGGTCGAGCTGTCAGTATTCTCCCCCCCCCACCACCACACACACACACACACACACACACACACACACACACACCTTTCTGACCTTCACACTCACTTCACAGTGATTGGAAGCTGGGTTTGGACTTCCTTTTTATTCGTCACATAAAATTGTGTTGCATTTTATGTGAACACCCGATGGCAACACTATGAATGTCCTCCAGGATGGACTGTTATCCCCATATTTAAACAATACCGTGTCTCCCACTTCTTTATGATAGCCTGCGTTTTACTCTGCCTTAGTGTGACCGCTTGGAACACTATAAAACACTTTTGATACCTGGCGAGACAAAACGTACAAAAGGAAAAAAAAAAATTTTGAAGAATAACCCATCCCTAAAAAAAGAGAGTTCTTACGAATGCTTTTTAATAAATTATTAATTGTCCTGAAAAAATCTTCAGGGGATCTTTAAACCCTAATCCTTTCTTTCAATTTCTCAGTCCAGACTCTCCAGGCTCAGTCCCACAACAGAACTAGCTGTCCTGGCATGTTGAGCCTGTAAGCTTCACCAGCCTTGCTCTGGCTCCTCAGCATAGCAAAGAAGACTATACTGGCAAACAGACATGGACAAAACACCTGTGTTCACCAAGGGGAGAACAGTCTGCTCTTTTCTTTTTTATATAGAAACTATGTGTTTATTACACTCCTAGGGTTGTATGAATCCAGCCTCAACCTATTCACCCTGAATATTGACAGCAGCCAGCAAACTCCCACTGGAGCAGTCCACAGGCAGCTCCTTAACTGGTTTCTGTTGGTATATTTTATAGACGACTCCATCAGGTCTGTAAACTAATGCAGTTCAACGCCACCTTAAGGATGTTGGGTGCAGGAATTGTCATGGTGAGTTTGTAATGAAGTAACAGCAGGGCCCGTGTGTAGTGCTGTTGTTTTACCAGTTTTAAAAAATGTGTTTCTTTTTATAACCAACAGCAGAGGTCACTGTTGGATATCTTTCTGTTTTCTGTCACACAGCAGAGTACTACTGTATGAGGGACTTGTTGATGAAGTTATGTGAAAACCTAGTAACCTACATATTTTATGTATGTGTGTCCATCTTTTTAGTTTAAATAAAGGAATTGTACTATTCTCTATAGGTTGAGAAAAGGATCAACCTGTTTTCATACCTTTAAAAAGACACATTGACATATTTGTTCTGCAAAGTTGTAATTTGACATGTAAGTGAGATTGTGTCACAGTAGTGACTTACTGGTACGTCAAAAGTGTAGTAAGTTCAGAAAATTGCTGACAATCAAATTCACTTCCTATCCCACTGAAGGACAATACCAAAAAAGTAAGAAAAAGCATGTTTTGCTCCTAGTACTGCAGTTAATTGATTGATCTCTGCCTAATTTAACATTTCGCATCACGGTTGTAACTGTTTTTTTCTCTATGACGATGGTGCACGAGTTGTCAAAAGTCTTGATAAGATCACATAGATGGCAGGGGGATCTTAATTTGTTTAGTATGATGATAATGTTTGGACTGACAGATGGTAATTTTGGTTTTATGTGTGTTTAATACCAGTGTTTCCCACGCTCCTCAGCCTAGTATCGGGGTGACAGGAACACAGGAAAGCCCCTGTATTGAACTTGTACTATGTCATTACATGCACGCACATACACACACACACACATGTCAAACACACCCTCACTGAAACAAACACAATCCCCCGGCGCCTCTTTCCTGAGTGACGCTGCCGAAGCGAAATAACAATGACAGGCAGCGGGGTGGAGATGTGTGTCCGTGTGTGTGTGTGTGTCCTCTCATGAAACACACACAGAATCCCCACCCTGGTGATCTCTAATTGTTTGGGTGAAGGGTGGAGGTCAGAAGTGGTCCAGAAGAGACCAGCGATGTCTATGGGGAGGGAGGAGCAGCTCAGGCAACTCTGGATCAGGGTGCTATATTTTTAATTCAGAAACATAATTCTTCACCGTGTCAACCTTAGCTGCAAACTGAATGTTTTTTTTAATATTCCTGTTGCTGCAATTAATACCCCTTCTCAGTATTTTACATTTCTGTTGAAAAAATACCAAATACATGTAGCTGGTCGCACTGGCCCCAGTCTAACTCAGCAGATATGCTTACAAGCCATGTATACTAATAATAACTTTGACAAAACCTTGTAAATTGTAAATATGTAAGAGCAAACTTGGCCATGTGGAAAATGTTCTTTTTCATAACATTTCCCAAAGGGTTGGAAAATTGGAGAAATATTCATGAACAACTTTTTTCCCACAACGAAGACTAACAAAATAAGCCTTCAAATAGTCAAACCTATTATTCACTCAAAACAGCATTCATTTGCACTAAGTAAATACCTTAATTTCCAATCAGTGATCTCAGCGCCACAGTTGTCCCCCCCTACAATTACACTGACTCTGAACACTACATGCATGCTGCCATTAAAGTAATTATTCTGGGAACAGACAATCCTCTCAACATAAGCCTTTTAACACCTGTTATCCTGTTAAATCAATCACATAATCCTGACACTACTACCTTACTGTTAAGTCCTATTTACTGTCACAGCTTTTGACACTCATGCACAACACATTTTGGACGATATAGCACTTGTTTTCTTGTTTATATCCTGCTCAGCATAATAATCAACTGACCTGGCACCCAATACGACAGTCAGCTGCAGGAGAGAGTCACTTATTACTGTTTCTTACCAATTGCAGTAACTTTTCAGCATTATGGGTCTAAGTGTACCCCCTCTAGCTTGGCACTGTCCCAAGCATGCCTACCAACTTCGCCCCTGTCTCGGCCCACCACTGTAAACACAGATATTCACAGTGAGCCCTATTTATTTGACTTGCCTGGGCTCTTTGCGGCCCTGATGGCCAGACTATTCTCTCCCTATAGCTAGAGGAGATGGTTGTTTACACCAAGGTGAAATGAGAAGACAAAGCAACAGGAACCTGGGTGGCCTTTCCCTAAATATCCTGTGGTTAAGCTATACTGAAAATATCACTGTAATCATAGAACTGTGTGTTTATTTCTAGTTGTGCAACTTGTGTGTTTAAATTTTACATTTCCACTTTTATTCTGAGTTGAACTGTTAAAGGTCAAATACAGTTTTACATGGTAATGTACTGATACGATTGTTTGGATCTCTCTGTTTTGGTAAATGACAAACACACCACACTTACTGATGATTAAGACTCTATATAATCACTTCAACATCTCTGACATCTCAGAATTATGGCTCCTTTAATTGATGGTGACTAAGAATGAATTATCTTAAGAATTCAGCAGAATAATAATTGGTGGCCCTGATAAAATCTGTGACCTTTTTCTTACAGGATTGACTCAAGTGCTGTCATGTCTGCAAAGTTACAAAGCAAATGATGAAACCTACACTTGTCCTGCAAGTTTTACATGTACATATAGTTTGACAAAAAGACAGGTGACAGGAGTGTTAACGGTTACATACCGTCCTGGAGCCTCAGCTGTCGGAGGTACAGGGGACTCTGGAGGACGTTACACCTGCCAGGCTCATCTTCTCTTGTCACCAGCATAAGGTCACTGTAGACAAACACTGTAACCTACAAGACCAGAGGAGCAGGAATGGAGAATGAAGATTTTAAAAAAAGAGGATCAGGGAGTTTAAAAAAGGATGAAGAGGAGGTAGGGGTTAATGTTTAAGGTAAGGTTTGAAGGGAGGCAAGAAGGGAGAGAGAAAAAGATTCTATTTGATACTGAACACATCAGTCTCACATTGTCTCACTTCACACTTTAAAGTTGTCACATCTCACAAACAAACAACTGCGATCCAGTGAGATGCACTAACACCAACCACTAACACTCAATAAGTCTCACCCTTACCTCATGTCCTAGTACAGGAAATGGAGTTCACACTTACATAATTATGGCCATACACATACATTTACCCATGTCTTGCTTTTTAGCCCGTTGAGCCGTCAGCCCTTGTGCTGGGTTTCGATGCTTGTACTATTTTGCTTACTTGAAATTCTCTACATAAGTCATAAACATTAATATTCATGTATCACTGTAAATTTCAAATTACATCAGATTTCCTTGTCTGTAATATGTTCCACACTCAAGGAATTCAATGGCTCTTTAACAATATTACTGTGAAACTGCATATTCAGTACATTCTATTGTAATTCCTACATACAAAGCTGCTTTCACTTAATTATTACACACAAAACGTGTATATCTAGTAGCAATTGAAACTTACTTTGCTTCCAAGAAAGTCTGGCAATACTTTTTTGGCTTACAATAAGTTATGTTACAGTAGTTGGCTGTTATATAATAAAACTTGAATTTTGATAATCTAATGTATGTCTGAATCTGTAGCCTTGGTAATACTGTTTTCCCCTACACTTCCCTCAAACCCAAGTATCCCTGTCACCGATGACTATTTATTGCTCATGTGGATAAAAATGGTTTGACAAGACTAATTGCTGTCAATGTGTGCAGAAGAGGCTGTCCTGCAGCCTAAACCTAATTACAACTCATCACACAAACTTCAGATTGTTACTTTGGGGATTTGACCAAGAGTTTTGCAAAATCTCATGATAGCACATTACTGCCATGCTTAAGTGTGAAAAGTCATGCCAGTGAAGCATTAAAATGAAAATTAATGAAGACAGGAACCGATAAAGAAGAATAAAGACAAAGAAGTAGATGATAAAAGAAGAAAAAAGCCTAAATCTATGAATTAAAGTTGCTTATGCTGGTTTGTGCTTTCATGCAACATAAAACACATTTGGTGCATTCATATAGTTGGGCACTGTTTCAAGACAATGCTTTTGCTTTCGTGGCTTCCTCTGAAGGATGAGATAGCAGAGAAGATATTTCAGATGTAGCCAGTATGTGGTTAGAGCGTGTGTGTGTCTGTGTGGTTAGGTTTGAGTGGGTGGAAGAGGATGTAGGTAAGAGTATAGAACAAGGCCAGAGCAAATGAGAGGTAGCAGACAGTTTTCAAACAGAGAAACACACACATATACATGGTGTTTTAATTCCCATTTTGTTGAGACTGGTGATACACGTAGGTCACACAGGAACATAATTACATATATGTAATTTATGTTCATATTTTAAGTCGTTATTATAAATGTTATAGCAGGCTCATAAAGCACCAATGCATGCAAAATCAATAGCTATCTTTCAGGACACTTTTTATTCTCATGGTATATGATTTAAGCTGCTTAAAACTGTTAATACCACATGTCACTTTGGACTTGGCAATGTTGTACTTATTATTTGTGTTATTGTTATTTGTGATACTAGAATGAAAGATGTACTTGTTTGTGTCAACAATAGAGTTTGTGTGTTTGCATCCTGGGTGGACTTACAAAAAACACCCACTGATCATTTAAACAGTCAAAGTGGCACAGTAGAGAGAAACTCCCTCCTGACCAACACTGGCTGTTAAATATTTGTTTTATGACTGACCTCAGAGAGAAGCCACAATTACCTTCCATGCCAGCAGTCACTCCACTTCACTTCACCGCACAGCAAAGATTATCTGACAAGGCAAATTAAAGAGCTGCGGCAGGAGTTTAATTCAATAAATATCTTATTGATATCTTTCCTCCTTCTTTATCTCATCTTTCCAAATTCAGACAGGATTTCCTCATTAGAAACACTGATTCCCAAAACCTCAAATTTCAGAAACATTTCCAGAGTTAAAATTTTTAAAGTTTTTTGCAGGCTGTTGCATCTGTGATGTTGATTGTAATTAATTCTTCTGTCAAAACATAAAAACTTGACCTGCATCAAAGGTTTCTCTTTAGAAAAAATGTACCTGCACGATATCATTAACTTAAGTTATTATATGTAAGATTACATCGTTTTCTTCATGTTAAACACTACCAGCACATAAAACATTACCATTTATTTTAATGCCATGACAGTATACAGAGTATTTCTGACATATACAACATTAAAGTGCTTGTTACAGAATATAAATCTATATTTCTGAAACTTCTGAAAGAATGAATACTTTTTAAAATAATTATATATTTTACTTCATCAATATACCGTATAAGATACCTTCATAATGCAGATTTTTATTGTACGGTGAGCTTAACGTATTGAGAATGGATCATTAATATATACTGAAGGGCCTACAGGTTCTTTTGATACATAAAACTGAATTTCTCTGTCAGTCAGATCTTTGGCACTCTCCTTCTTCATCAATTATTCATTTTCTTTGACTAGTGTGGACCTGATATTTCAGAGTACTTACAAATTCTCGCTCTGTACTTGTCCCCCCTTTCTATAAGCATGCATAACTCTAAAAACACACATACGTTTTGATTTAAGATGTGCACTGGGGCAATGAACCATCACTTCCAGGTTGGCCAAATAAAGAAACCACATAACTAGTTGTGACTAACAAACAAAACAAAATGTTTGCCACTAGTCTAGTGTACAAGGAGAGGAGAGGGCCTCGATCTTTCTGCATCAATCCAATTATAAAACTCTTGGAATGCGCAAAGAGAAGTCCTCTTTCCTAAATTTGCTCTTTGTTCGGATCAACAAGATCCAATCCTGCGTCTTCTAAGTACCATTTTGGTGCTTTTGAGTTTACTTTAGATTAGTTTTAGATCATATTCTGCATAAAGTTTTGATTGTTCCTTGGTCAAAAACAAGCAAAATTCCTGTGCAGAATAGTAAACTAAAGAGCTAGACAGAGCTTTTTACACAAAGCATACACGCAGCAAACATACACACAGAAATGTTTAATATGTACTCAAAGTACTTTGCATGCATACCCTCAGATCACATGCATAGTCAAAGATGTGAACACGTATTGACATCATTAACGCACTAATGCCACTTACCTTTAGAGAGTGGTGCTTGCTCTCATGTAGTATCATCTCCTCAGATATGATGAGAGCTCGGCTGCACAGGTCAAGTGGCTGAACAACAAAATATTAGACGGACAGATTAGGACACAAGGTTTTTAGTCATAATTTTGAGGCTCATTTACTGATAATTTATATCTTTAATCAGATATTTATCAATGACCACAAGCACATATTACTCATATTATACTTAGATAATTGTCAAACTCATGAACATATGTTACGTATTTCTCAAGATAAAAATAATAAATAAAATAAAACATGAGGTTGCAGTACCAGATCCATTTTGGCGCCACAAATCCAAACAATCTGTTAAACAGCTAACAACAAGCCTTCTTTACTGTGGGAAACACAACTGAAAGTGATTCTATGAAGACAGAAAGTGAGCCTCAACTGTGAGGCGCTAGCTGTTGTCTGTGCATGACAAGACGCTGACACTTAAAATGAACTAGTATGGCAACGTGGGAGGAGAGAACTTCCTCTGAAGTCAAGGGTGGGACAGATGGCCAATTTAATATGTGAATATGTGTAACATTTGCACACAGTGTGAAGTAGGGTCAGGGCTGCACGTTTATATATTAACTAACAGGAAGAACCACCACAGTCCCTGCATTTTTAAAGCGAAATGGCTGAAAGGCCACAAGATACCACAGTATTTTAAATGTTGCAGTAGGTGCAATAAGTACAAAGTACACAGTATCACAACTATCTTATCTCACAATGGCCTTTTAGGTTATTTAATCAAATTTTATACAAGATATTCATTTTAACATACTGTATGTACAAACTGGTATAGAGAAATGAGAGCACTTATTTTGCAATGACACATGACTTAACATAACTAGCTTCTGCTTCCTAATTTGGACTATTCCCCCTTTAAAAAAAAAAATACAGTCATTATCATACTATGAAAAATATATATGTAATAACTTTTTTCTGCACACAGCTAAACTTAGCTACAGGTTGGATTGATCATACAGATAATCAATAAAAACCCAAATAAGCTCTTTAATTTGAGCAATACAGTTCAATATGTTTTCTTGTACTGTTGTTGTTTTACAATCTACATGTTGTAATACTGTCACCATAATTAGTATATACTGTAATCTTGTTGGTCTGTTCTGTATACACGACATCTATTGTATGTCTGACCGTCCAGGAGAGGGATTCCTCCTCTGCTGCTCTTCTTGAGGTTTCCTTCATTTATTTCCCTGTTAAAGGGGTTTTTTGTGGGAGGGAGTTTTTCCTTATCCAAATCAAGGGTCTAAGGACAGAGGGTGTCATATGCTGTACAGATTATAAAGCCCCCCTGGGGCAGAATGTGATTTGTAATTTTGGGCTATATAAATAAAACTGACTTGACTTGACTTTCTAAGATATACGTCAAGAAAATAAACATCCTGGTTGCTCGGTTTGTAACACTGACCTCCTACCGTAGGCTCACTTCAACACCCACATAGTTTTCTGTCTCTCTTCACAGACAGACAGACAGACTGTCAAATGCTATAGCCTAAAGGCAGAAATTCTAAAAACAAAATCTGCATATGCAAAGTGTTATGTATGAAAATAGAGCCTTAATGACCTGCAAAATACATTGCTCAGATAGAAAGGTCAAAGTATTTAAAAACTGCAAACCTCAAATGTCTGTTTCCTTTTGACCTAAATGTGCTGGGGAAATCTAAAATGATACCATCTTTTGAACAATTCAATATGGATTTCCCTATTTGACCACTTGAAGGTAAAATATGTAACATTTCAGCATAAAAGTCAGCAAAAAAAAATAGGGCTGGGTATCGGTACTCAATACCATTACACTAATAGCCAATACAAATTATTGGCTGAAATAACCCAGTACCAAGTAGTATGAAAACTTCATCAGTCAAATAATACTTGCATTTGATCCTTGTTGTATCCAGATCTAGAAAAAAAATACTATTTGTATTATGCTCGCAGCCAATCACTGCATGAGTTCTTGGATTTAATGCAATGTGTGACAAACCATAGATCCACCATGTTGATGTGGTGAACTGCAGTGTATTTGACAAGTCAAACTGCCACCAAAACTTTGGAAAGTATGGCCATACTAATGCACACGCTAACATTATAACGTTACAACAACATTCAAACTCTCTCTATATTCTAGCATGGTTGTTTGAAACACAGATAACAGCACTGGGCTAACCACAAGCTGCAACCTCCGGAGCTGAAAAATGCCAATGCAGAAGTTCCAAAACCTGCAGTTCCTCGAATTGCTACTTGAGTCTTGCTCCAAAAGTGAGTCAATCTCCATAGACCCCCATGTTAAAATGCCCAACTTTACAGCAGAAATAAACATGTTTACAGCCTTTATAACTAATTTTACCTTTAATGATAACTGTTCAGGGTGTGAATTTGTATATAACAAAAAAAAATAAATGTAAATTACATTATGGCTTAAATGTATGCATAGTAAGGCACTGACTTGAATGGCCAGCAGGGGGTGACGCTAAAACCACAATGGCGAAAATGCCAAACTCGAGGCTTCGAAACAGTAATATACAAACCAATTGTCAAGGCATGGATACATCCATTTCTTAGATACAGTCTATGGCTACCCCACAGTCGAATTCGTAACATATTATTATTCCTGCCTGAGTCACATCAGATAGATTTTCACTGGCAGTGGTGCAAACAACAACTCCCATGATCCCATGCTACTTCATGAGGTCATCAAACTAGGTCTTATGTTATTGTTTTGACAGAGAAACCCTTAGCAGCAGAAATTACATGCTGTGCATTAAAGAATGGTTTTCAGAGCATCATTGTGAGCCAATGGTCTTACCATACCACATAACCGCTACAGTACATCTGCAGTTTAAGTCTGGCCAGGCCTTTGCATATCATCCCTTTCTCGCTCTCTACATATCCATTTTAATCTGAACAAAAACCCAAGAGTAAAAAAATGTATTTGCATGAATTTCAGTATGGAGGCTTAGAACAAGATATCAACATGAGTGGGATGAAAATACTGTAGTGCACTAGGTTTCCCCTAAAGTGTGAACAACAAATCACAAAAATATTGTGCAAATCAAGAATTGACAGTAAAACCAACAATCACAATTACAAAAGCACAAACAATATGCATATATTCACACAAATTGGCTTACCTGAACAAATATGGGGAAGATAAGGATCTTGGGTGCCACTTTGACATATCCATAGTTTGCATGTGGAGTGTGTGAGCGCACAATGGTGCAGTTCTGGTAATTGGCAAAGTTGGCATTCTGCTGTTGGTAGTTGGGTACACCGGCATTAGTGGAGGTGGACGACGTCTTTGTTGTCTTGGAGTTGTTAGACCGGCGCAGGAAGCCAGTACGGCTGGAGAGACCCCCGCCGCCTCCACCAGCACCAGCACCAGCGCCACTCATACCTCCAGAAAAAGCACCCCCACCACCGCCCTGGGGTTGCGGACCAGAGGCCTGCCGTGTGGGGTATAACCTGGCAGCTGTGGAACAAGAAGGGGAAGGTGGAGCAGGTGAGGGTAAATATGTAGGTTACATATCATTTCTGGAGCCATTTATGATGTTTCAACAATCATGGTGAGTTGTAGTAATCACTTAATAAGCTCACGGAGATCTTGAACAGTTTGACATTTTGGAAAACAAGCTTATTTGCTCACTCATTTTCTTACATTAGAAGATTAATATCACTCTCAAATCTGTGTGCTCATACGAAGACAGAGCCAGGAGATGTTTAGCTTAGCTTAGCATAAAGACTGCAAACAGGGGGAAACAGCTAGCGTGGCTCTGTCGAAATAACAGCTCACTGATTCACGTTATTTACTCATTGAATTAACTCATTTGTTTAATCCTAATAAGCTGATCAGCTGCTGGCTGTACATTTAGCTCGCAGATATGACAGCGCTATCGAGATTCTCATCTAACGCTCGGCAAAAAAGGCGAAATAAGCGGATTTCCTAAAATGTCAAACGACTTCCATAGGCTTGGCATAATGGAGGTCTATCTACACAAGATTAGCTGTATAGTCATCAAATTTGCGGCTAATCAACTAACCAAAGCTGCTACATATGTGTCCTCAATTTGAGTGCAGGTAAAATGAAATTGATTGAGCAAATCTCTGGTGGTCCTGATCTAAACAGTTTGTCGATTCTTATTGTTTATTGTGTTGACTGCGTGGAGACTATTGCTTTGATTGAAGCTGGTCCACTGCTGGCTCACCATTAAAAAGCCAGAGACCTCACCGAAGGGTAGCTCCACCTGCTTTTAAGCTACAGGTGTTGCTAAAAGAGTGTTTTCAGGGTCAGTCTGTCACCCAAGTAGAGTCCTTTGTTCTGATTGTGTTCCCTTATAATGCTCCACAGTGTGGGATAAGACAGAGGATACATATTTGATATTTTAAGCTGTTATATTGGCCAGGTTCCAGTAAAAACAAACAAAAAAAAAAACGGTGAGCGTAAAACTAGTGATCATTTTTAAAGTTCACTAATAAAGCTTAAAAGTTTGAAGTAAGTAATTTAGAAGAACAGGATTTAAAGTTTGAACCTATAAAGAACTTTGCATTCACTGCATAAGTAAGGTCAGTTTAATTTAAGACTATTTCAGGGTGCCAAGTGTTAAATGAATCTAATCATACTCATTAAAATAACAATAACCTGAAATGTGAAGTCAAACATTAAATTAACATTGGGCTACATCCAAAATAATAAAAGGCACCAACGCCAACTCAAACAAAGGCTTTCAGCCAAGATACCCAACAGAGTTCACTGTAGCCTTTAACAAAACGTTGTATGAGTATGAACATAAAATCCTCTACATGTCTTACCTAATGTTCCCTGGTTGTCTTGGTAAACAGGCCTCAAGATCTGAAAAAAGAATAATATTTAATGACATTAATATTGAATAGGCGTGTTTCAGCACAATGAAAACTGACATCTAGGATGGAATAAAACCATAAGAAATTAAAACAATGACATAAGATAGAATATGTTGTTGTTTTATTACTTAATTGATACTATATTGATAGTTGCAATGCAATTCTGAGCTTAACTTTCTATGATGTGATATTGATCATCAAAATATCTGGAGAGGAAAGGGCTGACATGAGACATAGTGTATATCCTTTTTATAACAAAGGAGAATTTACTGCATGCTGCTCAATCACAATGTTTGTTTCCAAACACTTTCGTCTTTCTTTTTTTTTCTTTTCTCTTTTGCATGACATTGAATTTAAAGTCTAGGACTCAGCCGAGCCCACTTGAATGGCTCTGGACTCAGTGAGGCAGTGATGGTTTCCACATGTCACAACAAATTACAGTCAACTAAGGGAGTAAAGACAGAAAGCTGCCACCACATCACATGTTGTTTGGATTAATACGGTAGGTGAACTAGGGGTTGGAAAGTCAAATTGGAAAGAAATATCGTTTGCATGCTTTTCTTCCAGCTTATCATGATAAATATTTTCTGTAGTGTGGGCTTTCAAAGCTCTTTGTTTGTGAACTAGAGTATTGTGTCGGTGTGATATGTCACCAACATGACCCATTTCCACAGGGCCTTGGGTATATTTAGCCAGTGATGGCCACCACAAAAGCTCACCAAATCCCTGCCTTCTTTTTTGTTTGAGATAAAAATGCAGGCGGTTTGAAGGAGAATGTTTGTTCACTATGATGACATGTTCTTCTAATATATTTCCAGATGCTTACCAGAACCCTTTCTATATTTATTCTGTGATTTATCAGAATCTATTTCTGTTCTTCCTTCTAAAATCTATCTCATCGCATGTTTGGGACTGCTCACTACGCACTGTTTTTTTGCATTGAAATCCAATGTCCCTTAAGGCAGAAGCATTCACAGATGAAGATTGACACTATGTGAGGCACACATAAACACACATACATAACACACACACACACACACACACACACACACACACACACACACACAGCTGCAAGTTATAGACAGACTTAGTAGCAATCAGACAGAGTAAGACGTAAGGAAATAAGACATTTTAACTCTCAACTCTACATATCATCAGCAGACGGTCAGCAAAAGGATTTTGTTAGAAATGTTTTGGAAGTCTTGAGAAACTAATTAGACACTTTAGGCTGAACTTTGATTGCAATCAATCGCTGCAGGGAGTGTCCCAAACACATCTTAAATCTTTTGGTTCAACATGTTTGCCTGAGGTGGTTAATGGGTTAGTATTGTATTGTTACAGTTGTGTTAGCTGAGGAATTCAGTTCAGTCTTTTTGATTTAATGAGTTTGCTTTATTTATTTTTTATGTTCAAAGCTTTTACCTCATATACATGTCGTCACTGGATGAAAAAATAAGTACATGCTGTATAAATGTCATATAAATGTCATACTGTGCATGTACATGCATGTTATACTGAAACTGCATATTGTGCAATGAACCAGTCTTGGAATATGTGAATTTTCATAAAGTACGCATTAAAGTACTATTTATGTTAAAGTCTGTCCCTACCTAAATGCCAGGACTATTTTTTTTTTAAATACTAATGTATAATCCATGGCACACAGATGAATCATGTTTCTTCTATATGATATCTGTAAGATAAATTATGTCAGATACATTCGTACTATGAACTGAGCGTTGGTGGTAGAATGTAATGAAAGGAATATTGCCAAAGCTTCACATAGTAAAGGCATACTATATATTATTAACAGCTACATATTATGTGTTATTGTCTCCTTTTGCTATTACTCCATTTGTACATTACACTGAACTGTACAGTATGTAGTTTGTGCAGTGTGTTCAAAAAATGTCTTAAAGCACAAATCAGTGAGATGGCAGTAACCCAGCTGGCCCAGACATACTGTATATACAGTCCTTCTATCTATCAGCACCGGGGATGTAAGGTAAGGAGACATATCTAGGATGAGCCACCATATGGCCATGGTGAGGATGGGAAGGACGAAGAAGATGATGAAGATGCAGCCCACCACCAGTTTGGGGTACCTGGCTTCCAGGGTTGATGGGGGCCAGGATGATGTAGTTGTCCCCATTGGAGGCCTTCACCCTGGTGCCCTTCAGTGTGGCAGTGTGAGGGTGGTGGAGTTGTCGCGGTTTCCCATCCAGCTCCTCGGCCGACCCTCCCTGGGCCCCCCACCCCATGGTCCCTATGCCACTGCTATTTCCAGCTTCGGAGCCATTGACCAGCAGCCTGCGGGAGGCGGATGCGCGGTGGTGGGCTGGGAGGGGCGGCACGGCTGGGGGGGTTTTGCTGGTGCCAACATCTGGCACACGCCTGCGAGTAGGGGGTGATGGGGCATCATAGTTTGAGGTGGAGGGCTTGTAGGAGGGCCGGTGGATGAGGCCCTCGAAATTAGGCTTAGCTGAAGGGCCTGTGCGCCAAACCACCACTGTGATTTCATTGGAGCTGTTTCTACAATGAGAAAGAAAAGATAATGATCAACAAAATCTGGAGGAGTGTAAATGCAGACATTTTAATTATTTTATTTGCACATCTATGATATAAGAATACAATAAAACCACAATACAGAAAAAAAATCTGTGTATATCTGTCATGTTATTGAAAATTAACTGAATCATAACAGTATATATGGGAGGAACAGATCAAACACTTAATGTAACTAAGATTTATTGATAAATCACTGATTTCACAACATCAGATTATATAGTAATTCCCACCCCATCTTATTGTAAACTGAATCCTTATTGGTTACAGTCAATGTCCATTTAAAATGAATGATCTTTACACCGCAGGTCTTGTTCAGGCAGTCATAAATATCAGAATGGCTCAGACTGGCCTGTAGGTCAATCATGATGGCAAGAATGTGTTGGGGGTGCTTTTTTAAAAATGTATCTGAGTTTCAGATAAACATTACAAATCTCTGGTCCTGAG
This sequence comes from Lateolabrax maculatus, assembly GCA_031216445.1. NCBI lineage: Eukaryota > Metazoa > Chordata > Actinopteri > Acropomatiformes > Lateolabracidae > Lateolabrax > Lateolabrax maculatus. Next base: position 9,363,581 of record CM062219.1, read on the forward strand.
TCCTGAATAAGCCTATGAAAAGGATTCACCATCATTTTCTTGTGTGTTGGACTCATTACCTGATAGCATAGGCTAAGTCCACACATTTCCACTGCTCCACTGGCTGACCGTTCAGCTGCAGGAGAGTGTCCAACTGCTGCAGACCCGCCTGATCCGCTGGACCCCCTGCCAGAGTGAAGAGACAGAAAAAGTTCAGATAATCAAACTCTCAGCCATTCATGCTATTCAGGGCTATAGCTCCTTTATGTGTTAAGCTTGTTCTTTCAGTATTGGAAGGTGCCGAATGGCCAAATTACTGTGCAGATGAAACAATAAAAACATGCTATTAGGAGGCTTGGGAATCCTATTTGCATTCCCTCTCATCTCTCCACAGTGACAGAAATGATGTGATAAGCTCAAGATTCAGCATCTTCTTCAAAGGCATGGCAGCAGGGTGGACGCCTGCCTACACGGGGACTTGACGCCAAGTTGTGCATTTGACAGACAGGCTCCCTATTAACTGCAACACCCTGCTGACTGCGTCGATGCTAATGGTAATTCGCCAAGCTACGACCAGTAAAATAAAATGAGATAAATCGCCCACAGTGACATAAAACGTTCATGGTGCACAATATGAGATGCAAAACTCGATGTGAAACAAAATCAACTTTTATAGTAATATAGGCCCATATTGTTTTTAAATTGGAATACAGGATACTTTATATGTGGTATAACAGTGTTCAGTCTCAAGCCAATTCCAAATCATAAATATTATTAAAACTAGAAATCTACTTTTCCCAGTCCTCTGAGTGAAGAAATCGCTTATAGCCAGACAGTATTACAATCAAATCTACTTTGGTAAAGTAACTCTGTTTATACCTGCTTTTACATTTGTAAATTGCTGGTTGTAAAATGAGAAAGCTCTTCAAGAAATTTAGGTCCAAAGACAAGAAAGATTTAAATTTAAACAACAACATCTTTTTTGTGCATGCATGTGCATGCAAAAACTTGCCTGGATCAACAGCCTGGACCCTCACAGGGGAATCTGAGCAGATGGTGAAGCCATACCCATCCTTTCCTCGAAGGATGGTCACCTGCAAAACACACACACACAGTCATTTTGTGATAGGAAGATATGACCTTTCCTCCCCAGCAACCTGAGGAACCAAAAGAAGCATGCTGGCAAAAAAATCAACTTCCTTCCTATAGGGTGATAAAGTAGATTTGTATTCAGCTTCTACTTCCTATTAAAACTGTCTTGACAGCAGTTTCCCGGTGAACCCAATTAGCTGAGTTAGTGAGAAAAACAACTCTGGAAGAAGGATGGTGTACGGTTGGAATGCAAAAACACAACAAAGCTAGGGAAATCTCAACAATACAATACATTATTTTAAAATACAACATAAACACACATTTTTCCTCTGCTCAAATACACCAGATTCATACACACACATACAGACACAGAAACAATGCTGATGGCTCTTTCCCATTGTCTCTCTTTGACCCTGCATCGTCAAACATTCAGTACCTGTGCCCAAAAGTTTGAGCCAAAGTCAACAAGGTGTCATCCAAAACATCTCACTTTCCATCTCATCTGCTGACAACCAGGGGCCAAAAACACACAGACAACCCCCACCCCTCTCTCTTTCTGTCTCTACTAGAGGAAAACTACATGTATATGCGGCTAAATTACAGTCTACCCATGAGCAAGATGCAGTGACTTGGAGAAATACGGTGATTATTCAGGAGCCTGAAGCTTGTGATGACCCTAAAATGTCGGGTACGATTGCGGTTTCTTATAGTCCACTGATTTTATGTGCCCTGTGTCACGCTGTTTGGGGCCACAATTCTTTTACCATATTTCGCTACCTTTCATCCCTCAAATTCTCTCTGTTTCAGTCAACATCCAAACTGACACTGCTACAATAATAATTGTCATGCTATAAAGAAAAGACAGCTTACTTTGTTACCTGCTGTATGACAGAAATTAGGACTGTCATCTATGTTTGTGCGCATGAACCCTCTTTGATGTGTCTGAAACATGTTTAACCGTGTCATGAGATAAAGTCGATGTGATGTTGTCTTTATAATTCTTGTTGCTCAGAGCATTACAGGTCATTACATACAAACGCTGACCGTAGGAGCACCCATATACTGTATAATTAGAAAGGATACACACTATGTCAAGGCAACCTTTAAAAGATTGACCTTCTTCCTCTGAGGCTGAATAAGCACTAACATACACACGAGTGCACATGACTGCTTATCTTCATTCATGACTGTGGCAAAAAGTACCGACGGTGTTATAATTGCAAAAATTGTTGCCCCTGCACTGTGTGTATATTTTTGTATGAAGACAGACAGATATAAACGAATTATCTACCAGTCGGGCTACGTGATACAAATGGAGAAAAAGCAGGCAAAAATAGAGAACGAGACAATGAAACAGAGAAACTGAAGTCTGTAGGTGGAGAGAGATGAAAAGATGATAAACAGGGATGGAGCAGATCAAAGATAGATTAAATAGTGGAGAGAGACGGCTTTGAAAAAGTGACAGACAGGGCAGATGACAAAGACAAATAGAGGAACAGATGGTATGAAAACAAAACATTTCACTGGAATTAAGGAAGACAACAAACAGTCATAGATCAATTTTGAGAGACATCTATTCATCTATCTATCTGTGTCTTTTTATCAAAAGCAGTTTCAGACATTGTGTCCTTTTTAAGGAAACTCTCAGAGCTCCCTAATTTGGACGGATTCATCTCCAGAGCCTTTACAACGTTAATTCAATTTGTAAGCATAGTTGAGTCCAACCACTTGGACTCCTCTGCTCTGTCTGAGAGAAGCAGTAACATGCCGCTTTTCCACTTCTAAATAAAAGCAGAGGGATTATTTTCAAACTATACAGAAAACAGGAGACTAACATGGGAACAATGCAAAAAAACAGTATGAATGTTCTTTTAAGTGTGTATATTTTTCTGTGCATTAATCACTAGACATATTACTGAAAATGAATGGGAAAAGTTCCCTGCATGCATTTAATATTCAAAATGTATGAGCAGAGACTTATTGATGAATTAATAATACAATTGGCCCATGTGGGTACTGTATGTGTCCATGTATGTGTGACAAAGCTTTTCCCTTTTTACATTCATGCCTCACTGCTCCACCATCCTCTGACATGACAGCGTGAAGCTAGGAATAGAAATCCTGCCAACCTCCATCCGACTATTACAGTGCATGTCTTGTCTGCTTTACAACAGTACAGCAGAGGTAACATGCCGGCAGGTCTACTAAATAAAATCTACCAACCACACACATAATACGCGTATGTCAGATGACCTACATTACATAGGTCAGACGGTGATGTCTGGGTGAAAATGTTTAGAGAGTAGGACAGCACACCACCCACCCACCCACCCACACACCCACACACCCACACACACACCCACACACCGACACACACACACACACACAATTTAACTATCATGTTGTATGTTTGTCAAGTAAGCCCAGTCATACAAATATACTGAAGCTGTTTTTTTTACTGTCTTCAAAACATACATATATATTTTTATATTCTGTTTCATCCCATTCAGACGTGCACAAATCGGCTTATGTGAGGACAGTGGCATCAGTTCATATCATAGCAAATCCACTTCCGCTACCTTTGCCTCACTTTGTGAAGGATAAATAATGTAGAGGAAAGAAAGCTCGTTCTGTCCTTTCAAGAAACACACATCCCTTAAAGCTCCTATACACAGCCAATTATTCCTTCCCGGATTTGTTGAACATGCAGCTGAAGGTGCATTTTCTTCTGTACAGTAATTGCTAAATATCAGGATCGAATAGTGTGTAAATAGAGATATCACCACGTCGGTTTGTTATGTACTGCTTTTGTTTCAGACAGTTGGACAGCTAACTACATTGTTGAAACCTTATAAATTATGGAATCTAATTTATTTTTTGCAAATTAATTATGAAAGCACTGATCAGAGAATTTAACTGTCAAACTTCTCTTTCATTGTCCCAGTCTCTCACTCCCAATCTCAGACCGATACTGTACAACCCCTGACCCTCCCTCTCCATACTCTCTATAACTCTAACACACCTGAGGCAGCCTACAGCCGATGCAGAGGTGACACAGCCCGTGGATAGTGTGCATCACACTTCCACCTACTCCTCTTCCTCCTCCTGATTCTCCAGCATTCAAGTCTGCAGCCAGCACACACACACTGCGACGGTGACTTTCCACCTGGCTGGCCGCTCTGCAGCCCGAGTATCTCCACAGCTTTCTTTGCGCGGCTGAGTGTGTGCTCCTGGGGCTGTGCTCCGGTGGCTGGGTGGACTTAAGTGTGTTGTGAATCATCTCAACAGTGACAACTGCCCAAAGAGCGGCTGGGGTGGCTTTGGTCTTGCGGTGTTCAAAATGTCAGATTTCGAGGTGACAGTCCAGTTGATGCAGCTCTAGATAATGTTGTGTCTCTCCTTGCTGGAAAACAGACAGGACTCTGTCGCGTATAACAAGAAATGTGTGTTTTTCAGCCAAACTGGCCTTCGCACTGCATCAGCTTCCCCAAATTAGTCTAGATTCAATTTTCTTGGTATCAAGTCCTTCCTGCAAAACTGGCGTCACTCTGCCACTGACCTCCAACTGCACTGTTATTCATTTGAGGTTTGTTAGTAATAACCCCGGTCATCAATGCACATTCCTGTGTGCAGGTTTTTATGAGTCATTTCATCCACGGCTTCATGTCTTCATCCTGGCTCTTTCAAAACTTGAGTTCAATCTTCTTTTCCTCTTTCCTTGAACTTTTCTTTGCCCTCTTCTCTTCTTGCATTTGTCCTACTCCATAACACACCGTCCAGCTTCTTGCTCCGTGGCCTGAACAGCAGCAGTTGCAGTAGCTCCTGAGATCAGCTGTGTGAGAGTGTGTGGCGGCGTCATGCAGGCGAGACTGGCGCTGGCTCGGCCTGCTCAGGCCACACTGTAGCTCCTGGCAGGGGTGCTCATGGGAACTCTTCAACAGCAGAAGAATAGGAGGAAGTGCCTCCCACCGCCATCCCCCTCCACACACATACACACACATGCACTTACGCATACCTCGCCACCCCACAGCCAGGACAGCTTTGTGTGTCTGCCCCCGATAAGGCCAGTTTGCTTCCTGAGTCCACACTATGAGGCTGTGAGAGGTGCTATAGCTCTCAGTCATTTGCAAATATACACTGTAGTGACTAATAGGGGTGGCACAAGTGAGACTTGTATGCATAAGAGGGAGAAAAGCCAGAATGTTTAATAGGAGTGGTTGGGTAGGTCTAAGTTTGCAAACTTATAACAGTGGACTTAAACTCCAGACTGTACTTGCACTGTTAACGGAAATGTTTCTAATTGCTTATGACTTTTGGGTTTAACAACGTTTAATGACCACATTTCCTAACAAAAGAGAATGACAGCAGTATTGTTTGGCACATACTTAACTCTCTCTCGCTCTCTCTCTCTCACTCTCACACACACACACACACACACCTCAGTAAGACTTCACACCTCATCACAACGTTTTCCACCTTAGCTCTCGTACTCCCCAATCTCCGTCCAGACATTATGCTTGTTTGTTATGTTTTGAACTTCCATATTTCCTCTGCTTTTCCTTTCAGCTGCCCCCCCTCACCCCCAACCACACGGTACGGAAATTCACAGGCCTGCGACCTATGACAATCTCCCCTACTCTTCCAGTTATCCAAACATTACTTTTATTTTTGTTTTCAATATCCGTATGCCTGGGAAAGAGGTGGTAATGTGTAAAAAAAAAGAAAAAGCAGCAACAAACACCTCAGCAGCAGTGAAAAAAAAAAGCCTGTTAAATTACGGCTAAAACAGTGGCCAATCTAACCCCCAAACAACCCCATTAATTCCCGGCTTGCCTCTTTTCCTTTTTATCGTTTGGATGTCTGGCTCATGCAATGAAACACGGACAGAGAAGTGACGGAGAAAGAGAGGGGTGAAAGAGGAGCAATGCTGCACTAGTCTCTACAATGCTAATAAAGTGGCAGAAAAGGCCGTTGTCTTAAGATCCCTTCATGCCAGTAGTAATGGCAGCTTTTCCCTGTTTGCCTTTTCAAAAGGGCGAGGGTTACCCGTCAAGCACACAAAAAACACTTTCTCTCTCTTTCATGCTGCGCTGTTCACCTCTAAATAGGCAGAAGGACGGATTAGAGGGAGAGAAGAAAGGGAGAGAAGAAAGCATGTCTTAGGGAGAGGAGTGAAAGAAGAGTTTGAAAAGCTTGTCTGGGAGCCAGACGAGGCCAATCTGGTGTTTAGTAGTGTGGGATCTCTCTCTCTCTCCATCGCTCCCCCTCTGTCTCACTCCCCCTCTGTCTCTCTCTATCTCTCTCTCTCTCTCTCTCTCTCCCTCTTTCTGACCTGAATACACAGCTATGAAAGGAGGAGGCGTCTTTCAAACCAGTTTCAAGCCGAGATGGGTCTAAGACCAAGTTCAGGGTCACAGCTCAAGAGTGCTTAAAATCCACTATCCAGCATATGGATTCATAACTACAGTACAGTTACAACATTTTGAATGTGATACTGCGCATAATATGGGACAGTGAGATGACTACAAACCTAACAGAGCAGCCCCATTACTTCAACCTTAGACTACTTAGGCTAGACTTTGACAAATTCTGATGAAGTTTAGTGCTTCATAAGTCAAGTCGAATCAGTTAAACTTTGAAATGTACAGGTTAGTCAAAATAAAATGCGATGTTTTTAAGCTATGATGCGAATGCCAGCATGCTCACATGTTTACAAAGATAATGTTAACATATTTTGCTTGAGGGTCTTGATCAAGGACACAACATGTAAACAGGTGGTAGGGATGGCACCCACTAAGATTAATGGGCAACTCAACCTCCCACCTGAGCAACAGCCGTCTGTACAATGTGATAAACACACCTATGGTTATGTCCATGCCAACTGTATGTGGTTTGAGCTGTAACTTTTTTCAAATTAACAGCTAGGGTCAAGAATAAGCAGTCGTACATCCAGGATCTAGCAGAGAACATACAATGGTCTGGAGCAGCCGAGGCCCTGGGCCTAAAATACTCACAAAGGGATATGTTCTGGCAATAAAACTAACCATTCTTCGTTTATTCTGAATCGGCGGCCAGAAAAATCTAACCTCTCTGTCCTCCTTTCAGCTCACCTCATCCTTCCTTCCCATCTTTCTCGTCGGACAGAAGTGTCAGACCCATTTTCACAGAGATGGTTGGGGAGCTAATGCTAGCTGACAGGCAAAGTGATGAAGGGGGACACGTTGTCTGGGGCGCAACTATTGTGTTTATTCATGAACTCTCTGCTCCCTGCCAATGACATGAGCAGCGTTTTTTTTTTTTGCCTGTAAACATAATTGGTAAATGCTGAGGTGGCAACTGAGGAGCTGAATTCTTGTTATGCTGCATGTCAAGTCTTTAATCTCTGGTTCGGGTGATCATTGTTATGAAGTGAAAAAGCAATCATTTTCTCATACTCGCATTTGGGAGATACTTAAACATTTTATGAAGCTTTCTCACAGGCCTGCCTATTTGTGTTTAGTCTAACTTTGACAGGTATAGGGAACTTGTGAACTGTAAATCAAGACTACACCTTTAATTCCTAGCAGGCCTTTAATTCTGTCAAAAAGGCCTTGCACTAGAGTCTTTTTAAGAGTTTTTCTAAATATCACACTGATTATAAGCTGCAGTATATCATTTCATATCATTTGCTGCCTACATCAGTTTAAAAAGCAAACCATGAGAACACCAGATTTTTTTGGATAATTTGAAAAGACTTCCAGCTCACAGTGAGTCAGAAGAGGCAAAGTGACAGAACTTCATTGGTGTGACCTTTTAAAGCATTTTATTCTCCCACACTTGTGGTAATTATCTAAATACATACAAGAACAATAATTTTAAGTGAAAATGCCAGGGGAAAGTTGTAAAAGTATAGTCAGTGGATAGGAAATGTTCTTGAAATAGCCTTGTGGTTTTCTGAGGGACATTCCTTTGTGGATATCAAGTATTATCTTCACCAACATCTGAAGTGTCCAAAGCCTTAAATGAGCTCTGTGTAAATCACTGAAATTATTCATGTGTAAGGCCATCATCAAACACTGAAAAATGTTTGAGTAGGTAAAGAGTGGATCGGTAATGATACCACAGAGCTCTTTGTGTAGTCGGGGTGATGGCCAGGGGGTGACAGAGGGAGAAAAGAGAGGAAAAAGAGAGGAGGAGAAGGAGGAGGAGGAGGCCACAACACTGAAGGAGGAAATACGCAGCGGTCTGGAAGGGAGCAAGGACAAGGCAACAGAAAATGGGTAAAGAAAAGAAGAGAAAGTCTAAAAGGTTTTCCATTCTCCACTAATTTAGTCTGTGAATGTGCTTTCCCCCTCCCTTAACTCTCCCCTGAGACTGTCCCACACAAACTGCACAATTATCTGTTACTCTGATTCACCCGGAGATAAAGAGGAAGAGAGAGAACAAGAGGGAGGGGAGAGGAAGGAGAGAGAGGCAAGGAGCATTCACAAATACGGATGTAAAACATTTCTATTTTGACGCAGCACCACATCATTACTGCCAAAAGGCTGCTCATACTCTTGACATATTGGATGCAGGATTGTTATTCTGCTAGCAATGTAAGCAATGTATTGATTCTACAGAAATTAAACATTTTGCACAGGGTCAAATGCATCAGCCCTACTTTCTGAGATAAGTAAGCCCTAACTTGTGTTTCTGTGTGTACGACCTGCATTATGTGTAGAAAGAGGAACAGTGTGTGAAAGGTGGAAGTAAAGTGATCTCCCCTGTCTAATCCTGTACAGTCAAGCTTCTTAGCTACCCTCATTCCATAGGATCACTGCTTTCTACAGCTTTTCACATCCTGGAGTGTTTCAAAAGCAACACGGATATGTTTCACTGACATACTGATCTGTCGAATACACCCAACTGTCAGTTACTCCAGGAGTCTAAGTCATACTGATCGTTTTTTAATGAAATTACAACAACACACATCACAAGAATTGACGTTTTTTTACCAACCATGTACTATGGTACTATCAAATAGAAGATCAACTTAAAACTACTAAAAGTTCTATAAATTTGAATGGTTTGGTAATTCTAAAGTAGGTAATATTGTTAGTTATAATTTTGATTGGATAAACAGTTCTTAATCATGTAACACTCATAGAAGCTCCACTGCATGGGCAAGCCTGAAATTACACTTATATACAACTAGACAATTTGTTGTATGTTTTCTATTAACATAATGAGGAAATGTTGATAATGAATGTATGTGGCTTGTCACAGAAGGTTGATACTGAATGTATCAGTCAAATGTTAGTTTGTTTTCTGTCGACATATCAGTTCTTGCTAAAGAATGTCCTCCAACTACAGCACTATTAAACTGTTCTAACCTTAACCAAAGTGCTTTTGTTGCGTAACCCTAACCACAGTCACTCGAAAAAACCTGTGAACATAATCCAGCTAGCGATTACGTGTTTATACAACCTGTCATTACTAACGAATTAGTACTATATAAGTGTAACTTCAGTTCCAGCACTGCTGGAAAGAATTGTGAATTAGAAAACAAGGACACCACAAGAGAAGAGCACTATCAATACTACAATACAATACAATACAATACTATACTATACAATACAATACAATGCAATACACTAAGTACATGTGATGTCCTGTCAGTTGGCAGTTCATAGGTAGGACTGCCCCTGCTTCTGCACCATCACCAGTTGTCAAAACAACCCATTAACATGCCCAAGCACAGTGATTGGGAATTTTGCAGCCTATCAAATTCAACTCACTCCAACAGCACAACAAACTGTTGTGAAACAGATTACACTACTGACAAAACAGATTTGTGTCCTGTAAGCAGTTGGTGTGATTGGAAGTTGAAGGTTCAGGGAGTGTGAATGTGAATTGTTTCTTGTTTGTGGCGAGCACATTTGGAGCAGACTGGGGCATTTGTCTTACAGCAGACGGACAGGCCATGTGTAGTTGTGGTTTCACAAAGTCTCTGGGCTTATGGTGTGTCAGTAAGTTTTATTAGGCTACTGCTTACACTGAAGTGCTGTGCTTTTTTCTGACAATAAGCCATAGAAACATCAGCTGAAAGTGTGTGGTTGGATCGAAAGCTGTTTACCCTCCTGTCTTCTTTTCACACATTCATGTAGCCTCTTCCATGAACTACAGCCCTTTATTTAAGTACCATCTATAACAAGTACATGGCGTTACAGACAAGTGATGCTAAGTGTTGGTAAATTATTATCCATGTTATTGTGTGGATAAAGCAGCCAGAGTCAATTTTCCATTCAAGTCACTCTGGAAATTTGCCAACTCAAGACCCAGAAAGATTGGTAAATCTTCCCCCACAGCTGTTGTTGGTAGTGTGAACAAAAGCATGCAGAAAGATGCAGCCTTCATACCCAACAAGGAAATCCTATGTCCGGTGTGACTCTGGCATAAGGGTCAAATGACTCAGGGAATAAAGACAGAGGCACTTCTCTGCCAGCAGTAATATGTGAGTATCTATGTGTGTCTCTGTATGACATTAAGAATGTTGTGATAGTGCCACTTTGCACTTAAGCAAGTACACCACTTCCAAAATCATATTAATAAGAAAAGAAGATAATGTTAAGTATTTAAATGTTGATTTCTTCAGATAATCAAAAGAAATCTTAATTCTAATCCAGTGGCCAAAGTACAGCTAACAATTGAATTCTCTTTAACACTGGGAAGATAGGACAAATAAATGTTTTTTTTCTTATTTCCATCGAGGTTTAAAAACACATCTCTGTTTTCTGTCAAAAATCATTTACAGTAAAAGTGACTTTTAAATGTATTGTTCACAAATGTATTGTTGAGAGGGAAAAAAGGCTTTAGACATGTATCAGAAAGGCTTTAGACATGTATCAGAAAGGCTTTAGACATGTATCAGAAAGGCTCCTTTGGCTGTCGGGCCTTTCAGCACCTTGCAGCTTTGCATTGTCTTTGACTGACAGCTGGGCTGGCAGTGGCAAAGTGACATGATTATAAGCATCACGCTCTGTTAACTGGTTTAGTTTAGCTTAAAAGATAAGGAACAAACAGGAGGAGGATAACACCAATTAGAATAAAAAAAAAAAAACACTAATCCGTTCAAATAACTACGGCTTATTTGTTAACTAGCTATCTAGCCTGCAAAACGGTGTTATCGAACGCACTTCTCCCTAATTACTTTTTCTATACTAGCTTTTTCAACAAGCCAAGGCGCGTGTATGGTAGGCTGCAGCCTGGCTGTTCAAATGAATTGTTTTGATTGGATTTCTTTTTATGATAAATCCAATCAAACGGAACTGGCTAGAGCAAAGAGGCTGCTGGCAAAACTATGTGTCAAGGAGGTAGCACATGGTAGTCTTCACCCCTCCCAAGACCAGTAGTATATTAAGCAGTGATAAGAACTGCAGTGCATTGGGGACTGAGCACTCCAAACAGGGAAAATACGCAAAAGATAAAATGTGCTGGTCCATTATGGGTCCCAAACCATACTTAAATATAGTTAACCACTTGGGTTTTTACAAATAATATGTTTCAGTTTCTGTTGTTGCTGACATTATTGCTGCTGTTAAATAATCACTGCTTCCTATTCCCAGCTATAAAATGGGTAAAATGATCACCAGTCACGCTCCCATGTCTCTGTATACAGTTTAAGTGGCCTTCCTCATTCATTTGTAATAATTTCCTGGCTACCATGCATCTACCAACTATGAGGAAATTGAGTAAAATGGACTTTAAAGAGACGTCCTACTGGAAACATTAAGACGAAACTGAGAAGCCACAAGATGTAAAGGATGAGAGAGGAGGACACAGGAAGTATTTGTGACGTGCATGAACGGATAAGAAAAACTGGCTTCAGAACCAACTACACAGTTGTCTTTTCCCCTTTCTCATGACAAACCATCATTCCGCTCCACATGTGACACGCCAGTGAGCTTTTTGACAAATATCGTCTTTCAAGAAATGACATCTTGCTCCATTCACTGCTCAAAGCTCAAACGTATAACCCAATTAGTTGCTATGGTTGCTGAGAATGTGTAACATGGAATTCATGCAGTAAATATCTTTCTGAAGGCATGTTTATGCATGATGAGTTTGTCCGACATGGTGCAATGTCACGGGTCAACTACTTCGTATATATTAAACACAGGCCTATCTTTTCATTGTGCACGCACATACAAAAGCAATAAATAAAAACACATTAGGGCTCATGCAAACTACCAACAATCAAATAAATAAATACATCATGCACCTGTACAGAGAAATACTCACCAAAACTTCCAACAAACAATTACAGCGACATACTTAATAGGTATTTATTGTATGTACACATGTCCACACACTCCATTAAACTTCCAAAAAATGTAGTTACTGAAGTTCATATGCCCACTAAGCCCAGAACATAAGCATTTATATGCACACACACACACACACACACACACACACACACACACACACACACACACAGAAAGTAAAACTGTTTGATTATACTTACTGTTAAGCATTGCATATTCTCAGGGCGATTGGTCTCGGGGGCAGCACCATGGTTTGACAGCACAGCCTCTGAAATGTAGACAAAGGAATCACGGGCTGAAACAGTGCCTTTGGAGCACATTTCTCTCTGTGCCAACGCAAAACAGCCTTCTGGATGCACAAAAATAAAGTCCTTAAATAGTTCTGAGAGTCCATAAAAGTGACTCGGAAAGATAACAACAAGCAATTATGGCAACAGTTGTCTGGAGCAGCCTTTGCTGGGCTGGGATTCAAACTTCAGAGCGCACATAAAAGGCGAAAAAACAGGCCAGCCGAGTCAAGGAAAATCCCGTAAGATGCGAGGATCCAACAAACTGCCCAAGAGAGGAGTGGAAGTGAGAACAAGTGAGAGGGAGGGAAGGAGGGAGGGGTGAAGAAGAGAAAAGGAACTCCTCTCTCACTCTATTATCCGTCCGTCACAGTGCTGCTGGGAAGTTGCTATGGTTACAGGGACTCACGCCTCAGTGTCCTTTTAACTATTGCTCATAAAGGCGGCATTCAGCTTTGGGCCACAATGCAGATCTCCCTCTCTCTCTCTCTTTCTGTCTCCATTTCCTCCTGTTTACATGTGCCTACATCTTTTACCTCATATATACATCTTTCCTTCTCATTTTCTGCCCTTCCTCTCTGTCTCTCAAACTTCACACACAGCAACCCCGCTGTGCCCCCCCCCCCCCCAACCACTGCCTCCTTCTCCTGTTTGGTGTTTCTATCTTTCCTTTTATCCCTCACTTTTCTATACTCTTCCATCACACGCCTACCTGCATCACCGTAGGAGAGAAATTATCCTGCCGCAGACTGTGAAATGTTATTTTCCAATTCAAGTCGAAAGAGCCCCAACACCAGTCAAAAAGTGTAAGTGGAGGAGAACCCTTCTGTTAACCTCACAGAGAGCTGGAATAATCACATTACATACAAACACATACTTTGAAATGTCCACTTTATTATTTTTAAAGTATCTTTGCATTTTTAACACTGCATTACAGTGAAAAAACTTAACTGAAACTGTTAAATGTAAAATCTAATCTGAATAAAATATTCAATTCAAGACATCATCTCATATGTCTTTATCGCTGACTGAAATGGGAGCTTCAAGATGTTTTGTAAATCATTTTATCCTTTTGACCAGAAGTTACAATAAAAGTATGAGAGACCACGCTAAGCTTGAGAGTGGAATGTCTTCCTAAGGAACAACAAAAATTCATAGGTTTACTTTCACATGAAAAAGTCCTCTAGTGGCCATAGTAATTAAGACTCTTGTCCGTTGTGAAGAAAGAAGAAAGTTGGGAGATGTTATTACAGAGCCAAAAAATCATAGGGAGGAGGTCAGGTTGGATGGGACAACAAAATGTAGTACTTCATGATCTTTTCCTAAACTTAACCAAGTCATGTTTACACTTGAACCTAATCAAATCTTAACTATAGCGATGTCTGATCATAAAACTGATTTATTTTTCAAAAAGCAACTTGTAAATGTTTTGGATGTTCCTGATTATTGATGCCGTCCTATTGATAGGGGTGCCAGATCAGAAAATGTCATTTAGGAGGGCTGTTGAAGACAATGTATTTTGTTGTTTAATTTGGAGGGCTTGTTTATTTTTAAAGATGGATCCTTGTGGGTCCAGCAGGGTTTAGGAGATCAATCAGGAGCCAACCCTAACCATTACCTCTCTAATTTTAATTAGATTGTCCAAAATGTCTTTACAACCCACAATGTGCTCACAAGAATACAAGGCGGTCCAGATTCAGTCCTCAAAACCATAGGTAAAAGAAACCACACACGGATTTCCTCCAGACAAGTTTTAAAACATATAAAAATAAATGCTTTTAATGATAATTTGTGTCTCTTATTACACTAAAAGCTAATTTCTCAGTATACATACGTGTGCTAGAAGTTTGTGTCTCTATCTGCTAAATGTATAAAAGACAATCCACATGCAGAAACGAAAATGAAGCATCTCTCGAAACACTTTGGACACAGTTTCTACTTTCCTCTGCAACCCTATAGTTTAACCCCAGAGTAAATGGCCCAATCCCATCGTTGGAGTTTCCATGGTTACCCAGAGGCTTTTTAAAAAAGAGGGATTCTGTCACTAGTGAATCTGAAACCTCCAGGGGTCCATCAAAAGAGAGGGGCTAACCTGGCTGGCATCAAGCCCAGGAGAGGAGCCTTTTGTGTGGGTAAGACATCAGTAACAGCATACGAGGAAAGAGACACGGAGCAGCTGGCAACGAGAAACATCCAGCGTGAGTGACATAAAAAACGGGCGATAGAATAGACGGAAATAGTGGACAGTGGGAAAAGTCTACATGAGAGAAAGTCAGGGAACGAGAAAAAAAAGGAATGTAGTTCGAAGATGAGCGCATGAAACTGAGAAGATTAAAGAAAGACAGACACTGAAACTAAATGCGGAAAAAACTAAAAGAGGCAGAAAATGAAGACATGCAAAAGGGAGGAGTAAAGAAAATCAATCAAAAGGTGTTGGCAGTCTTCTGCAGTTAAGTCAGCCAGTTTCAGATCTGCCAGAACATAAAAAGCCCTTGACTCGGCCCAAGTCCCTCACTGCACCACTCGCTCACTTGACAACCTCTTTTCACCTCCTGTCACCCACGAACAAATAAACACTTGATAGAGAGAGTGAAAAAGCCAAGATGGGAGGAGGCTGCCCTACTTCACTGTTTGGGTCTCTTAAGATCACCTCAAGCATCAACAAACTATTGTTTTAATTGGTAACACCGAGAACTAACACAGTCTATAAATAAAATAAACTTACATGGACTGGCAAAGGCAAGCATTAAGGACATTGTTGCACCAACACAATGATGAGTGGATGACAGGTTACTACGCTTCAAACTGTTGCCCATGTTGACAGCCAATCAGCACGTTTCAGTGTGACATGCTTCATGTTACAGTGCTCGGAGAAGTACAGTGTCTGACTGACGATAATAAAAATATGTTATGCTTTTGCCAGCTACGTTGGATTACAGCAACGTGTGCTCTCTAAAGCTAGACTCAGTTACAGTAAATGTAAATGGTTACTTCACCTTTTTTAATAAAACTTATCTGTAGATCAAGTCATTTCAAACATGAAAGACAGCTGATTGAAATAGTGTTTAAATTAAATTGAGTAAAATTGTATAAATATAGATGTATCAAAAAATGAATAAAGAATAATAAGAATAACTTTAAATTCAAATAGAGATATAAAAAAAAACTTAAAATTCCACTTAATCACATGAGACTGATATTTAATATTCAAAAACATCTGAATAAATATGTATGTGGTAAATTAAAATGAAACTGTACATATGTGTTGTGAGTTGAAATTGCTCTTGTTGTCATATCTCTTTTGACCACACTTTTTGTTTAGAAACTGATACAGTCAATTGGAGAGCTTTTTGGCAATGCCTGGACAAAGGCTTTAATTTATTGAACAACTAGAGTAGACTGTTTTAAACAAGGCTCAATGTACAAGCGGACTTTCTGCACAAGTCTATTTCTACACAAAGAAAAACGCAACACAGGAGCTGATGCAGAGATCAGAGTAGCGGAGAAAATATTAAGACAGCAAAACAACTGCGCACATACAAACCACCGGAGGTCTGAATAATGCAGCATGACTGACGCTTAGTGCAGCATAGTTTGCAGTAAACAGAGCTACAAGTTTTTGGGAAGTTAACTATTTTGGTCAATGGAAATGATATGGGGACTCATAACGAAAACAACTGAGTAATCACATCTATATATTGTATGCAGTATGCATATTTGGTAGCCTGGGCAGATACATCTGGCCCCTCTCATCCCTGGCTGAAAGAGAGAATGCAGTCTTGTGCCTGAAAGTGTTTTTGTTGGTTCATGAACAAACTGATCCTAAAGAAAAGAAAAATACACAAAATGGGTACTGCAAACTAAAATGTTGAATCCAGCTCAGTTCTTTTATATGTTTTCTTTGATCCAGTTGGCCATTATTTTACAGTGTGTTACAGTTATAGTTTGCATCGTAACTGTTAGTTGGAATGAATAAAAATTAATGTCAGCAGGTTATTTCTATAATGATTTGTACACAATTACTGTTCGGTCATCACCTTGGTTACATTAGAATTTTGTTGATTTAATATATTTTTTAATATTTAACTAGGTGACATCTGTACATTTCTTTTTTTTTTTTTTTAACAGTGCCTTGTATTCAAAAAATTATTTATCCCATTTCCCTGCTGCTGCTTATTTACTTTATGGGAATACTGGATGAGTAAAATGATTTCAGAATAATCCACTAAATCCACCAGGCCAACCACACACTGGCTGCAATAACTCTATCAGTGAGTCATTTTTGAGATTTGCTGACACGTTTATTAAGTCCTTTGTTGCCACCTTGCCATCTCCAGCACACAATTCATGTCCTCAACAACTGGACTTACTGAGAAACATTAAGGACTATGTTCTTTTCACTATGAACACAAAGTCACGAGCATACATGTCACCCAGAACAGGGTGACATGTATACAAGTGATTTTATTTAACAGCTAGAGAGTTGTATCTTCCTTTTTCTGAATCATCTTTACAGAACAGCCATTGGATGCTATGAACCTTACTGTGCTGGGTTTTCACTAACACTGAGCAAGAACAACTGCAATATTCAATAGCATTTGTTTGTAAAAATCAGACAGTATGGCAGGTGTGTAGCACCAGTACTTTGGTTTATGATCAGAATAGACATTCCCATTAGCCTCAGCTGTACCTTGTGTTTAATGCTAATTAGTAAATGTCAGCATGCTAATACACTACATTAAGCATATTAGTATGCTGATGTGAGCATTTACCTAAAGCACAGTCCCACAGAGCTGCCAGACAACCCAATGCTTGGCCTTTAATAGGCTACAGATATAGACATACATAAGATTTTCTACATCTGATAATTGCACCAGCCTTACAAATATCTCCAGTTGCTTCTTCTTTTTTTAGAGGAACCGACCACAGCATAATTATAAAAGGATACAGCTTCCAAGTTGGTTTTCATGAGGTGGAAAATACCATTGATGAATCAACAAAGCTCTGACATAGTCTCAACAAAAGCTGAATAAAATAAGCATCAATTAGGTAGATTTTATTGAGCAGTTACTTATTATGAGGTGTCCCTGTTATTTTGTCCATCCCTTTGACGTCATGAAAAGGATAGCAGAAAAGTAGGACATGCATGCATATTGTAAAACAAACATGTAGCGTGTAAATGGACGCACAGATACTGTACATGTTCCACATACAGTTTGATCCCTAAGAGGAACGCATTTTGTTTATGCATGAGTTATCTGCACACGACCAGCCCAAAACTGAAACATTTCAAATATGACACAAGAATAGCATTCAAATTTAAAATACAGAACAAGTATGAGAGATGTTTATGCCCTGGTTCTGCCTGACCTCAGCAACTGACTCTTTATTGCAAGATGCCTGATGTAACAAGACAATGTGATGACTTTTGGCCATTCTGGATAGCTGGACAGTAGTGATTGACGCATTTAATTTCCTGTTTCTGTCCTGGGCAAGGCAGAAAAGCCAGAAAGGATTATGTCTACTGTCTGTTGACTCAAAGTGTTGAATGATTGTCTCTGATAGAGGTTTGTAAAAAGGATTTGAAGAGAACACAGAAATATTCAGAGACTGTGGTGGAATTTCATATCCAGCCTAAACAGCCTCAAAATTCATCAAATCATTAACTTCAACCAAGTTCATCATTTGATTATAATAGCAGAACAACAACAACAACTCTGGAGCAGTTTTGGGTATGTTATTTTAAACTAACAGAGTAAGAAATCACCAACAAAATGATCAATATAAAACTTCAATATTAAGTTAAACATACAGATTTCAAATTGAGTATTTCTTTAATGTAATTTATGACATGCACTTTTATATTCACATAACACTGACAACCTGACTATGGTAAAATGGCCTCAAGTATAAATAAAAGCATGAAAATGATAGGTCATCCACAACAGAGCTGTCAGCATGTGCTGTGACACATGATGAGAATATATCTGCAGAGCAGAGATGCTTGAAATGGGCAGGATGGGAACAAGTTTGTTCTCCATGAGTGCACCCCTTATTGGCAGTCACACTCCCTCCAGTCGTGCCCACTTAGTTCTGCCTACTGTACCTTCTGCAGGCTCAACATGTCTACCCATCAGGAAATTAATTCTAATTTACTCTGTGTCCATAGCGACTTTCAGCTGTCTAGGTTCATTGCCTCTGACCGTAACACATGGAAGTGTCTGCCCACTGGAGATTAAAGATTATGCTGTTCGGAGGTTTGCAGTCTGCAGAGATTTATGATTTTCTGATGCACAGAGTTTGGGTTGTAGAGGGAGCAGCACTGGCAAGAAAATGTATGAATGCATATGAATGTAAGAAAAATGAGGACCACAAGCACTTCTTTAAAGGCTGTACACACCCACAATACACGCACACAGTTGTTTACATTTACTATGCCCTTAGAGAACATAGAGAATGGGACATCATGTAATTCCTTGAATAGCTCTGCCCAATTTCACCCTAAGCAGTACCACTGTAGAATTTTGTGCTGTAACATCTTTTACTCTTTGAATATGCAGCTCATGTGATACTGATAATACTTCAAAACAAGTCTGATAGGGTGAGTCTGACCTTATTCTGCATGATTCTCAGGTACCCCGCTCCCTGCTGCTGGTTCTGGCCCCAGTTATCTGGTTTATTTCTTAAGTTACAGACATTCTGTGCAAAGAATAAAATATACTTAATTACTCACTTAAATGATTTATACACATGGTCCACCAACACAAGCGTTGTTCCGATTAGACCTCGTCTGAGGACTATGTATGCACGGTCAGACTCTGCTGATTAACATTTGTCTGACCCTTCTATTTGTCTTGTTGTGGCAATTAAGGTTAGAAAGATTACACTAATCATAAGCCCCTTTCCCTTGACTTGGAACAGTAGCAAAAGCACAGGTGTTACTATAACATATAACGATAATGACGGCTCAATTCAATTCAAGTTTCACAGTAAGCCACGGCAGTGACAGTGAGCCAGCATGCACAATACCAGGATCTTTAAACTGATGCAGCTGAATGGAATTCAACCATCAAAAACGTTATTATTTACTCCTGTGCTTTTCTGGCTGTAACATGTCCAAATGTCTTGCCTGCCGTGTTATTGTCATCCATTAAAATGTACTATCAAATAATATTATAGCAAATAATATTTTATCATATTGTGTGTATTTCTGTGAAAATAAGATCGCAAGTGGATCTACAGAAAGCCTAGGGTCAGAGACTCAGACCCATGGTATGTCAGATACAACTCATCAACACATTGTCTTCCATGATCACACACTCATACAGACACAAGAATTCACAGCCAGTATTTACCAGAACAACTTAACTACATAAAAACAACCCCCCCTCCACCCTCCATGTCCATGTCCAACCCCTTCCATCTAAATTAATCACATAGTGTACATTTTAATCTGCTGATTTAAAGGCAAAGCTTGCCATCTGGAAAAGCCTGGCGGGTGAGTTCAGTATGTCTGGCCTGTATTCCCCTATTATGAAAAGTGAAACATGTGTGGGTCGCGCTTGTGTGTGGGTCGTGCGAAAAAGTGTGCAGATGACATTAAAGCACGGGCTCAATGGTTCTTCTGCTATTTCTGCTTTCACGCATATACAGACCACCTGACCCACATCGTAAGCTTGTTGGAGGGAAATGCATTAGCCATGGTCAAAGACACACACACGTACATGTCACTGTGGGTCAGTGCCCTCCACTAAGTAAGCCAAAAAAGCAGAGCCAAGGGAGTTTCTCAAACACTCACTTGTTTTTTTTCCATCAGTAATAAATGTACAGACATAGAAAAAAATTCACATTTGCTTGTGCACAAGCATGCAGATTATGTCCTTCCTGATCAGCAAAAAATATCCCATCAACCTATCTAAACTAATTACTTAGTTAGAAATTAATCCTAAATCATTTTTTAATCTCAACTGATATGTAATTAATTAATTACTAGACAAAGTACTGTTTATTCAAACTGATTTATTTAAGTTTTTTTGAAAAAACCTCACAGTAACAGAAACACATCTTTTTTACAGAGCTGTATACAGTATTACTGTGGCTTAAAAAAGGCTTCTACCACTGCATAATATAAAAATGTTCCCTGAAAATCAACACTAATTGTCCTGTCACTCTGTATCTCAGAAATGCTGTTTGGCTGCCACTCATGCACAGCCTTTGCATTTCAAGTCTCTCGACTCATGTTAAGCAAAGTTAAGATGGCAGCCTTTTTATATGCAGCCCTACAGTGTAATTAGCTGTCAACGCTCAGTGCATAGGTTTTGTTATGGAAGCAGAGAGTCTGAACCATGCAAGAGGAAAATCTGTCTGAATCACAATGGTACGAGAGAGTATAGAAGCATGACTTCAAGAACAATCTGACTACAGACCCATTTAATGTTTTTTGGCCATTCCTAGCATTTAGGTCTGGCCTGTTGATATTTGTACATTCAAATTTCCTTCAGGTTGTTGTCTTTCTAAATACTGAATGTGGATAAGGTCAGGATGGTTCTACATCATGTACAGATGAGCTGATAGCTTCCCAGCCCAACATAATTCTGCCCCCAGGGTTTTTGGCCTGGCACTGTCCTGGATCTGAACTGGCACGGGTCTCTGAGTGATGGATTAGTCAGACACACTGATCCAAATAGTGCACCTCTGTTGAGAGTCTGTGCACATTAACACGTATTAATTTGGCAGACCAGTAAAAGACTTGTTTCAACGGAAGATGTTTGTAAAGTTTGTTGATGAAATTTGTTGTCTTTGAAATCAACAATGGACAATTGTTCAGAGCTCCTGGTCAGATAAGTTATTCAAACAGTTGTTACTTCAGCCTGGTTTTTTTTTTCAAAATGACACAAAAGGGAAATCGTGTTTCACGGTGCAAATATGGCTAGCATATTTTCTCACTGCAAAAGAACGACATAAAAGCTGACTATTAATGGGTAGTGTAGCTGTTTTTTGGAAAGTGGAAAGTAAGTATTGAGATGGGAATTTTTTTGTTATTTTTAACTCCACTGACTCAATTTGAACTCAACACACTGAAAAGATGACTGCTGACTGTGAGTGATGCTTCAAGTTTTAACTAATTTTTTCTCATTTAAACAGTGAATATAATTCAATTTTCTTTCTGCGTGTATTGAGGACAAATAAAATATTTACATAATTTGAATTTACAACATATTTTTGTTATGTTATCATTTTTCAGTTAATTTCGTTAGATATAGCTGTCTCACCCTTGTGGAACTTGTACTATGCTGCCTGGTGAGAATGCAGGCCGCACCTCTTTGACCCAGGGCTGCTAGTTTCTGCCTAAATAGTGCATACAAGAATTCCCTTAAGTGCTGTACAAAAACAGAATACACAAAACAAACCAACCAACAAACACACATGGGCAGCTCCTCCTGAGCACAGCCCTCCCAATAGTCACCCAATGCCTTGCTTAGTGGCAGCAAACAAACAAATAAATTACGGTACGTAAGTTTTAATTACAAATAAAATTACTAAATAATAACACTCTTAATAATAATCAAACACTTTCAACTCACTTAAAAAGTACATTTTTTTCTATTCATATGCTTGTTAATTTATACAGTAACCTGAACACATAGAAACAAACTAGCATCAAACCACTTTTTATTTCTTTTAAGATTGTTGCTATGGCTATGGCAGAGTTAGAGGAGACGCATGAAGACAAGCAGCAAAAATGATAAATTAGCTTTGAGTCCAAAGCATTACAAGAACATGGTGAGCCTGCCAAGATCCCAGTATGCCCCTACTCACTCCTGTAATTACAGGATATCCCATAATGATATACTGTATATATTGCCATTTATGGACTTCTGTATGCCGGCAGCTAGTGTTACATTCAATTGTTTGTTTAGTAAAGGCCTTTTTGCATTTTGCCACAGTGCTAGGTTACATGAGAAATGGACTGAGGACTAACAGACAAATGACAAAGATGTCAGAGTCAATAAGAAACAGTGATGTCTGAGAAAACAGAGAGGGGAGTGACTAAAAATAAAAAATACAGGTGAGAGGGAGAGGCGTGAAATGGAAAAGACACAGAGAAGCTTAGG
Organism: Lateolabrax maculatus; assembly: GCA_031216445.1. Classification (NCBI taxonomy): domain Eukaryota; kingdom Metazoa; phylum Chordata; class Actinopteri; order Acropomatiformes; family Lateolabracidae; genus Lateolabrax; species Lateolabrax maculatus. Next base: position 9,386,339 of record CM062219.1, read on the forward strand.
GATATTCATAAACACATGGATAATCAGTATGAAAGAGACACACAAAATATGGACTGAGAGACATACGAGGGGATAGAGAGAGAGAGAGAGATGGTGATGATGGACACACACACACAGTGACGCTGTAATGAATGGGATTTTGGTCATTTCTATGTTCGTGCATGTCACGGTGCAGGAGTGCCTCCGTGGCCTACATTCTGCCAGCTGGCAACACAAAAGTGGATGCATGAGTATGCACCCCCCACTCACACACACACGCACACACACACACACACACACACACACACACACACACACACACACACACACACACACACACACACACACACACACACACACACACACACGGATCGGATGAGACAGTAGTGGGGCAGTATTACCACTGGGATAGATGAAAAATTTCTACGTCCATTAATACAGTCAAGCATGCGGTGACATCCTGTGAAATTAATGAGCTTAAAACTTCCTTTATTGCGCTTTCGTAGCAACTGTTACTAAATGTGTGTTAGACTTAAACACCTTTCAGCCAATCAGTTCACAGCTAAATTAACTACTTGCCTTTGTAACCCTTGAGTATAGGTCAGGATGCCCTCATGCGAGTATTGTAATAGTTTCCTGCTGGCTGAGTCTTGAGTCCAATCTAATACCCCTGTCCCACTTCCATCCATAGAAGCATAAAACTAATTTTAAAGTTGCATGAGGCAGATTACCCTAGTTCAGCCAAGCAGTGTAAATTGGGATGGGTTAGCTAACGTCTTATAATATCACCGTCATTCTCATAACCCAGAATGGAACTATGCGAATAGGCAACAAAAGAAAAAAGGCAATGGTACTGAGAATGGGGAGGGTTGGGGTTGTGGAGGGTAAAAGAAAAGGTGGATGTGGGAATATGTGTATGTCACTGTGTACTGATGTGAAAGGTATGTGCAAATGTGTGTATAAGGTGATGGCTTCATACTGTAAATAACCCACTGAATGGGTAAGCTAAGCCCCTTCAGGGGTCTTCCATGGAAAGCAATTGTGTCCAATTTAGCACAGCAAGAGAAAATTAGATGAGAATTGGCATTTTAGCACACACACAGAGTAACAATGAGAGATTAAAAATAATGTCAGCAACAATAAAAGCACACAGAAGAGAAACATAAAGACATAAGAAGATAAGAGAGAACAAACAAGCAATAAGAGGAAAAAAGCAAAGGTGCAGCAGTGAAGAAGCAAAGAGGGAGTGCAACAGATATAAGGACTAAAGAGGAAACATTCAAACAGCATCCTCAAAAGAAAACAAGAAACTTCTGAGTTGCAAATTTGCTGATCTGCAATGCAACATGTAACTTTCACAATATACTCATGTCCAGTGAATACAGTCAAGTACGATAACACAAACATAGTACTCACCTAGTCTAGGCTGCCCTTATGGCTGGCACAGAGTAGCATAACTCCAACACACACACACCACCACCACCACCAACGTGAAACTAGTGAGTGCAAACATAAGTAGGAAAAGAATAAGCACTTGAGAGTGGAGAGAAGAAAAAATAGATTTCCAAACAAATGTGTCAGAGTGTGTGCGGGGGTGCGTGTGTGTGAGTTGGGTGGGTGGGTGTCTGTGTGTGAGGGGAGATCCACAGCAGCGAGCGGTATGGGAGAGCGCCGTCTCTCTCCCTTTCTCTCTCTGGCAACTGTGACGCGTCAGGGTTTTCGTCCAGACCCCTCCCTCCCTCCCACTCTCTCTGTCTTTGCCTCATTCGTTCTCCCAATCCCTCTCTCTTTCCATCTCTTAATCCCTCGCTTCTCCAGTCACCCCACCAGACTGATAAGGGCTGCAAGCCTGGCAGACTCCAGGCACACACAAACGTGTGAATATGTATACAGGATGTACTTACGGTGCTTAAGCACACTGCTGATTGGTCATTGGACTAATATTTTTATCTTTATTGCACCACAACCAATCTGTATTTGACCTTTTATGCAATTTTGTTTTCATTCTTTTCATGTCATATGTAACTTTTATGATCATCCTGTTTTCACATCTCTATCTAATTTCAGTAGGGTTGGGTATCATTTGAAAAAAATCTGTGATATCAATGCCAAAACAATACATTTTTGGAAACCTTTTCCAATTCTGCATAATACTCAGAATATGCCAAAGTGTTTAATATGTCAGTATTAAATACAGAAATTTGCCTAAATAAATATGGCCTATACATTTAAATGGGGAAATATCTGTTCAAAGAATAAGCAAACAGGCCTCAGAATCTGACCAAACATTCTTTCGATACTTCACACATTTTGGTATTCATTACAAGACACATTTCAGTTTAAAATCAGGGTTCCAACCTGATTAATTGGTAATGATTAATGATTAAGTTAACTTACCCGTGGAGTGGTGTTGTGTCGGCACTTTAAGATGCTTCTTCCTCCCCAGCTCTTCCCCAAGTAGGTAGTACCATCCTTGAACTTCCTACAGCACACACACAAACAGTGATTGCGTATATTATGCATGTGTGTGCGTGTGTGTGTGTGTGTGTGTGTGTGTGTGTGTGTGTGTGTCAAGTATGTGTATGCATGACTTCCAGCTTGGGGATTCAACCTAATGAGAACTACATTTAAAATTAATTCTCTATTTTAGAGCATAAACACGTTGCACAGAAACATACACTCACACAAAGACTCAATGTGCTTGCTCCTCCAGGGTTGCAAACACTGAACACACACACTCACCACTCACAATGCTTTAGCTTATTCCAGCAGCTGATGCCCCAACTTCTGCCTTGTGAGCCAGATGGTGTGTGTGTGTGTGTGTGTGTGTGTGTGTGTGTGTGTGTGTGTGTGTGTATTTCTGGATGTGTACACATGTGTGTTATGTGTTTACAACTACTGTACGTGTGTTACATAAAGTCATGCATGTTGTGGCAGAGGGGGGTCTGATTTGTAATCCTGATGATGTGGACACAGTCTTGCAAACATGATAACACCATTGTAAGCTCTGCCATTATTTTACTCTGGGTCACACATTTATTACAGAACACACACTGCCAGCCTCCCCTTTTGAACTAAATAATGTGATGCCATGGACAATGACAATAATCTCCACTTTAAAAGCATCTTATCTGAGTGGACAGATTTCTGCGGGCTGTGGGACGAGGGGGAGGACAGGCTGGGGACTTGTATAGAAGATGGGGGAGGGGAGGGCATATGTCCTGAAAGTCAGGGAGGGATTTACGCCATCATTCAATATTAAACTGCGCATGTGACAAAGGGGGAATGAGTGAAGCAAAGAGGGCCGTTAGTCAGATAAGATGAGAGATGAGAAAGATGAAAGGAGATGGAGAGAAGTAAGAAGCACAAAGTGGCAAAAGGGTGCAAACAAATGACAAGATGTGACAGGCAAGCCAAGCAGGTAACAAAAATAACTGCTAACATTCCTAAGCTACAAATGCTTCTGAAATAAAACTAAAACAAATTGGAGGGTAAGAGAAAGAGATGGTTTGAAGGACTGAATGAATGGAAAACAACAGAAGAGAATAACAGATGTGGTGGGGGGGAGAAGAGACATAACTCCATGAGACTCAAAGCTAAATCTCCCTCATTGGCATATTAAGCCAATTAAATATTCATAGTTATAAATGTTAGAGGAAGGAAACCATAAGCCTGACTAAAATATCATTTACTTCCCTTGTTTATTTTCCTCACTGATGTGGATGTTTATTGAAGCTACAAAAGGAACTTGCTGGGGTGAGTTTAAGAGAGAGGTTTTGTAAATTTGCAGCTGTCTTCAAGCTTGTTTTCCATTTTATTTCAAAACACATAATTAGGAGTTATATGTCAACTTCTCAGCCAGCCTGAAAACAAACACAACAATAATCGTAGTAGTGCTATAAATGAAAACTAATTTAAGGCATTTTCACTGAATGCAGAGAGCTTTTTTTGGTGTCATTTAAACTGGCAAATTAAGCTCGGATGTTTTTCGCTGTCATCTTAAAGCTTGAGTTAAATAGTCCAAATTATTTTTTCTTTTTTAGTCTTAACTACTTCTACTGTAGGTGAAGTGATATGAATCCCACAACAAATAAATAAACCATTATGCCAAATGTAGGGTTAATTTCGGAAGAATACTGATCCTACAAGCACAGAAACAGACAATTGGATGAAAGTTTTTGCAATTTCTCTGAGAGGTTTTCTCAGGCATGCTTTAACCATAATGTGCCAACAAGTTTCCTGCTTTCTAAATCCATGGCAGAATCTCATTAGTTTGACAGTATATTTGCTATGCTTTAATAAAGGTGATAGACAGGTGATAAACACTATATGCTTTCTGTATACTGTAAAAGCATCTAATTGCCTTAAGTGAAGCTGTATTGCACTGCTGGAAGAAAATATGAGTTGAATAATTAAACAGTGAAGAGAAATAGCTAAAAAAAAAAAAAAAAAAGCAGTTATGGGGATATACTGTGAAGTTGAGGAGAACCTATTCTAAGCCTAAGAGTAACAGTGAACTCACATTCATCTGTTATCACCTGGGACAGTTTGGGGAGAAAGAGTAGGGGCCGGTGTTCTTCTATATTACAATGTACTGCAGGTGGAATGAAGTGCTGTCCCCCTTTGTGTGTCGTTGAGAAGCTGTAGTCCACATTGTCAGGCACGTAGTCAGTAATAAGTGTCTGAATCTGAAATGCTTCATCTCACCAAGAACGTTTACTCTCAGTTTTCCGTTAGTTTCACTGTGTATTTTGTTTCAGTCATGGGAGCAGCATAGTTTTAGGGACTTCGATGCCTGCCAGTCGGTCAGTCCACCACTTGTCCGGATTGAAATATCTTGACAATTACTGGATGGATTGCCATGAAATTCAGTACAGATATTCATGTCCACCTAAGGATGAACTATAATCCCTTTGTGCTAAATCTAGCACCACCATCAGGTCACATTTTTTATTTGTCCAATGGTTTTATGCTTTATGACTAAATACTTGCAAAAATACTGACATTCCCAGCAGCCTCAGTTGTACTTTGTGTTTAGTGCTAATTAACCAATGCTATAATGCTAACACCTTAAACTAAGATGTACATGGTTAACATCATGCAAGCTGTAGACTCTTACTCGTTATCTGTGAGAGTATTCAGTGTTCACACCAGGTCAGAACAACGATAAAGACATGTGTGATGAGAACAGGATGTGCTGTGCTCAAACACAAGCTGACAAAAGAAATCGACTTTGGGTTTTGTTGTCTTGTAACAGAGAACAACAAAGCGGGTCTTGTTCTCATCAGTGACATCAAAAGTCTCCCGAGATAACATTTTCTATCAAGATGTACTGCACGTTCATATTTCATATATCCCATAATATTTCCGTTAGAGAGAGTGACTCAAACTGTGTTTTACTCCAGTATCTGGAGGCAACATTGCTACGCTGTAACACTGGTAACCCCAAAGTGTTTCCTCTCAACTATTGATGTCACTGGAATTCATTCACACTGAACTAAACTCTTAGATAATGGGTGGACGCACACACACACACACACACACACACACACACACACACACACACACACACACACACACATTTCTACTTCGATACTTGTGAGGACCTTCATTGACATAATGCATTGCCCAGCCGCTTAGCCTAACCTTATCCATCACAACTAAATGCCTAACCCCAACCTTTACCCTAAACCTAATCTAACCTAATTCTAACCTGACCTTTAGACAGAACCAAGTCTGAGCCCTCAAACAGCCCTTTGAAGCTCTGTCCAAAAATAAGGACAGGCCAAAATGTCCTCACTTTCCAAAAATAGCCTCACTCCCAAAGTCTAAAACTCATATTGGTTCTTACAAAGATAGCTGTACAAGTAAACACACACACAGACAAAAGTGAAGGTTGAAAAGGGAACTAAAAATACTGTTTACAGAATGTCTTTATACCTTTAATCTCTGTGTTTAAGCTTACCTTGTCTGGGTCCATAAGGGAGCACACACCAAAGCTCATGCAACCCAGCAGCGCACTCATCCTGTTGATACAGAGGGAGAGACAGACAGAGAGAATAAATAAGTAGGTAAAAATCAATTAATACCCCTAAGTAAAGCCGATGTGTCATCTAACTCAGGTTTGACATCTGAACGGGGTTTTTTATCCTCCAAAAGCGTTCAATCTGACAGACCCGACCACAAATACAAACTAATCAATGTGATGTTGTTTAAAGTTTTATAGTGTTTTTCATCTTAGTCTCAGATTTTGTCAAACATAATCTTGTCCCACAATACTGCACAGACTTATTTATTATGAAAAGGATAGGGTAAAATGTATCCCTTGGGTGAAATCGGTCTTGTCAGAGCCATAATAAACCATAATGAAGATAAACAAAACAATAAAAAGTTTAAAGCAGTACAAATGTGTTACTTGGGAAATATTATTCATGAATATGTCACCATACTGTCATTGAACAAATATATTATCAGAGTTACTGGAGTCTGTGTCTGTGGCACCAGAGGGGGTGGGGATGTTTAATTATGCATACATGAAAAAAACAGTTCTTGACAACCTCCCAGCTGGACAGGACTAATGCAGCTGCTGATGCTGTTTTGAGGGCAAACTGGCCGTCAGCACAAATGAACACCTGAAATGTGTCTTGGCTCCACTCAGAAGAATGAGCCAGTGACCGAAAGCTGCAGCTGCATTGACAGAACGTCGTGAAGACAACGTTGAGTTTTTAAAATAGCCTGTTCTACCAGAAACTCCAGTGTCTCCAGACTGAGCTCTGTTAAAGTTATTTCACCATAATAGTCAGCCAACAAAACATAATGTTCTGTGAGTCAGTACTAACTGTAGGCAGAGTGGTGCTTTGAGCTAAATGTTTACGTCAGCCTGCTCGTGATTTCAATGGCAATGTTAACATGCTGATGTTAAGCACGTGTAATGTTGAGCATGTTCACCATCTTAGTTTAGTCTATTTGATATATGCAGTAAAAACAAAGCACAGCTGAGTCTAATGGGAATGTTTGTACTTTTGCAGGTATTTAATCATAAATCAAGTATTGTACAAATTCAAATAACCTGACGATGCTGACTAGATGAAAAGTTAAGCGATTATCAAAGTGATTATAATCTGAGAGGGACAATCTATGCACCAAATTTCCATCCAATTGTTGTTGTGACATTTCACTCAAAAGCACAAATATGAACTTCATGGTGACGTTAGGGAAACAGTCAGTAGGATTCATCCTCTGGGTACCATGAATATTTGTACCAAACTCAATGGTAATCCATCCAATAGTTGTCAAAACAGGAAGATTTAGCTTTGAGTTACACAGAGTTAAGATGACTGTACCCCCCAACACAGCTATGTACCTTCATCATCTTGAATCTCTACAATTTAGTTATTTTTATGTTTAACTATCTGTGCAAAATACATAAAATAACAAAATAAATGATGCATAATGGCAACGGCTTATTCAAAGGATTTTTTGTTACAAACAATACTGTATATAGTGTCAAACACTGATCAAAGACTGTGAAGCCTTCAATCTGCCACTGCTGTGGATAAACATTCTGTGAAGCTGGCAGAAGTCCACATAAGACATGTTTGGCAAAATATGGATCTTTTGTAGATAAGAATAAGAGATGACTGAGCAGGGGAGCAGTGGTCATCTTAATTTAGTGTTGCTCCTATCATCAACCTTACCCCTTACATAAGCAATACTTTGTGTCTGTAATGATTAACACTGCGAGGGATGCCCAAAGTCTGACAGGAGTTATCATTTAGGTGAATACTGTATCTATTTTTAGCTGCACTCTGTGTCAGTGTGTCCATACATTACAGGACTGCTCACATTCATGTAAGGATCAGATGGGTTTGGCTACAGCAGCACCTTGGCCAATGTTCTGTGGAGTTTAAGAGGATTCGCTGAAGTGGCACTGCTGCCCACAACTTCTTCACAGCAGCACAGCAGACGGGAGAGTTGAATAAGCACATGTTCATGACATTTCAGGATGGACTTTATTTAAAATTGCTTCTGTGTAACACCTGAGTGGTGCAAGGGGTAAATATCACCCCTGCAGAGACCACAGGTTTGATTGATGATTGCGGTGCTTCCATGTTGGTCGTGCATTCCAACAACCACAATTGACCACGTTTGCAGTTAAGAAAGATTATTCTCCTTTTTTTTAGACATTGGTGGTTCATGAGCTGCTTTTACAGTTTATGTAGGCATGCATATTGCCTGATAAGACAATATCTTGGTCTGTGTTGCCACTTTGTACAACCCTATGTTTTATAATTTCAGCAGCCTCAACGGCATTACATATAACTTTTGTCTACAGAGCAAAATCCTAGCAGTATCTAGTCTCCACCTAACCATTAAATTAGTGCTTGTAACAGACTTGGCAGTTCCATCTCATAGCTGACATGTGGGGTTATTTGAAATGCAATACAGTCCCTAAAAGTTCCAAGATACACATTTTTTCCTGTTTTCTTTCCTCTCACTGCCTTCGCTCTCAGGGGTAGCAGCTTCAGAGCTGACAAATAGGACAGGGATACAAAATTGTCTTTTCAACACAGTCCTTTCATGTGCAACAATGTATATATTGTAATACTGCTTTGAATGCTATAAATGTGTGCTGTCCTTGGGTGTATGAGCGGGGGCTTATTCAACAGGTTTTGATCTCAAGGTCTTTCCTTGAGCAACTCCACATCAAAGCTGTGGATGGAGTTAGTCAGTTCACTGCCGTTCATCCGAGGTGACAGACTGCAAGCGCTGAACAGATGCTGCCCTGGTTTATAGTAAAGACTACAATATTGTCCTAGCTTGACAGAGCATCTCAAGAATCCATGGTTGTGTGTGAAATGGCTCTGTGTGGATTTGAAGTATGTGAACAAGTCGGCTAAATACAGCTATATGCAACATAACCAATCTGCACAAAGAAAATGGGAGCATGTAAGAGTCTACCTCTTTCATCTTGTAGTTAGGTTATACCTATTACCAGAAGAAGGGCAGAGTGCCCACAGCTTTCAATAAATCAAGTCATTGGGCAAGCTACACTTCTCACTTCACTAAGACTCAAACAAACTACATAATAAAATACATACAGTATCTAGCAAACATAGAAAAATATTGCTTTAACAAATGTGTGTTATTATTGGAAACATTTGTTCATACTGGCTTTTCCCAATTAATACCATGGGACATTTGGTGTGAATGAGGCTGAATTGCTTGCCAAAGATGAGTAAATCGCTCTTAATCTGTGTCCCAGAAACTGTCCCAAAAAGATAATTATCTTTATAATCATTCCATGATCTAAACTCAACCCCTCATGTAAGCCTGCCCCTGTATACAGTACATCTGTAAACATCCATTCAAATACATCCTGTACGTTGTATTTTGTTTTTATTCAACTGAAAGCCGCAAGAATCATTTAAAGAAAATAAAGTAGATCACAGTGTTCTATGTTCATGGCAGAGATGTAGCACACATAGCAGTAATGTTTTTTATGTGTCATCTTAATACAACATAGCACAAAAAATTGTGATTCATTCAACCATATGTCCCCCTTCCCCAGCAATGACCCTGTTTCAGCTTAAGTCTGGTAAAGCAGGGAGGCGAGAGTAACACATTCACTCTGCCAGATTCAGAAACAGCCATACAAAGAATATACACACACACACACACACACACACACACACAGACCAACACATAGAATCATGCAGCAGCATCAATTATAAAATTGTATTTTACTGCCCTAGTGGGAAGCTTTGTTCCTGTGCATGTGGTGGTGTGCTAGTGTGTTACAGCTTCTTGAAAATTAACATTTTAAATACGAGGTTAAATGAAACTATTATCATCGTTATCACTATTATCATCACCTTTACCAACAACATTAACGTTCCCAGTAGGTACCTTGTTATGGAGTCAGAGTTCCACATTGTGAAGAGCAGTCTCTTATGAAGGTCCCCTTCACTGACAACACTGAAAACAAAAGAAAGAAACAGTTCCACTGAAACTTTGCACAAACATTTGTTTGGTGTCAGTGGCACTTGAAAGCCTACATCTGAGAGTCAAAAGAGTGTATGTATAGTACAGAGGTGGGCATGCTTTTATTTACATATTCTTCACATCCACTTAATTTTCCAGCACATAACGTCAGGTAAAATTGGTGGATTTGCGAGGAAACATAAAATCTGAGTTAATCAACACAAAGGACTAAACTGTGTGTTTAATGAAGCTACAACTTATTATTATTATTTATTTATTTTATCTTACAATGGTATGCCACACTTCTGGGAAATGTCATGGTTGTATAAACTGATTGAATGCTTACAAGTAAAAGGTTTGTAAGAAGATGGGGTTCCGACACTGAGGAACCATTCGAGTCTTCTGTCTGTCTGTTGGATCACTGTCTGGGAACATGCCAACCTGAGGAGGACAGCAAAACAAACACAGACAACCATTGTCTTACAGTTCCCACAAGGGCTTTTTTGTATAATTCTGTACGGTGGTGCATACCTTAACATAAGAGTCACATGGCCTCTGGCACTCTTCAGCCATGCCTCTAGCCTCTAAAACTGTGAACATATAGAAATAAAACTGAATAAATCATAATTTTGTATTCACATCAATTATGTTTATGCACATTACATCTTGTAGAACTAACATGGACCAACAACAGCTGTTCTCCACCATAAAGTTTAGTATGGCTCCAATTCTGTATGGTGTACAATATATCTGAATGAACACACTGTTGCTATACAGCTACAAAAACCTTTGCTCATGTAAACCATGTGTGCATGTGTTTTAAGTCCAGAAAGTATCAAATGTAGAAGCATATTTGGGATATGCACTGGTCAAGCTGCTGTGGTTGGGAAAAAAATGGGCTGCCATGTTTAATACAGCTTGCCTGCTTCCCATTAACTCACCCATGTTTTTGTTTGTGGTTGAAGTACGAAGAGGAAGAATAAGAGGTTGTGTGACTGCTGAAATAACAAACTGTGAAAATGATTTGCAAGAAGTATTTCCAGTGACTGAAAACCAACAAGGGAAATCTGCATACTTTATAGAAACAGCTGCTCAAGTTGCGTGAGTAAGTCAACATTTGATGCACTTTCCTACTTTATCCTGTGCCAAAGCACAGCAATCAAATGAGATTTCATCCTATTTGTGTTTGCTTTGGGACAATAACAATACATGACAGGGCTTTACTGGCTTCCACATGCTGCTCAAAAACCACCTGAACGATGAGAAATGAGGCTATATCTACTTTAACATTTTGATGAACAGATCTTTCTCAGGATATTACAAGATAAGATACAAGACCAAAATGTGAACTTAACTGCTATGTAAAGCTATCAAATATAATAACTGTAGGTACAGTGATGCAGAAATATAATCTCAACATTTACACTTTTTAAATTATATTACTAATTATTTTACATAGAACCATTGGGGTCATGATATGAAACAACAGAATATGTACATGTAGGTACAGCTGAAAGTATAGAGGACAAATTAGGCTGTTAAATTAGTAGACAGAATTGCAATCTGGGCTCTGTGTTATTCTATTAAACTCACATGATATACAGTATAGTCTGTGATTTTCTGAGAAATATAAAGAATGTGCATCTTTGTAATGAAAATGTATGTGTGCAATTAGTTTAATAATTCCTTATTTTCAGTAAAATAGTCATTTACGGCCTCTGTACACCATGGGGTTGCCAATCTGCTGTGTAGCTTTTGACTATAACTGATTGCCATTTCTGATTACCTTCAATAAAACCTGATGACAAACGTAAAATCTCTGAAACTCAATGCAATACACAGCCACATAAATAGCATATTGGTTGTTGGTTTCACATACAGGTTTTTATATGACAAACAGCAGCCATCGTTTCAGAAATAAATATACTAAATTGCAGTGTATTTATCACACTTTTGTTATTTGAGATGTGTCAATCAAACTCTATAGTAATTTTTTGAGGACATGGTCAGTGATGGTGTTGTAGTGAGCTGCGAGGTGTTTTTAATATTCTGTTTCCCACATGTATGTAAATTGGAGTGGACAAAATTAGATACTGAGATATTTTGTCAAATGTGGCACGCAACAGACAAGAGTGGACGAGAACAAATAATGAGAAAAACATCTAGTTTGGCATCTGATGAATAAATGGCCATTCACTCTGAGAAATGACAGGGGCACAAAAGATGCCGAGAGGGGAGATGGAGAACCACAAACAAAAGTAGGTGGGTGCATGGCTTTGGTTGCTGGGAGACCAAAACAAACAATCACTTTTGTTGGATTAATGTACCCAGCTACCTTCCCGCCTACCCACGCCTTTTCTCATTAATGGTTGTCTGTCGTGGTTCGAGAGGTGATCTGTACTGTGCCATTCAATATTTGACTTCATATGCTGCAAATCATTAGTGCTATACAAATGAAATTGCCTTTGCCATATCATTTTTCAATGTTTTACATATATTTGATCAATATTCCACCAGCCTCAAGCAGGCACATGCTGTATAGTAAGCTTATTAAAATGCACAGGGAACAAAGTGTTTCTCCACAACAATGTCTCTCTGTATGAACAGCCTTTAAAAGGACTCACCGCTAACAACAAGTGCTTCATGCTCTTGGATGATTGACAGCTTCAGCTGACCTTTTGAAAATAAGAGAATGTTATGAAGGGGTAACAGGTTATTATTGTTGATTCATAGTTTATATTAAGAAAATGATTCAACGTTTTGGGAAATACACTTATTTGCTTTCTTGTGGATATTCATACTACTCTCATATCTTACTGTTGCCTGGCAATGTAGTCATCGCACCTGGACAAGAAATAGTCCAGCACTTATAATCACTGTAAAACCAGCCAGGCTAGCAGTTTCCCCCTGTTTCTAGTCTTTATGCTAAGCTAAGCTAATGGTCACCAGGCTGAAGCTTCATATTTGACAGATACTGTATGAGAAAGGTATTAATCTTCTCATCCAACTCAACAATAAAGTGAATAATCATATTTCCCAAAATGTCAAACTATTCCTTTATCACATTTGATAACAGGGTATACTTTTGGAATAATGTAAATACAGATTTTATTATCAGGACTATATTTCATTTACCTTTCAAAAATTTAAAAACAATACCACATGGATCCTTACACGAAATTGAACTTGACAACGTTAGAGAACTGGCAGAAGAGGAAGCACGAGCAAACAGTTTTGAAAGTGCAACCCACATGCAAACCAAAATTGGTCAAATAAAATTGAGGGCCAGTAGCCTCTGTGTGTGTGTGTCTGTGTGTGTGTGTGTATATATATATATATATGGCTGCAGAAATCTGTTCAAAGCTTATTTTTTGTTTAACTTACTTTAACCTTTTTTTGGGTTAAGGATCGCATGTGTGTGTGTTTCTGTGTGTCCACTGTCTATCATCTGTCACTTTTCCCTTCCTCACTCACACTCTGTCTGCCGGTTTCTCTCTTTCTCTCCTTTCCTGCAAGTCTCCTACTTGTTAGCCATATTGACATGGCCACTGCTAACATTGGCTTTGTGCTAAATTAATCCTGCTCATAAGAGCACGGTCTCAAGCTAATATGTGGGAGACTCGTTGTGTGATAACGCTGCTGGCACTTCAGAGCTTGGGTACAAGGGATGTTTGTCGTTCCCACACTGAACTTGGCATGGTTTTGCGCTGCTGGCTGCGGTAGAAGAACAAAGTGAAAACACTGTTTGAAATATCTTCCTGGTACGTCTGAACCTAAAAGTAGTTATGGAGCAGGCTCAAAAACACCAAACACAATATGTAGCACACTTCAGGTATAAATCAAACCAAATGGATAATGGTAAATGCAGACTGACACAAGTAAATACTGACTATTGTACAGTAGGTCCAAGACTGTAGGAAAGTAACATACAACTCTAACATACAGTATGGAGCGTTTTGTGCAGAAGACTGATCAGTAAAAGCAGGTTTGTAATCAGTCTATGTTTATAATCCATGTAATTAAACACAGACTGACAAAATATCATATAGATTAGTGTTATTGCTTTTTCTGGTTTTGCAGTTTGGAAATAGGTGTTCACAAACACCAATTCTGCTCCCCATGATCAATAGAATTACAGTAAAGCAGTGTAAGATGCTTTTCCTTACAAAAGAAAAATAAATCTGAAGCACTCTTTTTTGTGTTTTACATGGCTCAAAAGCACAGAATACAAAACAGGGTAGGGAGTGGTATTTAACAGAACTTAATTAAGCTCAAATTAAGTAAAATCCTTTCCTGCTCCTTGTGCTGCACTGCATGGAAATTCCTCCTGTCTAAGTGGACACAACATGCTTACAATGTTGTTTAAATCGCCAAAAGGGTTTTCATGTTTGTAGCAAACAGGCAGTAAGAGATGTGCTTTTCCTTAATTCTTAAAACACTGCAGGTGAGACAATGAAAAAGGAATTTACAGTCAATACATTGCTCCAACAGATAGAATACATTAGCCTTATTTGTAAAAACGGCTTATACAAAGAAAGAAACAGAATAACCAGCAAATATCAGTAAGTTGGGGTGTTAACAATGGAAGATAAACATGTAAAGGTTTTTGAAGACAAAAGAGGAAGGAGAGAAGAATAAGGAGGCACAAAAGACAAGAGAGCTATCATTTTTAGAAAGCAGATTGCCTGTAAAACTGGAACACCAACATTGCAGAAGCAGAGGTTACAGCCTGCAAGAGTAGGAGTGAATTAATAGGGCATGGCAAACGAGACAGCACTGTGGGTCAATACATGCACAAATGAAAACACACCCATGACACATGAACACACGTGCAAATACACATCCAGCACATTTACAGTATGGATTTATGGCCACTGTGCACCCATCAATTAACCCTGTCTCCTACAAGTTATGTTCACGTACAAATATATTGTTTTTAATGATTTTGGAGTAAATGCAGGTTGAGGTTTGGAAGGGGCCGGCAATGACATGGAGCCAAGCCTGCAGTTCTAAAGATGTCTAATGCTTAACTAACTTGAAGCACGAGACAGGATGCAAACCCCTGTCCCTACTATTAAAGTCACATGCTTTGTTGGCTACACCATCCGCCATAACCCCAACCCTACTAGTTTTTGCTGCGTTATTTGAACGTTAAGCAGTTGGACTTTGTGTAAACATATACACACACATACTGTAGTCTCCATCCCAAATTGAAAAACAACCTAATTTTGCGAAACAAACCGCAGATAAAAACTCACTCACTTGTCTTACTTAAAGAAATGCCTTCAAAGACTGTTTTCTGATGCTGAATTAAGAGAAAAAGAAACCTCTGAATAATTACTAGGATTTATGCGTGACTACCCAATCTACTACAATCAGAGACATTTCCATCAAGGAATAAAGTTCAGCTGCCATAAGAAAAAAATTATTAAATGTTGTTGGAGTTAAACAAATCCAGATGACTGATGAATTTACCCTCTGAGGCAAATTTGTGATTGTGGACTATATAAATAAAACGGACTTGACTTGGATTGCTGCTGCCAATCTATTGAGGATCTTAAGCAAAGTCCTCATCCACTGCTTCGTCTTTTCTGAAAAGAACTGAATGCACCCTTGGGTGGCAGAGATGCCATCCTCAGTCATGAAGCTGATGTGCTGATGTGCATGGCAGAATTTAGAGCAGGAGTGAATTTAAAATGCCAGGCTTGTACAGGTGAAAGAAGGTCAAGGGGAAGCAAGCCTTTAGTGTTAGGGAGATGCCAACCTTATAACCTTTACAGAGAGAAAGACAGAGAGTCTGTAATTAAAATAATGCAGCATAATAAAAGGTCTCGAATGAGAGTTTTTATAGCAGCAGTAAAAAATAATGAATCCCCTCAACAATAAAAGTATTCAGCACTTTGAATATATATATTTGAATATACTGAAAAACTGAAAACTACACTATAAAACAAAAATTATAAACTCAACTATGGTGCTTAAGAAAATATTTAATACTTGACTACAAAGTTCAAAGAGACTCAATTTAATTTGCTAGTGTTTGCTTTTAAGTAGAGTCACAGTGCTGTAAAGACCCAGCTATTCACAAAGCTACAAACACCTTTCGTGTACCTGGAAAGATAACTTTCCTTGAATCCTTGTGTAACTTCTATTATTTGCTCCACTTACTCTTATACTCACCAGCCCCCACTGTCAATTTACAAACGTAATTGCACTGCGCTTTGGGACAAAGCTAACCTGGCATCGCCAGACTAATTCGCAAATGTGTATTAGTCTGGAACCTCTCAGTTCATTTTTGATTTCCAAGCGGTGTTATCAACGGGCGCAGACAACCAATCAGAGCAAAGGAACACCGTCCTGTCGAACGGTACGTCCTGTCAGAAGTAGGGCAAACACACATTTCTTATCAACATAACGTTTAAGTGCAGTTGCTTATTCTTCTTTTAGAGAAAAGAAGTCTGTTTAATACTGCCGTTGTAGCCAGATGGGAAATGGCAGCCGCCATATTGGATATTTACAAAGATGCTTCAACAGTGCTCCTCTCCATCAGTCATCATATTAAACCCACATCATACTAGATAAATGGTTGTGATTGGCTCGGCCAGATACCTGAAACTACGAAATCACCCTAAATGGGAGAGGGGCCAGACGTATCTGTCAGAGCAAATAAAACATGAGCTCGCAGATTGGTCTGGTTCCCAGGCTAGGACAAAGCTGTGAATGCTTCCCGAGTTAGTTGACCTGCAAGTAAAAATGCCACAAAGTTTTCATATTGGTATCTTAAAAACACCACAAACATCTCATGTTTTATTGATGATGTTGTGAATGGATAAAATGCATGATATTAGCCTGGAAACAATATTGCATTTTAGTAAGACATGGAGAAAGAGGTTGAAGGAAGGAGACAAAGAAGATACAAAAGCCTACAGCCACCAAAAAGAGATGCAAGACACTAAGATTGATATTGACAGTGCGGGTTACTCCCTATGTGACTCCCCTTCTGAGCCTATTCTTGTTCATGTGCCAGCTCAATTAGGCTACAAACTGTTGTTGCATGTCCAGTTACTGGACATGAGTACAGCCAAGTCAGCACTAATCTATCATGAATTTTGTATAAATTCAGATAACATCTCCAACCAACCAACCTACTGACTGTGATATTTTTATGCAAATCTTACACACACCAAAGCACACAGTATATCTCAGACTAAAACTACATACAAACATACATACTGTATATATACATGTTTACTGTATATGACAATATTCATACTATATGTTATGGCTCCCTTTGAACTGCCAAATGTGTCAGATATGAAGAATTCACTTAAACATCTGGGTTTCCATGTCCAGACTTAAAAACGGCAGCATCCATTTAGCCACACTGTGTCAGACAACAACATGTTTGAGATTTTTTTCCTAGTTTGTCATTGCAACAGTCACTGATGCTGTCACTCAAGAGGATGCTACTGTACACTGCCATGTTCCTCTGAGGCTTTAGTCCTGATTCAATGCTGATAACAACCCAGGGACATAACTAAAGAAGAGGACACGCAGGTTATGTACTCTTCTTTCTAAAAAGGTCCCCTCGCATTTATTCCACTCAAAGACACAATCAATTCAGGAATCGAATGAAAAATATTTTCTCAAAAGTACAGAATGTAGCCCTGAAATACATCTTCAATTAAATTACCAGAAAAAAAGGGAGAAAAGGACCATTCTCTAGCTGAGAAGGTTATCAAGTATATCTGTGTGTGTGTGGCTCTTCGTTAGCCTGTACCTCGTACCCGTCCACTCTCTGCTTTAATAGGCTTTGCTGCTTATTTGTCACATTTACATTTGAAAACCTGTGCCCCACGAGCACCCAATAAGGCCAAACCGAGGGACACTGTTGGTCTTTATGTGACAGTTAAAGTAGCCATTATCAGCAGAA
The DNA here is from genome assembly GCA_031216445.1 of Lateolabrax maculatus. Classification (NCBI taxonomy): domain Eukaryota; kingdom Metazoa; phylum Chordata; class Actinopteri; order Acropomatiformes; family Lateolabracidae; genus Lateolabrax; species Lateolabrax maculatus. Next base: position 9,404,235 of record CM062219.1, read on the forward strand.
AGGAGCGAGAAAGGAAGCTGGAGTTAATCCGTGTGCTGTAACATTTTCAGTGAGAATGGGAGGGTTTTGAAAAGTTGGGAAACTGCTGTGTATAGGATTCAAAGTTTTCATCTGGGGCGAGTGCCAGTTCATCTTATTTGATCCAAGGGGGAACAAAGAACCGATTTGATGAGAGCCACAGAAGGTGTCCTCTCATTTCCTTGCTAAATGTCTTTTAACCGGCTTGTTATATAACTTCCCAAAACTCATCTTCTTCCGTGTTAGCTGCCAAAACTAGTGAGATTGAGCTCTAATCAGAGGAGTAGATCAAATGTATTGTGCCCATTGAATTCATAGAGGCAGACACCTATATGTCAGACCCCAATATGCTTTGACAGACAGAACAGTAAAGCATTATTTGATGGCTTTAAAGAGAAAGGTCTGGGGAAATTCAGCCTCTGCAAGACAGCACATTTCATATCTCTAAAAGGCCTTGGCCTGTGTTTAATATTTAATCATCTGAAAAGCTCTGTGCACTTTAATCATGACGAAAAGGAACTTCCATCAATTGCACATAATCATTGACAGGCTTAGCCATTCTGAGGACGGGAAGAGAGATAAATGGTCCGGGGAGAAATATGGAAAACACAAAAGACACAATCTATTTTCTTGGTAAAAAGCTGATATATACAGTAACAGGAGGGTTAATTGAGGGTAAGTAGAATAGTTTGAGACGATTCTTGTGACTGTCTAAAGAACATCCATCTCTGACAAATAACAATAATACGCATGCAAAATAGCATTAACTTCCATCTTGGAGACTAACAAATCCTTAATTTGAAAACTACAATGTCCATTTGTTTAGTTTGTTGTTATTCAACTAGTCTAAATTGCCTATAAAAATGTGAAGCCTGGAGCTATTAAATGGAGAATAGGTTTTGGGCTCGAACAATGTTTGACACTTTATAACCAAATGATCTTTGGTCTTTTGGTAACATTATTATCTCTGGTTTAGACCTAATGATGTTACATCAAAAAGTCAGATTTACCAACTATCTCATTTTCTGTAGAAGCATCTCTTGTATTCAATGCAAATTTGAGACCTGGTTCTCTGATTTCTGAGTTGGACAATCAATAATATTCATCATAAATACTGACTAGAAAAGAACCGTAAGAATAAAGTACAGTGATAAATGAGGTTGGTGTCTAATCAATATCCCTTTAAAGCTTTTAAAGTTTATCTTTAAGTCTGACAAGCCCTCTTCATTATTTCAGTGTTTCTCTATCTGTTCTCCAACATCTTTTCTCTTGTTCCCTTCTTCTCTCCCTTTTTCTTTCCACCCTTCATCAGTAACTTTTCTGTCTTTTCCTGTCTCTGGCTGACTCAAGCATAGCCTCAAACCCCAGTCAGTGGTGCAGTAATCAACTCTACAGTGCAAGTTTGACAGTCAAACAAAAGGTAGTAAAATAAACAAATGCGGAACAAAAGAAGAAAGTTAACTCAAACCACTCGAGTCAGTGGTTACACATCAAAACTTGTCAAGTCCCTTTTTTCCAAGCAGAAAACTGGACCTTTTTCTGTTACTATTAGGAAGCAAAAACATTTGTGTCCCAGTTGTTAGTAGCCTCAGCGTGCGACTGTAAAGTTGTTAAGATGTTTTTTTTTGTTGTTTGTTTTTTGTGTTACAGAACAGTCTTAAATGACGAGAATTACGGGTGGAAAAAAGTGGCAGAAGTTGCAACCACCTGCACATTCACAGTACATCAGTGAAGTTTTCTGCTTCCACATGTGTAGAAAGTATAAAATGATCAGTGAAGGAAATTGTTGTCAAATATTCTAAACACATGAACAATTGACAACACTCTATATATACCATATCATGCAAAGAACTGCAGGTTCGATTTGTAGAAAGGAAACCTATACTGTGGATAAGCTTCAGATGCCTGAGGAGAAGTGAAAACATTCTTGATTCCTGACCAGGTTGGTGGCTGTAATTCGCTCTTTGGCAGTGAAACATCTTTCCCTGAGGGTGACCACAGACACACTTTACCAAACAATAGATGCTTTCCGGTAGAAGTAAAGCTCATGGCAAAGTTTGACCCAGATCTAAAAGGGTACACTATCAGAATGAACTCAGTGAGTCCCAAAGTGGGAAGATCACGCATAACATAACAGATATCAGAAATCAAAGTATTAACTTTATTGTTTTAGATATAATGCCAAATGTCAGGCATACCGAGCAAGGCTTGTTAAAATGGACCACACACAGACACCACAAATCATTCAGTAAGGTCCACAGAGGAAAACTTGTGATCTCTCATTTTGACTTGTCTCCAAAAGCTAAATATCATATTTGAAGACTGCAGAGGTCAGGCATGTGAGTGTGGGGCTGACATGACAAGGAAGAGGTGTGTCCCAGCAAATTATTTGGGCCATATGGGTCAGATATGGGTGTAGCCAATACAGCAAAAAGCTCCCAAGATGCCTTTGGCTACTCTGGGTACCTCCATAAACCCTTGTTTTCTATTTCCACAAAGTAATGGGATATGTTGAGAAGCCAGGTAGTTAGGACGCAAAACTTAGCAACAGAAACAAGATGGGAGAGCTTATTGTCCTCCATTCATTTGGAATATAAATTATCTTGTACATAAAAGCAATCTTTGTTTATACTGTAACTTTTACTACAAAGCTGTGTGGAAATTAATCCTCTGAATAGGCCTTTAATGTCAGCCACAGTCAGAACTTCCCCCCCAGACCTCCTCCTGACACACAAACACATGCATGGCAGGCATAAAATACACAATTGTAACCGCACCCCTGTAATACCTTATACATATTCATTTGTGTGAACAGGTAAATACTGGATAATGGATGAGGCTTTAGTCTTACAGCAAACAGTGCAGGTGCGCCCTCCTCCAGTCTGGCTAGTACCCTCCATAAATGATTCAGGGTGTCACCAGATAAGGAGGGGCAGCCTCATTACCAGACCAAAGGACTTGTTGCAACATTGGAGCCCACTTGTTGCTTTGAGTAATATGCTTCTCATGTTAAACACGCTGCAGGATCGAGTGTCTGTACCGGCACACCTATTCGACACAGACCTTTATACAACATGGACAAATTCCTTTACTGTCACTATGATGGATTAAGACAAACAGACAGACACTCTTTTGTACTTTTTCGTTTGTTCGTCTGTTATGGATACATCCCAAAAAACGTCTTATAAAACTGTCACATACTACAGTATAAAACTACAGTCTATTTTCCTCAGCAAAAAAAGTGAAAAGGAATTAAGCTCACCATGGGTACTGAGGAGGAAGGACGATGTCTCGGGGGAGTTGGCAGGGGGCTCCCGCAGGGAGACTCTGAGACAGGTCATCTCGGAAAGAACATGCTAGCTGCCACTGTAGACGAGCTGGTTTCAGCAACTATAGAGAAGAAACGAAACTTGATGCTCGTTTGTGTGTGTGTGTGTGTGTGTGGGTCTGTGTGTGTGTGTAGGCATGCAGTTAAGGACAGAGAGAGGGAGCACAAAGAAAAGGGATTAAAAACATTTAATAAAGGTTCTGTGTGTATCTCTTTACAATTTTTCCAGTTAGACCTGGTGCTCCAGCCAGCGGTAGGAGCCAAGCCCCATGTTGGATCTAGCGGTCAAGACTAGATCAGTGATTCATTTTTATCTGCATACAACAGACATTTCAATCTGCACAATAGACATAAGACCACATATATTATATCACCCATAACTGCATTATATGTGCATATGCACAATATGAACAAAAGTTCAAACACTTTGTTCCTATTTACTGCATCATGTTACTCCATAGCTTCCTCATTTACACAAGTGGAATATTCTATAAACAGGATTTTATAATTATCTGCCCTAAAAGGGGACCAAATATAGTTTGTAAAGCACATACAGTAATAGTGACAGTACTTAGTTTAGTTACGGTCTTTAAGTCATCGCTGAGCAGCAAAAAAAAAAAATCATTATTAAATGAATCTGCATAAAAGCCTGTTTAGCAGGGTTCATCTAAATATTTTGACTAATTCTGTTTAATCCGCCTGTTTTTTATTGGTGCTGATAAGCCAGCTATTGGTAAATGAGAATATTGTTACAGAAAAGACTGCTTTCTATTATAACACAGCAGTTTCCTGGTTTTCTATGGGTGGGTTGGTTTAACACCATTCGAAGCCAACGAGAGACAACATGGGCTACATTCACTATGCTGTTTACGACTGTACTTGGCAGCTGTCAGGTGGATTGCAGCCACTTGACAAATGTACACAGACAAGATTATTAACAACACGTGAGAGCCCAAGGTTACCTTAACAATGTCTGCTCAGTTTTCAAGCCTTTTCCTGGTAGTTCCCAGAAAAAAATGTATTGTTGAAAAAAAATGTACAATTGTATTGTATGTAATGTAAAAAGTATTTCACTATTTACTTTAATGGCATTTTACTTGTTATTCATAAATAAATATGTAAAAAAATTAATAAACATTAAAGATGTTTAGAAAAAAAGAAGGTTATATGCCATATTAATTCAAGCCAACAAGCAACAAATAACAAACAAGGCAGACAAAGCCTCCAGAGCAAACAACAAAATAATAACAAAAAACATGTTTTTAATACAGAGATTAAATCATCAGTGACTGTGAGCTGTAGAATAGATAGAATTCAGACAGTGTTGTGGTTGTGTGGCAACAATCCAGATTACTTCCCAGCACGATTTAACACACCTCGGGGTGAAATGTGACACAACAGCCAAAGCAGCTGCAGATTATTTTGACATCTTTCCCAGTGGCAGTGTACCAGTAACCCAGTGATGACCTTCTGTGCTAATCCTGGTTACCAAACTGCCCACCCACCAAGAAGGTATCCAAATCAAGCTTTATTTAACAGAGATGAAAAAAAATTTGGTTGTTGAATTGCCTATCGTTTACCACACAGTGTCCAAATTCAAATCAGCGGGTATTGTACACACAGCATGCTCAAAACAATAGCTTTCACTCAGAGAAACTAAAAATATCTCTCAATTTATCTCTTGCTCCTGCCTCTTTTCCCTTCCTCAGGACTTTGAAAAGTCATAATCATTTTCCTTTCATTCTATCCCTCCACAAAAAGCCCCTGATTCTTTTGGTCCTTATCAGTTACAGCAAAGGGAAAACAAAGGAGTTCTCTGAAACTCATGCTCTGCTTCCCTGGAGGGGAAACTGGGCAGATAATGCTACTGTGGCATGGCATGGTCTGTGCATCAGGACATTTTTCTTTGCCCAACTCCTCTCAAACTATACCATTCTATATTTACATTTACAGATTTTATATATACAGTAAGTATATCATCCCTCTGATAGGTACAGTGTATAGGTACTGTACAATAAGTGTGTAGTGGGGTCAGCAATTGGGTTCAAGGGCCAGCTTTTTCAGGATTGTTCACTGGGAAGTGGTTTCACACAGTGGAAACGCACGCCTGTGTTTGCGATATGTTTTGTTTGATATTTTCTTATAAAAAAATAAAGTAGTTTGGACCCAAAGAGTTACAGCAGCTTACGTCAACACCCATTTGGCAAAAACAATTACAGATATATTATATACATACACATAATGTATGTGCTATGTTGCACTACACTTGAGATTTAATTGAGTGAAGTTATTGAAGTTATCCCCACGTTCTGTTACTTATCTTGTACCGAGGAGCAGCCCGGCACAGTTGCTTCGGTTTGAACTCCTTTGTCTTTGCATGGGGGCACTGCGATTTACACGAACCTTGTATTTATATTGTTATTTACAGTTGATTTATTAAAAAACAATTAAAAGTTCTGATATAAACTATAAACACAAACAAATATTTCAGTTTGGATGTCCAGATTTGGCCCAAGGGGCTACCACAAGCAGTTTTGACCCTGGATGGCCAATATCACAAGCATCAAGTTGTGGGTCACAGTGCCCTGAAGATATATATAGCAAATATTCCTATGTCCCTGATAGGTTCAGGAACTTCGGGCATGATAAGGATGTGCCGGGTAAAGGCATACAGTTTGTGCAAAGCAGAGGAGTGCGAGGAAGGGGCAACATCAGGTGCAACTGTAAGATGAAGGGAGAGGCAGGGGAGACTTAATTAAGATAGTGGAGATAAGTAGAAGAGAGCGGGACATGTTCCTCGAAGACATGCATTTTCAATTTGCGCAGGAAGATTGGGGATGACTGTGCAGTTTTGACTGGAGGTGAATTGTTGAAGGAGAAGAGGGAAGGCTCTGTGCAAAGATGTCCAGATTGCCACAGGGGGACAGCAGACTGGAGCGCATGGCTGCTTAATCAATAAAGTGAGTGACATGCTATAGAAGTCTATTAAACACACAACTAGTAACAATCAAAAAACATCAGGATGTGAGGCACTGACAGACTACAGGCAGAACAAATGCTAAATTATAGATTAAATGAAAATAAAAGCAATGAAGTTACAGATAAAACAGATTTTCAAGTAAATACTGAGACAATTAAGGTATGAAAGGAAGTGCTGTGAAGAAAGATGCAAAGTTTTGAGCTGAAATGTTTTGCTGATTAATCAATTAGAAGATTAACAGATGATTTTTGATAATTGATTCATTGTTTTAGTCGATTAACACATAAAAAATGCTTCCCACTCCTCAAATGTTAGGATTTGCTTCTTTTCTTTGTTTTATGTCACTGGAAATGAAACAAGCAATCTGAGGATGTGACTTAGGGCTCTTTTTTGACAGGCATGTTATGCTATTTGTAGACATTTTATAGACTAACTAATCAAAAAATGCACCAATAAAAAAGATGACCTGCTTTTTGACAACATTTCTTTGAGCAGTGTTTCGTTTCCTTTCTTGCACCTGGTTTTCTGAATGTGCAATTTCTTCATCCAAGCAACCCCATGAATCTGTTATCCATTTCAGGAAGACATATTGCTTTTATGAGGCTCAGGGATGTCTTAAAGGGGTCAGGCTTGCAGACAGTGCCACAGTGATGCTGTAAATCTACCGAGTCTATAAAGCAAAACCTTGAGCTTATCGCTTGTTGCATTCTAAGTGTTCCTGTTCTGTTCAACTGATATGCTGATGTGAATTACTAACTTTTCAGAATGGTAGTGCAGCACACTTTGCTCCAGGTCTCGAAGTATGTGTGTGAAGTCTTCCATAAATGTCATTGTAGAATATTCAGCAGAATAGAGGGGAAAAATGCTTATTTTCCAGTCTGAAAATGTCACAGTGACAAAGAAAGGCAGGCAGAGTGGAACGTACATAAGTACATATACTCAGTTACTATCCTTAAGTATCTTTGAGGTATTTTGTACCTTTACTCCACTACATTTCAGAAGGAAATATTACACCCATTACTCCAAAACATTTATCTGTCTGCCATAGTCACAAATTACATGCAGATTAAGATTTTACAGACAAAAACTGTGATGACGTTTTTTTTTTTGTCTGATAGTTTTTAAAGTTCTTAAGAAGGAAATACCAGCAATGCCAGCATGTGCTTCAATAAGTACAAGGAGCAAGTATAAATAGGTTTTAAGCATTAACAATCTCAAAAGGACAAATCATCTTTCTCCCATTCTATACCTACAGTTGCCTGAAAATTTAAGAAAATATTTTTCCTGCCCCTTCACTGAAAGAAAACGAGGGCATACTGAACACTTATCCTTGCTGAGATGTGGAACCAATTTCCTTTTTTTTTTATCTGTTTTGTATTCTTTACAGCTGCACTAAACCTGTTTCCATTAAGTGTTAAATAAAACACCATTTGGCCCAAATCTGTATACAAGTGAAGATTATTGCAGTCAACACAAAAGGTACAGAGGACAAATCACCTTGGAAGATGTTTGTGTTTTGCTACTTTCAGATATGAAACATCTCCCAGCTGGAGAGTACCTCTCACATGTTCATTCATTCATTCTTTCTTTTTATGATTTGTTCATTCATTTGTTAAGAAGGTAAAATAGTGTTTACAGAGGACTTAACTGATCCAGATTTGTTCACTCAACTCTCACTGTATCTGCAACACTGCTGGCTGTGCAGGAATTTTTGCATTTATATTAGTATGTGACTTTGTTAATTTATATTCCTATCAGAGATTAAGTCCTTATCCACCCATTTTCCATTTAGTCTAGAGTATCTAATTCTGGGTAAACCATCACAGGCACTGTAGCTCTCTTTTCCTGCCACAATGTTACATTTCATTTTAAGTTTTAACAAAAAAGACAATGGCACCACCTACTGGACATGTTATGAAATGCAATGTACACCAAATTATCATACTGTACCTACTTAGGGAAATATACCTCCTCTGGGTCCCACATGAAGAGAAAAAAAAATTACATTTATTTTAAGTTACAACTGCATATAAAATGCTGGCTAATTTCAAATGTGTCAATGTGCATATGTAATTTATTTTTGATGCATTGTATACATGTAATATGTTTTATATTTTAGTTGTATTATAAAACTACTAGAAATGTATCTCAGTTTCTTACTATACTGTTAAAGGCATATCCTGGTGTGCCTTTCTGGATAACGCTTAGTTTCTGCAACATCGACATGTGACCACAAGATCTCGCAACTGTACCGGCTACTCCACAACAACTGAGCTGGTGTATTTATTTGTTTGTACAAGTACTTTAAAGTTAATAAGGCTTAGGTGCTTCATTTTAAATATTGTTTCACTACCATGCCATTCTCTGCACAGCAGCCAACTTCATAGTTGGCAGCAGTCTTGTATTTTAAGCACACATTTGACTGGTAATGTGGGGGATGAGGACATCTGTCTGCACTATAACACATAATCCCACACACAGGACTGTGTGATCCCTGTTATATATAGAATCTGGAAAGATAGACATGTGCAACTAAAGGTGATTCTGTACCTTAGCCTTCCACAGTAAATTTATAAACAATACATACAGAATTACAGTACAGTACCGCAAACAATTTTTGAAATCCAAGGGGCGTTATCGATGGGCGGAGACAACCAATCAGAGCATGAAATGCTGTCTTGTCAGAAGTTCGGCAAACACACATTTCTTATCAACAGTTTAGGTGCAGTTGTTTGTTTTTCTTTTAGAGAAAATTTACTGTAGCCGGTGCCGACTGTGCCATATGGAGAGTGCCACCTTAGATATATTTACAAAGATGCCTGAGCGGTGCTCCTCTGTCAGTCATCGTATTAAACCCGCCTCCTACTAGATAAAGATTGTGATTGGTTAGCCCGATAAATCGGCAGAGAAATCAGTTTGAATGGGAGAGGAGCCAGACATATCTGCCAGAGCAAATGAAACATGAGCTCGCAGATTCGTCTGGTTCCCAGTCTACCAAACAATACTACATTGAAATTCGACAGACATGCCATTATATTTAATTAAAATATTTATGTAAAATATGTGTACAATAAATGAATTACGCATCTGCAATCATAATAGGTGTGCTGCATGAAATGAATTTATAATATTTTCAGTAATATTGTCTAGTCAAGATGAAGGTACTGGAAAAACATAGTTTTGGTGTCAATTAAACTTATTTTTTTATTTTCATTTATTGATGGTCCCTAAATCAGCCTCCAGCAGTGAAGGTGAGGGGGTTCTGGGAGTTGAGCTAACCGTCCTCCTGCTGCCAACACCGGGGGAAACTGAGTAGGAAGACGTAGGAGTGAAAGTCTGTCCAATATCCAACTTTAAACTTACTTCCCCGCGGTGTGGAATAAGCCATTTTTTTTGTTCCAGGCCGGCTAAAAAGTTACTGGTATCCTGAAAACATCTCCGAAACAGACATAATTGCTTGAAGAAGTGTGGCGCTGCTTTCACCCATAGCCTACCTTTTTACTTGAAGTGGGAGATGGGAGTTTTTAGGTCAAACGGGAACTGAAGACACTGTTATGAGTGTCTTAACTGGTACATGCCTTGTTTTGTCACCCTGCGAGGAACTGACATTAATGTTTTACGGATGATAAAATAAGAAAAACGCGGTAGCTCGTTGGGTTGCTGCCTACCGGCTGCTACATTCAGCGGAAAGAACTGGCGAACTGCGCATGCGCCTCCGGCAACTATGGCAACTACGTTTGGAACCAACCTACGTAGCCAACGTAACAATTTGCGTGTTGTGGGTTTTTTTTTTTTTTTTTTTAACGTAGGGCTGTGCAGTGGTTGGGAGTTGAGTATTTAGACTAACGTTACAGTTCCATTTAGCTGTAATAACTACTGTCATTGTATGGACGTTACAAAGTGGTGCAAAAGAGTATCGACTTCAGTTTAAAGACACGGAGTTTCTCCTCTTTCCACCCGGAAGCTCAGTAAGTAACGTTAAGGAGGGAGCTCCTCACATGCTCATTTGAGCTAGCAAGTAGCGGCTTGACGGCGCTCAGTGTTTTCATAACTGGGTGACACTGTCGCGAAACTTAACTTAATGTCACAGGTAATATCAATGACTGTGTTTTTAGAAGATACCTTTCACCCACCGTTTGCACGAAGAACTACAAAAACATCTAAATATTGCGGTTGCCTCGATTGTTGCTAGACTTCACGTAAGGGCTTCTGTGGATACCAACAGTGTGCGGAGACTTACTACGATCATAATAAGTAAAATCAACAATATTTTTTGACCGAGGCTAGTAGTGTTGTCGCACCCAATCTCCACTGAAAAATGTAACAGATTGATCCCTGGCAAGAGAAGTATGAAAAAAATAACACCAGGTTCATTCATATATCTTTTGACAGCCATGGAGTTTCTCCCAGTACTTGACCCTCTAGATAAGCCCAAAGAAGGAATATGGTAAGTAAATTCAGATCAAATAATTGCACTTTTTTGATTGAAGGACCTAACTTTATCTTGCTGAAATTGTTTCTTTCTCTACAGGTATTCCTTGATACCCAGGGGAAGTGCCCCAGGTGTTAGTGTGGGTCACACCTGCACATTTATTCCATCTGGAGATGGAGGAAGAGGAAGGATCCTCATTATCGGGGGAGCCAACCCCAGCGGCAGTTTCTCACATTCACAAATGATAAATCTAGGTAAAAATAAATAATCTGTCCAGTGATATTGCATTTGCTTAACTGTGTTTTATAAGCCACTCTACATAAGAGGAAACACTTTTTCACTTTTTTTTTAATTAGTCTGCATTGCTTTGACTGTCAGTGAATTTCATTTCTTGCATCTCTCATATTTGGGCTTCTGTAGATACCATCAGCTGTTTGAAGACTTCCTCCAAACATAACAAGTTAAATTTACAACAAATTTGACCTAGGCTAGGTCAGTGTATAATCTATTTGTCGTGAACTCAAAATCAGCACTGTCAAATGTGTAACTTACAGTAAGTGTAGGGAAAGGAGGTTGTGATCATGTGAAATGTTTTGGTGCTGAATTACTGCTAATTTTGAAGCCAAAACAATACAAAGTTAATATCAGGGAGTCAAGCATTGTGTACAGTGTCACTCGTCACAGCATCATATTAGTAAAACACATTTGTTATGTACTTGGCAGGGTTATTAGTGTGTTCCCTTCACATTCATGTCACACGGCTTTCTTTGCACTTATGTCCTTTCTGACTCCACCAGATAATCATGAATGGGACATCCCAGAGTGGGAGGGTTTGGAGTCACGGTATGAACACTGCAGCTTTGTGCCAGAGAGCTGCCCTCAGAGCCTGTGGGTGTTTGGAGGGGCACAGCAGAGTGGCAATCGCAATTGTATCCAGAATATACAGCTAACAGGTAAATCCCAATTTAAATTCACCTAGTAATCTGTAATCTTCATTAGTAGGATAGCACCTTTTGCAGGTTAACACACCTTCACTCAAACAAGTAACAATGCCACTTGGTTTTTAACTGTGTTGTAACCAATGTTGTTGCTGTGTTATGACCAGACAGATCGATTGTACAGCATCTAACCATAGATTTCTGTAACCTGAGTATGATCCATCCTGTACTTGTGTGTCCAGAGAGTGGGTCTCGCTGGAAGAATGTAGTGGTGAATGGCAGACCTCCCAGTCCCAGGACATACCACACCAACTCAGCCTGCCTAGAGGACAGACTGTATGTCTTTTCTGGTGGGGAAGCAGGAGCTGCACCTGTCTCAGACTCCAAATGTCATGTCTTTGATACAGGTTTGTGTTGAATTAACCAGCTGCTGAACATAATTGTATCAAGCAGTGCTTCACAGTGGGATCAGCTTTGATTGGTCATAGGACTTCATATTTCAACTTGCTAAAACACCGGTAAAACATTTAAACTTTGTAGTACATACAAAGTTTCTGAACATCAGGCATATTATTTTATCTCCAACACCCAGTTAATATTTCTATGAGATATCTTTACCACCAACACTAAGGCATTTTGCCCCACACCCCTTTAGACTAAATTACTTTTTTGAATGATCCTGGAGATACAATATAGATATTATTACCTTGTTTTGTGTTTAATTTAAGAAGTGACTAACTGGGACTTTTTAGGAGATTGTGTGACAAATTTTGATTAGCTTTTTTAGGGATAAAGAAGCTTTGTTTCGACATTGACTAACATTGAACTCAAAGGACTTGAAACACCCAACAGGTGTTTTCATTTATTTTGGCTGATTAAATCCCTTCTAAAGACTGAGTGCTCATTTGTACACTATGACTGTGCTTGACTGATATTTCCATTCCCTCTATCTTTTGTTGCACGTCTGTCTGTGTGTGTGTGTGTGTGTGTGTGTGTGTGTGTGTGTGTGTGTGTGTGTGTGTGTGTGTGCATGCATGCTCGCACAAAGCTTTTAATATTTTTGTCACACTGTAAGCATCCAGTCTGCAATTATGATTATATTTGGGGTAAAACTTCTGATTGCAAAAATGACTAAATCAGCATTTTTTGTTTTGGCAAAATAATTTGATATGAAAAAGTTTTCATTCTGTTTAATTAAAACAAATATGGACAAGAGAGAACATTCAAGCCTTTTTCACAGTAAACATTTTGAACCGTCATATCAGGAAAGGCACAAGTGTAATTAATAACTTATTTAATAATGGCTGCAGTATATTTAGGTGTGCCAGTTCCAGGGCCCTGTTTGGGTCATGCTGGCTCACTGGCAATGCCAACAGGGACACACAAATGTAACAGAGCCATCATTAATGTTATAAGTAACTCCTGCAATGACAAGTCAATGACAGTCTTCTGTGAGAAAGCATTTTCAAGGGTAAGAATCCTCAGTTAAAAAATATATAAACTTGAATCCTTACCTGATGAACAGATCCATAGATTAGAGTCATTTGTAAAGAAAGTAGTTATTGTAAGCTTTCCTGTCTGATGCTATATGACTATGTGCTATGTGAATTATGTATGCAAATGTACTGTATCTTTGATAGATTTTCTTTTTTTGTGTCCTAAAAAAGATGACAAAATTAAAGTTTATTTTTACATTTCATGATAACTTTTATTTTTTGGTGTTCCCAGTATCTTCCACCTGGTCCCAACCAGAAACACAAGGCAGACACCCGCCAGCCAGACATGGCCACGTTATCATAGCAGTGGGTTCGAAGATCTACATTCATGGAGGCATGGCTGGTGACAAATTCCACAATGATATGTACTCTCTTGACACAGGTACGCCTGAACTCTCCTGAATCATAATAAGAGGATCAAAGTGAATCGATTTCCCAGCTGTCTTGCACTTATCTCAGATGATCAGACAGGATGGAAATGTAGAAAAAAATGTGTCTACTGTTTAAAGGGAGCATGAAGTGGGAAAAGGTGCAGGCCAAAGGAGACATCCCATCGGGAGTAGCAGCCCACTCAGCTGTGGTGCTTGGCAAGAACATCTACATTTTTGGGGGGATGACTGCAGATGGAGCCAACAACTCCATGTACCGATTCAACACTGGTACACAATTTTTACGATAGAGTGAAAGTTCTTCATGAAAATTGTATCATTAATTTGAGCTTGTATAACATACTTTGTCCCTCCTGTTTGCAGACAAAAGTAGATGGGTCCTCATGAAGTTTGAAGGGGATATGCCCCCCAACCGCCTAGACCACTCCATGTGTTTGTTGCCGTGGAAAGTGTGTGATGAGGGGAATGGAAATGAGGAGCAAGCCAACAGCCCAGCAACCTCAGAGACGATAAATCTGGCGTTTGTATTTGGAGGGATGGACACCCAGGGTGTCATTCATAATGACTGTATTGTGACTGTAGTGACATGATGTGCCTTGTTGTAATATTTGTTTACCAAAGTTGTAATAAAATGTTGTGAAGTACTAGAATATTGTTTTATTGGGAACCGGAGAACTGGTCAAGAAGTCAATTCTGTACCAGCAATACTTAAATGAACATCGTTTAGCAAATTCACTGGAGTTATGTAGCATAACGAAGAAAAGGCTGAAATGTGAATCATTTGAGCCAATGGGGAATATTTTTCAAATTGGAAATGAATGTAAAAATGACAGCATTTTGTATCAAACATTTATTTCAATGTGTTTCCAGAAGTACAATGACCAGATTCAATAAATAACTTTTAGCATTGCCTGTGAACATAATGAGCCCTTGATCCCACAGACGACCCCCCAAACACCTGGACCCCACCCACTAAGTCCCTCCCCACTACAGAACCATATCAGGACTGCCTGAGAACAGCAGCAAGCCTCATATCCAGGCTGACGAATATCTCCGCCTTCCAGCGAAGAGAACACCTCTCACACACACACTGAAACTTATTTTAAAGTCTTTCAGAAGATTCAGTATGGTTGCTTGTCATCGCCACCCCTTCCCAACCATTCCTCTCACTGTGAGTCCCATCAGTCCAATATATACATCTAGATGCCACTATCAGAGAGGCAAGGGGCGACAGAAGAGTTGACTTCAGACCTGCCTACAACTCGTCCTTCTCATCTTGCTCGCTGTCAGCGCCCTCAGGTGGGGGTCCGCCCGCACTACCATAAAGCTTGCTGATGATGGGTTGAACCACCTCCTCCAGCTCTTTCTTCTTGGCCTGGAAGTCTTCCAGCTCGGCATCCTGGTGCGACTCCATCCACTCAATCTTCTCCTCCACTGCCTTCTCAATGGTTTCCTTGTCCTCATCTGACAGCTTGCCGCCGAGCTTCTCCTTGTCGCCGATCTGGTTCTTCAGAGAGTAGGCGTAGCTCTCCAACTCGTTGCGGCTGTCGATCCTCTCCTTCAGCTTCTTGTCCTCGTCGGCGAAGCGTTCAGCGTCGGTCACCATGCGCTCAATATCCTCAGGTGTCAGACGGTTCTGGTCGTTTGTAATTGTGATCTTATTCTTGTTGCCTGTGCCTTTGTCCTCAGCAGTGACACGCAGAATGCCGTTGACATCAATCTCAAAGGTGACTTCAATCTGTGGCACACCACGAGGGGCAGGAGGGATGCCAGTCAGGTCGAAGGTGCCCAGAAGATGGTTGTCTTTTGTCAGAGGACGTTCACCTGAAGAGAGAATAAATAATTAAGCTTGTGCAATATTACATTTTTCTGTCTGCATACAAGGAAAACCCAAATTATAACTTTTTTTATTCATGTTAGGCAAATTTACTCTGCAATGTCCAACTCTTACCTTCATAAACCTTAATGGTGACAGTAGGCTGGTTATCAGAGGCTGTAGAGAAGATCTGGGATTTCTTTGTTGGCACCACAGTGTTCCTGGGGATCAGCTTGGTCATTACTCCTCCAACGGTCTCAATACCAAGGGTCAGGGGGCACACATCCAGAAGAACCACATCACCTGAACGAGGGAAAAGTCTTTAGTAAAACAGCATAAACTTTGCAAGCTCAGTTCAGTGGAACAGATCCTACAATGTAGGACGAGGATGACTTACCAGTGTCCTCCTCTCCAGAGAGCACTCCAGCCTGCACAGCAGCTCCGTATGCCACAGCCTCATCAGGGTTGATGCCTCGAGAGGGCTCTTTGCCATTGAAGAACTCCTTCACCAGCTGCTGGATTTTGGGGATACGGGTGGAGCCTCCAACCAGGACAATCTCATCAATGTCAGCCTTCTTCAGGTCAGAGTCTTCCAGCACCTTCTGTACAGGCTTCATGGTGGAACGGAACAGATCCTGACAAAGTAAAAGACTAGGTTAGAAGGCTTGTCATTCACAATGTTCTATAAAACCAGGTATGTTTAAATTTTGCTATAGTCATTGTTTTTCCACAACTGAGCTTACCATGTTGAGCTCTTCAAACTTGGCACGGGTCAGGGTCTCAGAGAAGTCCTCTCCCTCAAAGAAGGACTCGATCTCAATGCGAGCCTGGTGCTGGGCAGACAGCGCCCTCTTGGCCTTCTCAACCTCACGACGCAGCTTCTGCACAGCACGGTTGTCCTTGCGCACATCTTTGCCAGTCTTCTTCTTGTACAGCTTGATGAAGTGCTCCATGACGCGCTGGTCGAAGTCTTCACCTCCCAGATGAGTGTCACCGTTGGTGGCCACCACTTCAAACACACCGTTGTCAATGGTCAGAAGGGAGACATCGAAGGTGCCACCGCCCAGATCGAACACGAGAATGTTCTTCTCGCCATCCCTCTTGTCTAAACCATAAGCAATGGCAGCAGCAGTTCTAAAAAATACAATTATGAGAATTATAATAGAGGAAAGGAGGCAAACATTTTTTTCAATTTGAGAGGTCAACAGATGAGTAAATTATTTTCATTAGACGCTTACGGCTCATTGATGATTCTCATCACAATCAGACCAGCGATGGTTCCAGCATCCTTAGTGGCCTGGCGCTGGGCATCATTGAAGTAGGCAGGAACAGTGACCACAGCATGTGTGACCTGTAGAATAGATCAGAACATTAGTTTCAATTATACATTTGTTTAATTTGGAGTGGTATATCTTTTGATGTATATTCTTTGATTTTTTTTTTTCCCCCGTACCTTCTTGCCCAGATAAGCCTCAGCAGTCTCCTTCATCTTAGTCAGCACCATGGCAGAGATCTCCTCAGGAGCGAATGTTTTCATCTGGCCACCACCAATGTCAACCTGAATATGAGGCTTGCTCTTCTTCTCAGTAACCTAAAGAGGAACAT
The DNA here is from genome assembly GCA_031216445.1 of Lateolabrax maculatus. NCBI lineage: Eukaryota > Metazoa > Chordata > Actinopteri > Acropomatiformes > Lateolabracidae > Lateolabrax > Lateolabrax maculatus. The sequence goes on from CM062219.1 coordinate 9,421,237, forward strand.
GCATTTATATTAATATACCAAATATGTTGCTCAATCATTACACAAAGACATTAAGACCCAACAACCATAACTCAAACTATCAAGAGTAAATTAATGAAACTAAAAAGTAATGTTGAGACAGGTCTGTGATGTAACAACTAAATGATTTTGAGTTAGTCTCAATAAAAATCTACTAATGGCAGGGGGTGGGGGGGACTATCAAGAGTAGAGACTTACTTTGAAGGGCAGGTACTTGATGTCCTGCTGCACAGAGGAGTCACCCCAAGTGCGCCCAATCAACCTCTTGGCATCAAAGACAGTGTTCTCAGGGTTAGAAGTCAACTGGTTCTTGGCAGCATCACCAATCAGACGCTCACCCTCACTGGTGAAGGCCACATAGGATGGGGTGATGCGGTTACCCTGGTCATTGGCGATGATCTCAACACGGCCATTCTTGAACACTCCAACACTACAGGAAAATATTCAAGAAATTAGTACAACAATTTTTTTGTCATTTTAATTCCCAAAGCTGCATCATTTCATTGTCTTCTAAATCAATCAAGCCACTTTTTGTTCTTACCATGAGTAGGTGGTCCCCAGGTCAATTCCGATCACAGTCCCCACACTCTCCCTCTTGTCGTCGTCGTCGGCAAACACGGTGCCGGTCACCAGCATTACAACCCACAACAGCTTCATCTTGGCTATCTTGAACTTCAGATCTAGAAAAAAAAAAATCTGCGGAGAAAAAGTACAATTTAAAAAATTTGAAGAAAAAAAAAAAAGGAAAAAAAAAAAAACGTGGCCTTGGCGTTCATGACGTGGGCTCTCCGCCTCCCACACTCAAGTAACGTTAGCTCATGGTCAATGTTAATGTCATTGACTGGTAAACGTTTTTATCAGACCCGTGATAGACAGGAAGCGTGGCCCAGAAGAAGTCAACCTTATTAAAAAAAAGGTTGAAAGGATCGGGGTGGGCAGGGTGGAGCACCGCTGCCTCTTCCTTATGTTAACGCCGCTCAGCAACGTCACATTTTTTTTTTCTTCCCCCCCCCATCCGCCGGTAGCTAGCTAACCACGTTAGCAGACATGCGAGGAGAAATATCATGCCCCGGTGAGCAGATAAAAGTGCGTTTCTTGCTGCATGATGCGTTTCAATCCCACTGGCCGAGTTTAAAAGCTACGGTCCACTTCGTGCAAATACATCACTGTCGTCAAAACCTTAGCTTAGCTTCTACATAGTGAAATTGCCTTAAAACGACGTCCAGGGTTGTACGAAATCCAAAATATTACGTTACCGCTTCGTCATTTTCACAACAATTTCAGTACATACCTTAACCGCAGTACTGTCAATGAATTAACGGCCTTGACGTTGCCCGACCAGCCTCTTATCGCAAAGTGTGTCGCTGTTATTCGCCTGTATCTCTCACTCTCTCCTCTGTGAAATGATGTTGAATGAGCCGTGCTCTCTGCATATATAAGCCGTTACTTCTTCCCCGTCGTGGAGGCCCGCGATTGGCTGAGCGGCTGCTCGTTGGAGCGCGCTGATTGGTCTCCCGCGGCACGCTGGCCGCCGCTGATTTGCACACATCGGGCCGAGGCGACGTCACGGGTTTTGGCCTACTGTGCCCGCGCTGATTGGCTGCCTGTCAAGCGTCTTCATGAACACAGTCGGGGCACCGTCACGCCACTGTAATGGCTGGGGAAGGGTTGCAGTTTCACATTTTATACATCTCTTCTTTTTTTTTCTTTTTTTTTTAACATGTATTGGATTGATTTATCCTCAGGTTGCTGTAGTTTCAGGGAGTGCGACTGAGGGGATACTTGTGTTGGTGTCCTTAGTAGTAACGATGACACACTTGGGTGAATCAGAAATGTACAAACCCTGTGTAATTTGCCTTTGACTACTGCCTAAATGCAAATGTTACATCAGATCAGCTGGATTGCCTGGACATTTCATCAGTGAATGTACACACTTCCAATTATGGTTTAAGACTTCCACTTTGAAATGCAAGTGGTCTGCAAAAATTTGACTATCAAGTTTTAATATGGGCACTCTCCAACCAACTATACACATATTGATTACAGATGAAGCCCACTATTTTGTACACTGCATGTTAAGCAGGTTACAGCCATCATCAAACAAAACCACATGCAATGCATTTTCTTATACAATCTCCTATGCCAAAAGTCTAAATAGGTCAAGGTTAGATAACAGGTTGCCAAAGCAACACTTTAGTCTATGTGAACCCTTTCAATGTGTAGACTTATGCCAGTCAAAGTATGATTGTAAATGAGATGTTTAAGAAAGAACTGGGACTAAGTAGCCTATAGAATGATGTAACTTGTGCTTTTCTTAACTAAAATGTTCACCTATTGTGTGTATTTTCAACAAGCACACAGTCCTCTTCTGTTGAAGTTTAAGACCCTGTCATTACTCACCATTATTACTTATGCAGTATGAGGTTAAATATGAGGAACACAGTGACAAATATTAATTAATAAATCTGCCAATGGTGTGACATAGTAATTAGTTGACAGTTAGTTTACATTTACATTTATGACACACTTACTGTACTGTTAACCTGTTTCATTTATACTGTAGCTGTATGTTCTGATTCCTGCATGGTTTGAGTGCTGTGGGTCAGACTGGAAGAAAGGGATAATTGTAACTGATGTGTCCTCAGAGGGATTCTTGAGCACCAACTCCTTCTGCAAAGTTACCTCTCTTCTCAAAACCTGACAATAAACACGGGGATGGGGTATTTGACAGGCTACAAATGTAAGAATGAGTGACAAGGTTGGAGTAGAGTGCTTTGTGGGACACAAGTGGCCTCCGAATTATTGAATTTTACATATGATAAAGTTATATTTGAAAGAGGATTAAATATATCTTAAACAAATTCACAGCTTCTGATATATCTTCACATATTAGTTACTGATATCTTTTCTGAATCACTGAAATAAGTTTTTTTGTTATTTCATTGAGGCCCTTTCTTGTTTTGGCCTGACTTCTTGCCTTTTCCCTAAAGGAAGAACTATAACACTACTGACTGAATGCTGGAGGAAGTGAGACAGATCAGATGGTGGAATGGCTGATTCCCAGCAAGGAAGAGGCTTACTTAATAGATATATTGATCACAAACAACATTAACCCTATAATTTAATAATACAACATTTGTATTTTATCAAATCACCAGTATTGTGTTTTTGTTTTACAATTCAGATTATCATTAACAAACATTCTTAGAATTCACAAATTTCGTGTTCAGATTGCAACCTGCAAACCAGACTACTTTCACTTCTGAATTCATTGCCTTCCTAAACAGTGTAACTATAACAATAACTATTTTCTGACACATTTTCCATGTACAAAGATAAAGATTCAGCATGGATTCTTCTCTCTATATATAAAATTGGAACAGATGGGTTTATTCTTTAGACATAAGCAGTGGGTCTCTAATTAGCAACTAATGACTGTCTTTGTTTGAAAGTATTAATTTTGTCCTTTTTTCTTATTGAAATAGTAAATGGTATTATTTTATTATTTTCATTTTTTACTACTACTCAGTCTTCAGTGACATAGTTATAATAAATCGGATGTAGTTACGGTTAAGAGAAAAAACACAAATAAACTACAAAAAGAAGACAATGGGGTACATTTCCTTGTTAACATTATTTACACGACTTACACTTCACAACAAAAACATACCAACACAATAAATATAACAGGAATTTGTCAATTGAAATTGCCATAAGTTCAGGTTTGTGTCAGAAGCTGATGTCTGGAGGATCACAGCCTGAGTCGTGCGCCCCCTACCGGCGGCGACACCCGCAGGCACCAAACTGATGACGTGGTTCGGTCCGTTGACCAGAGCAGCAGTATGGCCGACCAGAGCAGGCAAATAAAACTCGCTGCAGCTAAGAAAAAGGTAAAGTATTTTACAACTGACCCGGCTTATCATCACGGGAAGCACTGGTCCCGTCTCTCTCCTGCGGGTTTTGTTTTGCCGGTGTTTTTTTTTTTTGGTTTGGTTCTTGTTAATACATGTCTTCACGGAGCAGGGGTGTTGTCATTACACGTCGCCCGACCTCTGCGCCGCCGCCTGTCCCGCCGCTCCCGCTCCTGTCCCGGCTCGAATGCGCCGGAGAGACCGCTGCTTCCTCTGGGCCTTTATTGATACCATTAACTTTCCCAGATTATGTAGACTATTTTTTTGTTTCAGTTCTCAGAGGCATTTACAGCTTGCCACGCCGTCTAGTTGGTCGGTGATTAACTTAACTTACTCTCGTCTTTGCCCAACGGTTTAACGTGTCTTTCTCGCTAACGTTAAAGGTGGTTAACGCCGTTAGCTTCCGCAAAGCGCTACCGGAGCCAAGTTAACGTTAGAAAAGCCCGGTGAGTGTGAAGACTACCGGGAAGCTTTCTGTCTTGTCTGCAGTGGGGTGGCTCGGTTATCTACGAAAATGGCCAATAAACAGCATTTTTTTAAAAGAAGAGCTGAGGTAGCATTGTAGCACGGTTAGCTGGACGGAATGACGGGGACTGTTTTGACAGCTGACTCCCCTTGTCTCCCTGTCTCCCTGTCCCCTGTCCCCTGTCCCGCTGTGTGCTTTCGCTACGTCTGTTGTCGGGCTGGTCAGAAAGATGGCCTTATCAGCTGTGAAACGTTAGCTCCAGGAAATGGCTCGTCAGCAATCCCCGCTGCCCTACAATCCTCCCGTGAGGAGTGGTCGCGGTGATAACGTTTGACACTTTGCTGCGATTCAGTGTTTTTTTGGAAATGGCACCTCCAGCAGTCCCCCCCCCCCCCCCTTGAGTCCCCGTGGTTCCCCCCCATCGACAGCTGTCACAGGCCCCATGCCCAACCCCTCGCAGACAGTTGGGATAGTGTGTTTTGACGATCACAAGTTATTAACTTCATCTGCTTTGGTTTAGAACAGTAAGCCGTTGGACAAGCAAGTTATAGTGAAAGTAAATAACTTGTTGGCTATGCACTCCAGTCTACATTTGAAACCTTATCTTCTGAGTATTGTCAGAGATTGGGAGCAATCCATCCCAGTTTTCCGGCAGACCTAAATTAATATCTCCTAATTCAGTTAGATTGACCCTCAAGCAGTTACTTGTGAGCAATGTATGTGGTTGGTTGAAAGTTGGGAACAATTCCAGAGGCCTACTGCTGGATTTAGAGGAAGCTTAATAGAATAGTTTAATTTTGTAAAATAGATAGCAGAGGGGATTGATTTCTGGCAGTCAAGAATTGTTTGCTGCATTTTTTTCACACGTCTGTTGTTTCCTTTTTCGTATGTGCTGCTCAGCTGAAGGAGTTTCAGCAGAAGAGCTCCCCTGCTAGTGTGGGAGGAGAAAAGGGTGGAGGTGGAGGAGGTGGTGGATCAGGGGCCAAAAAGAAGAGGAAGGTGAAGGGGTTGAGCCAACACGATGCACCTTCAACAGACAGAAACTCTCCAGACAATGTAAGTCATTCCCAGTCTTACCATTTATTTGCCTGCTTATCATCCTTCCCTTGTTAGTCAAATAACAACCTCTCTTTGTGCTTGATATTCTGTCTGTGTCCTTTTTTTATGCTGTGCAAAATACATTTTAATTTCCTATTTCTATTTTCAACTTTTTCAGTTATAGCACTAGAAAGCATTTCAATAAAAACTGTTTTATAGTAACTGTGGCCTGGCAGAGCAGTGCATACCTGATAAAAAAGATCCACATGCTTGTAGATAAAGTCCTTTATTGTTTGTTTTTTTTCTAAGCGGAAATAATTTGTAATGGTCTGCTTGACCACTGATCACAAACTATTTAGCCAATTGTGAATTGGTATGCCTGAATTACTATCAAGTTGGTAAATGCTTTCCTCGTTGCTATCAAACACACACACAGTGACAATAACACAGTAGCAGCATTAACAGCTGTCTGCTGGCCAGGTGCCAGGGTGAATTGTGTTTGTGTCATGTCAGTCTTATAGGGCTCTTATCTTTCAAAGTGTTGCCATCGTGAGTAGTTTCCTTTCTTGATTTTCTTTATTAACAGCTTCTTGTTTTGTCCTGTATGCTCTGATTTAAGGGACAGAATGTGGACGGATGTACAGGGACTGATCCGTATCAAAAGAGCAATGTCTATATCTGATTAATAATATTTTAACTTGTCTGAATTGTAAATCATACTTGGCTAATGTGCTGTGGTTGGTGATTTTGGAAAACAAAAAAAGCCAACAGTCACATGCCTATGTGTTTGAACTTATTAAACTTCATTATCTCCTCGTCACTACTGTAACATTTGAATATCAAGCACTGTTTCCTTCTTGCTCTGTGTGATCTCATTTAAAGCTCATATAAGCAAATTGTGAGTGCCAGTGACACTCACAGTTAGGCACGTGACTTTTAGGTCAGTTTTCCACAGACCATGTCCTTCAGTAATTTTCTAAGCCTGATTGGAATCTAAGCACTCCACAGACGACACAACTTGAGATGAGAGCTTGGTGCTTGATGCAGAGCTAAGTCGGCTCTGATGCATTGTTTTGCCCGAACATGATTTTGGTTGGCCAAGACTGGATAGAATTATATAGTCTGAAACAGGATAAGACAAAAAATCAGAATGTGATGCTGGCAGCAACCAAATGGAGTTCAGCATTAGGGGTCAGAGCGGAGGATGCATGATGATAATTCATGTCATAATGATTCCCAACTCTGCCTGCTTCTTACCCAAACATAGTTATTTTGCGTTTATGAAAAACCAATACAATATAGTTTGGCTTTCTATGCAAAGGTGTGTCAGTAGTGTAGTTAGTACTGCACTGCTGGTCACGCTAGCTAGGGAAAATGTGAGCAAGTTTGGTGTGTTAGTTTTTAAAACTGATTGTAGATGAAACTGAAGCAGCTAGGGTTTTTTATTCAGGGATTATGCCACTCCACAAAGGCAACATTTGATTAAATGCTTTATTGCGTTATTATTCTTTTAAGTGTTGTTTATGTGAGTAATTTTTTTTCAGACAGGGTTATTCTGATTATTAATGGTATAAAAGGATCCATAAAAATGCAGGCAATAGTAAATGATCTCTTCGATTGGGCATACTAGCCTCAGTTTGTCCTCATTACACTCCCTGGTCATTTCTAGCCTTCCTCCTTCTAAGATTTCTTGTAGCAGCTTCTCTGTGCCTGTTTGTCTATATCCCTATCACTTTACTTCTCCACCCTTGTTTCTTCTTTCCTGTAGTTTGACAGTATTCTGAAAGCACTTAGTCAAAGCAATGGAGTAGTCCTTCCTCCTTATGGCAACAGACAGGTGAGCCTCTGTCTCTGTTTCTGTTTTCTTTCTTTCTTTCTGACCTGCCAGTTTTATTTTCTGTCTCTGCATACCTCTGCTGTAAATAGCTGCTCCTCATGTGGTATTTAAGATTGTACCATGCTTCCCCATTCTTACCTCCATCTTGCATAAAGTGCACATATTATTTTTTGTCACGTAGTCCAGAAAGCATGGGACAAACTTGAGTGCAAACTCTTGCATTGGTGCTTTGCTTTTTGAATCCATGTCAAGAGAGTGCATTAATCTTTAAGGAATTTGGATGGTGCACAGTTATTTCTCTCACTGTTGCTGGTGGTCTTCAAGAGTTCACCTTCTTATGACAAAGTTCAGTGTGGATGGGCAGGGTATGCACAGTGGGTGGCATGAGTCTTAGTAGTCTGCTGTAATATCTGTGCCTGGGTGCGTCATGCAGGCATGCATCTGGGAAAACAAGTAATGTATGTGTGTTTTACTTTTCATGTTTGTTTCCTTTGCTACGTTTGTGTTTGTTGTTTTTTCAGTACCTTATTTACATTCATTTTTGAAAGTGTTATTTTGTTATTACAGATTATTACAGATGTCTTGCTCGCTGGCTTCAAAGTCAGAATAAGTGTAACTCAAGTAACAGAAGGGTTATTTGTCATTCAAATTAATGTTGGCATTTATACAGCACAGTCTGAGTTCCTTCAGCGCTTTTATCCTGCACATTTTTCAGAGAACACCATGAGTAGCATTGGTGGGACAAATTGGGGCGGCAGCAGCGAAACAGTTTTCCTGCTACAGCTATCACCATGAGTAACAGAGCTTGCATTAACCTTGCTCTGTAAGCTATTTAATACAAAAAATAAACACCAAAAAAGTCCCTCCATTTATAACTATTATATTCTTATGTCTTGTTACACTGTGGACTGAAATATATGAGTTAACTTAACTATAACCTTAATCTGAGCCAACCCAGTAATCAAGTTATTTCCATGCACTTAAATGCATGTAAAGTTTTAGACATCATTGTGGTCTGTTGCTCTTTCATCTTAACTGCTCTTTTTCTTGGCATTAAACCAGTGTGTGCATTTTTTGTGTATGTGTCACATCAGACCTTTGCTGACGTGGAGGCCATGGGGTCTTCAGTTCCCCAGCTGCTGGAGGAGCCGAAGGGCGAGCCTGGTCGCGGCTCACCTGTGTCTAACCCCGCTAGCGCTAACACTACTACTAACCTTGAGTCTGTCGGTCACAGCACTGACCTGCAGGTGTGTCTCTTTTTCTGTAAATGTTTCTCTCTCTTTTTCCTTTTCTGTCTCTCAAATCATATCTTGTCTCTGTCCTTCTACTTTTGTATTTCTATCACATCTAAGATTATATGCCTCAGCATAATGTTGCTCTTTCAATCTTATTCTCTCCCTGCAGGATTATCCTGATACCAACGGCAATGAGAGTTTAACAGAGGACATTAGGTGGGTTTCCTGATTTCTCACTGCCCTAACACCCTTGTTCAGTATGTTTTTATGTAAACACACCATACACAGAACAGAGCTTGCATATGTATGGAGTGGGTATAAGTAAGTACAGAAAAAGCCACTGCAGAATATTATTTTGTTTTTTATTTTTTTACACTTAAACACTATATGTTTAGAATATGTTTATATAGATGTATTACAAGGACAGGAAACAATCTCCGTGAGGAGCTTGTTCTTTGAAGTCATTTTACAATCAGCAGACATATTTGTGCCACACTTTAGAGTAAGTCATAAATTAGGTATAATAAGCAATACTAGTGTGGCTCCAATATATCCTGCTGCTGTAGCCATTTATTACTAATGCAACAAAGTAAATAACATGGTGAATGTGTGTGATTGATTACTTATGTCTGTTATCCTGCAGACCACTGTCTTCCACAGAGAGCCTGCGACAGCTGTCACAGCAACTGAACGGCCTGGTCTCTGAGGTATGATTTAGAACCACCATCCTGCCTCTCATACAAACACACACACACACACACACACACATTTTTTCGGCATATAGTTAGTCTTTTAACAATAACACACCACCACTGATGTGCACTTTCAACGAGGGGGTGTTGCATCTATTCTTGGCAGGAATGCACTGGAACCATTTTCATATTTGCCAGTTGTTCCCAATGACCTCAATCCAGTTTGATATATTTCCTCTGAACTTTGATGGGTTTTGCACAGTCCATAGCAAATCAAGTGGACTTTTTGTCAGGTTTCTAAGACACAGTTAACCTTTTATCTACTGACTAAAATTAATTACAATTATTATAGAAGTATCTTACTGATCTAATAGTGGGCCATACGTCAATATAATAAGTGCACTTTTATTTCACTCTCAAGAAGATATGTTAAGGTATTGTTGCCCCATGTGGAGGTGAAATGCAGGTGTTACCACTGCTGATTAAACACGTGGCTTATCTGCAATGCATCCGGTACTTTTCAGCATCAAGCTCATAGACACGTTTCATTTTTCATTGAAGCACATTCATAATTCTTCTTATGAACGTCTACAGAAACTGAGTTATTAATTTAAAAAAAAAATGTTGTTGTCATTTGGGACATTCACTGTCGCTGACTTGAGGCTGCCAATGGGGTCTGCAAATAAACTTGATTTGTCACATATTTTTTTGTGTTGATTTGCATTAATGTCATTAGTGTCTGTTTCATTTCAGTCATCTGCTGCATATGTGAATGGGGACAGTGCACCTTCTGTCAGCGAGAGAGAACTGGAGGTAATGAATAAATAGATGGAAATCTATTTTCTCTGAAAAGAAATGTTGTTTTTGAAATTTAAAACCCATGTTACAAGGCACTCAATTTGTTTTCAATAGTATGTTAATGCCATGTGATTGACCGCAAAGGGGAAGCCACATAATAGGCATATTTCTCTGCTTTCGTCTGTAAGCAATGAAATTGACAGTATAACCAGGACCTCTGTTAAGCATGCAATTATGTTATTGATCAAATGCCTGCATATAAAGTGAAACTCAATTTACTATCAACATACTGTGCCCAGAATGGATGTTCTCTGGCAGCACTTTTATTATTTGTTATAGGATAGTACCCTTACTGTCTAAAATGTTTGGTGCACTGGCATTGTAATCTATCCAAAAGTCACTGTGACTCTTTGTGTGAGGGTGACCTTTCTAGCTTTGTGTAATTTAATTAATCACACAAGTATGTCACATCTACTCCCCCAAGTGAGGCTTGAGCTCAAAATTATTATAAAATGATACAACAGTGCAAGCTGACAATGTAGGTGGTTTTTAAAATGTATTATAATTGCATCCTAAAACATTTCAAGTGGTTGGTTGATAGTTTATACATAAGCTTTTAGGGTTATGGTGCAAGTGAAGTCTCAGTTACTGCTAAAGTGTATAAAAGGAATTCATTTCTAGCTGGATTGATGGATGATTGATATGTTAATGTCTAGCAGATGAGGTGGCTGAAATTGCTGAAGTAAATATATCAAAGCAACAAAACCCTTGCAAATGAAATGGTGATCATAATATTTTATATGTGTTAAGTGATCTGTATGGTGAGGGAATATAAAAAAAGTACAGAAACGCACCATTCCCTAAAATTTCTGTTGTGCCTCTTTGCACCATGTAATGTTATTTGAATTACCAGTATTTGAGACGACTCTTAGATTGGCCCATAAAGTACAACTTGGAAACTCTCAGGGACTTCATATGACAGTCTGGAGAGATTGATGCATGTGGATCCTATCCACATCTTGCAAATTATACTTAAATAGATTGTAATGAAGGCTCCACTACCTTCTAACTGGCTCTATTAATCGTTTTAAGAACCATCAAGTATTTTAATTATTTGCTACACGTCTCATTATGGAAAACACATTTTTGATCCACTTCTAAAGGTGCTATTGTTTGCTTCCATGTTAATAATTCACATTTGAATTTTTCTCTTCCTCTCATGTGTTCTTTCTTTGACTTTTGCCATTGCACTTTATCACTCTCCTCTTTTTTTTTGTCCTTTCCCGGATGCATGTGTGCACGTAATAGAGTCGGAACCAGGAGCTGGCAGCCGCTCTGGAGTCCAGCAACCTAACAAACTCTCAGCTCAATACCAAGCTAGACCAGCTGGTAAGAAGCTGTGTGTGTATGCATATTTGTGTGCACACACTTATGTGATTGGAGTAACGCCTTTCCAGCTATCCAACAATTACCACATCAGTGCATGTACTGTATGCATTCTGCATGTCATCTTAAGTAACCACACACTTGAAGAAGTCATGCATGGATTTCATGTTATTTATTGAGCTTTCATGTGCATTGACTAAAATATATTCTACAAAGTAAGACCAATGCATAAGGACCAATTTGGGTACACACTTTGGTCAGAGCTATCAAAACTTGATGGTAGATGCCTAATTGTAAGGCATTTTCACGCCAGTTTAGCACTAACCATAATAAACTCAAAGCTTTAAATAAACACAAAAAGTTAACATTATATAGATAACAGAACAGATTCATTATTTCAATACTTTGAGCTAACCATGCTCCGTCTGGCATGCAGATGAGCTCTTCTGTGCCAGAATTTTGGTTGGGCTATAATTGTATACACTGCTGGGATGATAAAGAAATGTTGATCTTTCCGAAACTTAAATTTTTATTCTGTTGATCTGACAGGCACAGCAATCTCAGGGGCTCTCAGATCAGCTACAAAAGGTAAACAGTTTTTTCACTCTGTCTGCTGGACTATTTTTCCACTCTACTGAATTTTCACTTCCTTCTTGGTCATTCATGAACTTTGGTATTTTTCTTCCTTCAGGAGCGAAAAGAATTTGAACAGAGAGTTTCGAGAGAGCAGGGAGCCATGCGGGAGCAATTACAAGTAACGTCTTTTACCCAAACTTATAGATTGAATTTGTCTAATGGTGCATTTTTTTGTTTATTATTTAATGAAGGTTAAATCAGTTTACATTATCTAGTCTCGTGAAAAGATCTGTTTGTCTGTCCTCTCCCAAGGTTCACATCCAGACCATTGGTATACTAGTATCAGAGAAATCAGAGCTACAAACAGCCCTACAATACACACAACAGGCAGCACGGCAGAAAACAGGTGTGTGTTTTATAATCAGTCGTACGTGCACTTGAATGAAAGTTTTTCATCTTGGCAAGACCTTACCCTGACAGGAGTTAATTAACAGTTTGTATGTGTCTCTCTTTGTGTCTGTCTTTCTGTGTGTGTGTCTGTGTCTGTGTGTGTGTGTAGCTGAGGCAGAGGAGTTGAATAACCGCCTGCAGTCAACAAAGCAAAGAGTGTCAGAGCTGGAGAGAACCCTCTCCTCCGTCTCAACGCAGCAGAAACAGTTTGAAAAGGTAACAAACATTGCAGTAATCATTCCACGTAAACAGAATTCACTGAGAAATGAGTAATGCAGATGCAATATATAACATATGATAAACTTACTTAACTCACAATGAGCTGCATGCATATAATACAGATACGGAACACACACAAATATATACCGTCATTCTACTTTTCAGTTTGAGACGTTTTTGTCATGCTGGCTATGTCTTTGTTATTTTTAATAATTGTTTTCCTTTTTGTCTCCAGCACAGCAAAGAGTTTGAAAGGGAGAGAGACAGCCTGAGGCTAGAGGTGTTTAGACTTAAGTAAGTTAATTCACCCTAGCATACACAAAGAGATGTGTTTCATAACATTTCTACAGCAGAGGATTTGCTAAGAATCACTTTGACACAAATTATGGTATTTGGAGTCATCAAATTGTATGAAATGCAACAGATGGCATGAGCATGTTCCAAGAGAATCTGGTAGGTTAGAAATGATGAACAATCTCTGTATATGTGTGTTCGCAGCAATTTGAGTGAGGAGTCAAAACAGCAGAGCTCAGAGCTGTCAGAGCAACTAAAACTGAGTACACAGGAGAATAAAGCAATGAGGGTGGAGGTGGACGATCTTCGTAAGCGGCTCGAGATAGCTGACCTCATGTTGGAACAGGTATGTTAAGACACAGGCAAAACATTTTACAGTACATACACATTTAAACTCATCTTTCCAATACCAATAATTGGAAGTGGTAGTTCAACTCTTCAGCCAATCTATGATAAAAGCCAATGTTTGTCCTTTTTTGTTTCTCTCCAGTGCTCCAGTCAGTCAGATCCCACCACTGTCAACCAGCAGGTCCAGTTACTGCTGGAAGAGAAGCAGCAGCTGGAGGCACACAATCACCAGGTCTGTGTACAAAGACTTTTCTCCTACATTTGTGTCATACTAGTGCCTGTCTGTATGGACTAATTTAAATTATTTTATTCTGGTGTGAACAATTAATGCAATTCAAAATATTTTAACTTCACACTAGTATCCCTGCAACTATTCCTTTATAGAGACACATACCACAGCCACAGTCATCGTAACTTTCCTGTTTGGATTTGCATCACATGACTCACAAGATGTCATCTACCTTTCCTCCTTTCCTTTCCATATTTAATTATTTGATATATAAAGGTTGAAAAGTAACCATTTATGTCTAAACTCCTGCCTGTTTATCTGTTTGTTTTGTTAACAACGTTTTCTCTTTTATGTTTTTGATGTTGTAGCTGATGGAGTCGATTGCCCAGCTACAGACGGAGAGGGACTGCTATGCAGAACAGATCCAGGAGGAGGGCCGTGTATGGAAGGACAAAACAGAACAGCTGCTAACACAGGTAAACTATACAGTAACAGCAGCATAGACATTGTGGTTGACTATAGCTTTGAACATAAATAAAGTGATGCATTCTTTGTTTTCCTTGTTTTGGTGTCAAACTTTGTTTGACTGATCTATGTCATTTTCTTTGTCTGTGCAGGTGTCTTTGGTTGCAGAGGAGAGGGACAGAAACATCAACCGAGTGCAAGAACTGGAGGCCAGCATCACAGAGCTAAAAACTGCTGCAGGTAAGAGGTTCACACTGCCCTTATCTAGGTCATCTTCCCTTTCTTGGCTTGCAGCTTCTTGCTTGATGTGAAGAACAGCTTTGGTAAATAAATGCCTTACCATAGTAGGATCAACAGAACGGGCCCCCCTTATCTTCCAGCAATGTAAACCTGGTGAAGATGCTTCTGGGATCAAGGAAAGCAAACCTCAGAGGGAAACAAGACTGGAGCTCACTGATTAATGTGCAGCCATGATAGTGCAAACAGACTGACTTATGTGGATGTCCAATCAGTGTACATGGTAAATGTAATCACTTGAGGCAATATATTCCTCAGTGTGTGCTATATTGACCGAGAAAGCTGAGTTCTCCTGATGACGGAGCCGTGCCGGCAGTGTCTACACAAGCTTCAGACGCCTGCTGCATCTCTTCAGCAGTGTACTCTGGCTCAAATAAATGCGGCTGAATATGCGAGTCAGCCAAAACAGTGTAAAATGTGTCCTCGTCCATAACATCCTCTGCACTCATATTTTGGGATGCCATTTTTGCTGTTGGAAACGTAGCTAGTTTGCCATACAAGCAGAACAAGGACGTTTTGAGTGGCATCGAGAGCACTCTTCTGAAATAGCCTGTAGTTCTTTCTTGCCCCGAACTACGTCACTGTACACGTCAAATGACAGTGCTGGTGCTGGAATAACAACATATTTTGCAGCTGGGCTCCCCAGAGACACAGAACATCGGCAACAGCTGCAGCAATTTTTCACACTATATCCCTAACTCGGATTAGTGTTGAAATATTAATTGCTGCCCAAACGTTTGTCTTTTAAAGGCTCTAAATCAATTCGTGTGCTTCTTTCCCTCTATAGTAGAATTAGCATCAGAGTTAAATTTTAGTTTTATTGCTGATTGCTATTCCATAATTAAGTTAAAAGTTTAAAAATTTAACACATTATATTTTATACCTCAGCAGTCTGGTGTATTTTACTATAGCAAAATTATTAAACCTGATAACTTCTTCTGCTCCAGCGTTATTGTCTCAGGAGAGAGAGGCTGGGGATAATGCAGAGCCTCAGTCTTCAGGTCCATCAGAGAGTGAAGTGGCTCTGCAAGAGGCACTCAACACTCTACAACAGGAGAAAGACGCTCTTACTGCACAGTACCAGGCACAGGTATGCATTACATTGACACATTCTTGAACAGTTCTATTATACCTCATCACCAAAGTCTTGAATTATATGGAATTTAATGTGATGCAGAGAATAATAACATTTGAAAGTTTGACAGTAGTCTTAGGTTTGAAGTTTCTGCTAACAGCCTCTGTAATATTTCCCCCAGCTGCGCGATAACGAGCAGCTAAGCCGCATGTGTGCAGAGCAGGAGACTCGTCTGGGGGATTTGGAACGGCAGTTGGACGGCGAAGTCCAGGAGGCAGAGGACCGTCGGCGCATGTTGGAGGATGTTCAGTCGGATAAGGCCACTATTAGCCGTGCTCTCACCCAGAACCGTACACTGAAGGACCAGCTGGCTGAGCTACAGAACGGTTTTGTCAAACTGGTGAGGCTGAAAATCTAGCTGTCCATCTGTTCTTTTTTAAATGACAATAGCTATATTTTTGTAGGGATCACATCCATCTATTACATCTTCTCTTCTTTCTGCATCCTGCTGGCATTCTTGCCTTTAATGCATTTTGTGTCTGAATTTATCTTCTTGTATTTTTTTTATGTCTTTGTTGTGTGGTTATTGTACTTAGGTTTAATTCATGCGTCTGTAACAATAAGTTAACAAACTTTTCACAAATTAGGAAAGTATACTCATAACAAGTATTACCTCAGAGGGTGGGAGACTGCTGTCTTTAAGCCAACATTCCTTCATTTGTACAGACTAATGAGAACATGGAGCTGACCACTGCCATCCAGTCAGAGCAACATGTGAAAAAGGAGCTGGCTCGCAGAATGGGTGAACTGCAAGAGGAACTGCATAATTTCAAGGAGCAGGTATGTTCACACACGCACACTATTTGTGAGTTTGTCATTCTTTACTATGCTATTTTAACACAAAAGTGCATTATATGATAATAGCGTCCAGAAAGGGATTACATTAATTACCTATTGTATTAATTTTCCTCTTTGTTCCCTTGGCTCCAGCTGGCACTGAAGTCTACGGAGACTCAGGGTCTGATGGAGCAGAGGGACCAGGTAGTGGCCCACCTGCAGCAGTACTGTGCTGGCTACCAGGCCCTGGTCTCAGAGAGGGAACACCTCCACCACCAGTATCTGCAGCAGATCCAGCTCATGGACCGGCTGCAGCACGATGAAAGCCAGGGCCGTGTGCAACTGGAGATCAGTCACAATCAGCTCAAACAGGCGCAGGTGTGTAGTTCAGGAATAAGGCCTTGTTAACATTGATGATGTATGAACAATTTATATTTAAATATTGCAGTCCAGCCTGTTATGATATATTAGTGAAGTGCAGTAAACATAATGCCATTACATACTTTATCAGCTAATATAAAATGTTGTGACTGCTCTAAAGAATCTCCAGGCAGCTCATAAAGTATTCTGTTTAACCTCACCTTCTGTCACTGTCTGCTCTTGAGCTCTCTGACACCATAACACGCACTTGTATATTTTTCCATCATTTTGAATGGCTCTGTCTCCCCCTACAGGAGCATTTGGAGCTGTTAGTCAGAGACAATGAGCAGCTGAAGGCTGAGGTGAAAGAGCTGCTCAACAGCTCAGTTCTTGTCACATCATCCAGAGACCAAGGTAAGATTTGTGTTTTAGTGCTATGTTGGTACTTTTTGCCCTTTTGTTTTCTACTGTCATTATCAAAGCTTCTTCACATTATATTTCTTTGTGCGCCCTCCTCCTTTGGTAATTCAGTGCCAAGAAAAAGGATCCCAAGTTCCCTTCACAAGCGTTCATGTTGTTATGAACGACATGTTTAACAGCATACTAGCTTTCTTGTTTTATATTGTTTATTTTGAGAGAAATTAAGCCTATAAAGTGAAAACTGTATTCTTTTATAAAAAAAGAAGGACACAGTGTCATTGATGTAAAGCATCTGACATCTTCTATTAGCAGAGCTGCAGCATCAGCAGTTCCAGTCTAAACTGTGCCACCTACAGGCAAGGACAGTAAGAGCAGCAGTCATTTTGACACTTGCGCCACCTGTGGGGAATGAGTGTTGTAGTCTAAGGCCACTCACTCACTCTAAAATATCTGTTAAAGTCTGCTAATAGTTTTAATTTGTCATTATGTCACTTAGGGGATGGAGTGGAAAGCCAGTCTCTGCAAGAGAGCCCACAGAAGTCTGCCTCCATAGTTATCCCAGAAGACTTTGAGAGCCAGAAGGAGATGGTGAGTAGGGTGATGAATGTCCTTCCCCTAAAACTACTTAATACAAATATGCTTTAAGGATTTCTCATTTTCCTTTGCTTTGCCTTTTATTACACATTTTGTTGGCCTAAATCAATTCTGTGCCAGTGTGAATGATTTATTTTGATGCTGAAAAAAAGAACAATCAGTGGTAAAGATTTGGAATACAGAAATCATGTTTGGCATTTGAATCTCCCACCATCCTCACCACCACCTTCTGTCCCCCCGCAGGAGGAGTTTATCCGAGGAGCTTTGGCTGAGTTAGAGGCGGAAAGGGACGAGGCCAGAAGGCAACTGGAGGAAGAGCACAGGCTCCACATGGCAGCCCGGCACCAGGCCGCTGTGGCCCTCAGCCTTGAGCACCAACACCACGGCCACAAACCTGTTCATGACCACCATCACGAGCATGATCACGATCACGATCACACTCAGGGCCAACATAGTCACTGTGAACACAGTCACGAGCATTCGGGTGAGGAAGACTAGATGTTTGTTTTGTGCAAGCTTGTAAATGTTTTTACAATAAATGACAACAAGTGTGTGTGGCTACGATCTGATGGATAGAGTTAAGCCTGATTATATTCTGTAATGATTTCTGATTATATAGATATAAAGTGTTTGGGGTGCATTATGTAAAACAGCTGTATTCTTTGCTATCCTTTTCCCAGAAGGAGGAGTACCGGTGGAAGTTCATCAAGCCCTGCAAGCTGCAATGGAGAAGCTTCAGCAACGTTTCACCTCCCTCATGCAAGAGAAAGCTGACCTGAAGGAGAGGGTGGAGGAGCTGGAGCACCGCTGCATCCAGCTGTCTGGAGAGACCGACACTATAGGTCAGACAGTAGGATATTTTTGTTGTGAATATTACTTTGTGTTCAAATTAGATTTGGTTGAGTGTAATATCTTCATACAGAAATACTCTTCATCACCGTACTAATTTCTGTTACCATGCTTTCTGTATGTCTTTCCAGGGGAGTACATAGCCCTGTACCAGAGTCAGCGGGCCATCATGAAGCAGAAACACCAGGAGAAGGAGCATTACATCAGCATGCTGGCCCAGGACAAGGAGGAGATGAAGGTACTGTATAGAAATCTTTTTATCAAAAATAGCAATCAACACAGTCCAACAAACATGCTACGTAGTCTTGCTGCATGTCTCTGCTCGGTTTTCTTTCTCAGCAACATTCAGAGCCTGATGGATGTCACAGTGTTTCTGTATTTCCTCTTTTTCACATAAAAAAAAAAAAACTATAATCATTAATATGGCGTCATTTTGGCAGCCCAAATCAAAACAGCTCTTGAACTTTGTTGTGTAGTTTAACAAAGCAATGTAAGTGCACTCCAAAAACATGACAGGATGTGATGCTAATAAAATAAAAAAATTCTGAAAGAAATTGAAACTCTTGAAAATGAGATGGATGGATTCTAAAGTATCTAAACTGCTTTCTCAAGAAATTAGTCTTTTAAAGCTCCTACCAACACATCTTAAACAAACACTGATCTTTGACACACAATAGAATGATTTCATATTGTCATCAGTAATCATGTTTAATAGAATCTACAACAGTTTTGTGTTGTCCTCCCCACTGACATTTTTTCTGTGTGGGTCCTTGCCGTTGTGTATCCATCGTCCATCAGGCGAAGCTGGCGGAGCTGCAGGATCTAGTGATGAGGCTGGTGGCTGAGAGGAACGACTGGTACAGCCGCTACACTGAAGCTGTGGCCGGCATGAGCACAGTGAACCCTGACCTGCTTCCTACTGGGGAAGATCACACTCACCCAGATCACCAAGCACAAGCACACAAAGAGCCCAATGCTTTCAGTGAAGCAGGTATGCACAACCGGTAGTACTGCCCTTGCTACATCATAAATCAATGCAAAAACGATTCCACACCAATCTTGGGTTCAGAGAATGGTTTTGGGGCGAAGTGTGTCCTCTCTAGAGCGACATGAACCCAACAGGTTGAGCTGTTATTACGTAGCTGATACATTTACATGGACATCAGACAGAAGCATTTACCTTAATCCGGATAATGTTATAGTAAAAGTGCAGTCACACTGGATTTGACCAGAACAACAAAAACAGAGGTGTACGTGTCTCGCCCCATTCTTCATAGAAATGAATGAGGAGTCTGACTGCACAGATTAAGATATATTCCTGTTACAGAGGTTTTATTGGAAGTAATTTTTGACATGTGTACATGTGTTTTGTGAAGCGTAATACAGCACAGCATCTTTAGTCAATCAGATTATTCTACTTAGTCTGTCGACTGATGTATAAATGCACTTTCACTCATGAAAACAGCTTCACCCCAATATCTTATTTAGACTAAAGTCTGCAGTCAGATAAGTGCAGTCCTTGTTAATAATATTTTTCTACTGTTCTTTATGTAAAGAATAAAAATACTACTTGCTCTCACCTTAGATGTCTTTTTTTTCCTCAATTTATTTATATACAGTATAACTTCACCATTCTCCCTCTCTTTCTGTGGTGCAGAAGCCATGGAGGTCATTCCTCTGTCGGAGCCCACCACAGCCCTGGAAGCCCCCTCGTCTCAGGCGCTTTTGACCGGGTCAGCCCAGGCTGACTCCAAGCCCCTGGGGCCCAAAGAGGACGGCACCGCCCAGCAGATCATGCAGCTGCTCCAGGAGATCCAGAACCCCCAGGGAGCGCTGAGATCACCCCCCTTCCTCGGGGAGAACCCCTGCATCCCCTTCTTCTACCGGCCTGACGAACAGGACGAAGTCAAGATCCTGGTGGTGTGAGGTGTGGGTGTGACAGAGGCTGCTGGGTATGTGTGTGTGTGTGTGTGTGTGTGTGTGTGTGTGAGAGATATTGGACATGTCTTGAAGTCTGGGGAATATTAAACACCACAGTTTGTAGCTTATTTATCATATTCACGAACACTTCTAAAGAAATTTGACACCTTGCATAACTGGTCAGATATGTGAATGTCTTTGACCCGATTATATTAAAATCCCCCCACTCTGTTCTGTGTGTTGGCACCAATGTGTGCATGGTTAAAAAAAAGCGTATTTTCTATTTGTTGTTTTGTCTATGATGCTCTTCCAAGAGAAAAGAGAATCAGTATTCCTTAACACAATCTGATTATTCTCCTTACCACGATTTTTCCCATCCTTCCTCATCTCCCATCTTACACATAAGTGCAATAAAGGGGCCATATATGCTGTCCCCTCGCTGATACAGTACTTAAAGAGCTGTCAGAAATTAGCAGCCTGTTTGTGTGCAACTTTATTTTAGTGCAAATCTCAATTTTACACAATTCACTGTAAAAATGCCAAAAAAAGAGCATCACGTTTGAATGTAATAACCCAAATATTTACCTGTATGTGTGTGTGTGTGTGTGTGTGTGTGTGTGTGATGACGAAATACCAGGAGAAGTGATGATGGTTAAAGGCTACAAGTGGAGAAGAGATTTAGAGTGAGAAGTAAGTTAAAGTCAAATAAAGAAAGTTAGCGCACATGAAAGCTTTTGAACTGTAGGCGCTGTTCTGTTTCAAATTCAAAAGCTCGCGAATTACATGGTGAGATTCAGGAAGATGGTGGCAGGTGTCGCAGATTGGTACTGTTCCTAAAGCTACCTTTTCTCTACATTGTCTTCTTCCTCCAAACACTGAAAATAAGTCATATGTTTGTACAGCGTGAAATGTTAATATATGTAAAACGTTTGTGTTGTAATGTCAAACATCCTGTTAAGACTAAGAGAAATCACCAGCGTTATGAAAAGGTGGTTTCCTAGTTATTGAGGGGAGAGATGCAATTTAAAGACCCCATGAAGAAAAAAACGAATGTTTCCTCAGATTTATTAAGGCATTGTTTTCTCAGTAGTTGCTGAAAACAGTGGAGAAGGGCATCTTGTTCAGAGTGTAGTTCAGATAAATAATAGAGATTGGGGTGCTGTGCTATGGACTGCTTTCCACATTATTGTTTTCCGCTACTTTATCTTTGCCAAACGCTAAGATGGATACTAAGGTGCAGTCGCTGAGTAAGTTACAGGAAGTATGGTGTTAAAAACTCAATCTGCACACATAATTCATCTTTTTTCTTCAAACATTCTGTAATCCGGTGCTCTGGGTCATTTGGCTGTCCTCATCACAAACTCAGTCCACACTCATCACTTAAGTCATGAAAATATGTATTTTTTCTTCATAATCTAACTTCTGTTTCATGGGGTCTTTAAGTTTCTAAACAAATTGACACTATTAACAGGAAGAGCTTGTTCTGTTACGTTTGCTTGTAGTTCCACATATCAGAGATGAATTAATGCACATCCTTTACAACTGGACTGTGTGAGTGTATGTGATGAGTGTGTGTGTTATCCAAACTGTTTCCTCTTCAGCCGAAGTTGCATCTGTTGTACTTTTTTGTAGAGTTCTATCAGATTATATAAGTATCATTGCACTAAAACTGTACAAAGCTTCTCATTCAGCTCTGTCCTCTGTGGCTGGTTGGACAGTGACGTTTCTACCATAGAGCCTCTTCGCTGGCTTAATAATTTCTGTGGAGAAAATGGGGAATCCTATGAAGCCACACTCTGAAGCTGAGGTTTCCAATTGAAGCAAATGGATTTAATTGAAAGTGTGTTGGTGTGTGTTGCAGTGTTGCAATCGGATGGTGAAGGACTGTAAATATGAGTAGAAGGTGAAATTAATGAGATTGCTCACTTCAAGAAGTTGGGATGTTATTCCCAAAAGTGTAGGACCAAACCGAATTTGAGAAAATGAACAGCTCTTTCGAAAACCGGAGAACAAAACTAGTCAAATTTGTTACTTTCATTTCTTGTATTGGCTAACAACACTTGAGTAAATCTCCTTTGGGCATTAAAAACAAGAAACTAGTTAGATCCCAACATCTGGACCAACTTCATACCTTAACTGAAGACGCCTCCGGTGTCGGGCATTAAGAGAGAGATGCTCATGTTCACGGATGTTGGTTGGACGACGGATTGACTGACTTCTTCAGAGTAGAGCTCTTTCCCTTTACAACTAATAATTTCCATTTCAGATGAACTCATGGCAGGGGCCTCAGTTTTGTGAGAGTCTTTCCATGATTGTAAGATGCAAGGACACGAGGGTCTCACTGCAAGTTATACAGAAATCCCACTGACTACTTTTGAAAGTATTTTCACCTCTTATTTGGATGTTTTTGAATTTTAAGAACCTCTCCATTGTGTTTACTTTGAGGTAGAGGACATATTTGTTCAATAATGAAATTACATATTTATCACTAAAAGCAACACAACAGAAAATCCTGATAATTTAAGCCTATTATAACAAAATGTAATTAGGTATGTGGAGGCCATACTGTATGTACTTGGTGTTCTTTACAGGGAAAGTAAACAGCACTGCGTCTACCCTGAACCACAGCACTTTGTTAGTAAGTTAGTGGTTGTTGTCAACTTTTATTTTAAAATTCCTTGCTTCATAGCATTCGGTCACTTTTTGGTTTCCTTTGTAACATGCCGCAAATTATGTTTTCTTTTTTCCTCTGTTTTGTTTTTGGGGACTGGTCAGACCAAGAGGTAAATATACAATAAAATCCTTATAGTGGTGTTTCGGGGCTTGTAAAATAACAAATAAAACAAAGTGGATGAAATTACTTCCCACGCTTTCTAATTCACTGTTAAATATGTTATGCGTGATTGAAACAAATAGCAATGAGAAAGCATTTGTCTTTAATGTAAAAGAGGTGGTGTATATACTGTAACTGTGTAACATATTGTATATTCATTATGCCTGATGTGTGGGGGAAAGCTGCTCTGCCGTGTTTACTGGCAGTGTGGACTGTGTGTATGTCTGTTAGTTCAGAGTCGGAGCGATGGCGGTTGCTGACTGGCTGTGATTTAATACAAAGATTGACTAAAAAAAAAGAAAATATTCTATTTATTTGGAATAAGTTAGTATCTCAACTAATCAGTTTTAATGTAAAATAGAAGTGATTGTTGGATGGAAATGAAGGATCATTCAGAGAACTGATTTGTCCGAGGGCTGCTTCTGACAGAAGCTTTCTGAATTATTTTTGTTCCTTGAGTAATATTTTCTCCCCTTCTCCTGAATAAAACTGATTGAGCAACTTAAAAACATTGTGCCTTGATTTCTTCAAACGTTTGACGTTATTTTACTTCAGAGTTTGGTAGATCTGGATCTGGAAAAGTAAAAAGTCCCACAATGACTTTCATTACAAGACTTGGGTTCATTCCAACTTTGATTCTTACACATTAAGAGCTACAAATATGGTCCTTACTGATGAATCTGCTGATAATTATTTTGATTTAATCATTTGGTCTTTACTTAACACATTACAGCATTTAAAAGAAATATATCACCTCCAGCAAATTACTTGTTTACCTATTGTCACAGGTTCAAACTAAGAGCAGGACATTTTCATTAAAAGCATCTGAATGGATGCATAACAGACCATAATGAACTTGCTCACGACTTACTACACAGTCAGAATAAGCTTCACCTTGAACTTGGAAACAGCAGTTGACAAAACAATCCCACCTCAGGGTCCATTTGGTAGTTTTTCTGGAGCTTTTGACTGTATCGCGCAGTTCTCGTCAGCAGATGGAGTTCTCATCCCTTTTGACTATCATCCCTGTGATGAGGTCAAAAGCTCCATGGCAGCTGCTAAATGGACTTTGAGGTGAGATGGTTTGGCCTTCAGTTTCTTTGTAGTTTCTTAAAGATTACAGCAGTTCTTTTGGGAACACTCCTCATTTATTGGAGAGCATTTGGCAGTGAAGACACAAGAGTATTTTTCTTTGCAATGCTTTCTCTAACTATAATCATATGTGTTTACTGGGTAGAAAAGTCCTTAACCTGTGTGCAATCCACACTCCATACTTTTGTTCTCAATGTCCTCTTTGTAAAATGTTGACATTATTTTGTTGTTAACCATCATGAAGCGACAAAGAAGATAGAGAGGAAACTTCCGTCAGTACATTGAGGTTTTTAATGTGTTGACAAAGCTCAGCAGTCCTGTGGGGAAAAAGTCATCGTTCCATCCAATGCAGTATGAACAAGATGCAGGACCTGGTTGCTGCAGGAGTTCACACATTCACACTGTCCCTCTCTGCAGTTCTACACAGAGAGAGACCAGAAAAAAAAAAAAAAGGAAAAAAACCCTCTCTGCTACAAGCTTAAATATCAAACAACCTGCCAATGTCCATATACATCACTGTATTACACATTTGTATACGTTTTCCAAATATTATTTCCTTATACGTATACTCATTTATTCATAATAATTTAAATATTCAGCAATTTCATACATTGCAGACTAAAATCTCTAGACAGTGGAAGTACAAGTCCCATAAGATGCACCACACATATACATAATAACACAATAAGATATGTCCATAATAAACTATGTATTGTTAAATAATAAGTAGAATATGCTTTGCTGTGTTTGCATTGCAGTGGTGGAGTACTAGGATGCACAAGGGGTCACTGAAGTGTTTCAGGTGTTTGTTTTTTTAAATGACTAGAATGACATCAGTTGAGGTACAGGTAGAAGGGTTTTTGTGGCTGGTGGGTTGGTTGTTTTCAAATGGGGTCAAAATACAACACGTCACACTGACAGCAGAGTTCAGTGGCAGAACAGGTTGCGAAAAAAGATGCGCTGAACTCACAGGCTCTCCGACAGCGACGTGAGGGTGAAACGAGAGGGGGGGCGACTGATAGTTTTATGCATAGACTGTGGCTGTTTTCATGTTCTCACTCACCCCCGTGACCACTGAGAGAAGAAAGAAAAGGAAAAAAAAAAAGAAGGAAAAAACAGAAAATGAATGGCAGATCATAAACCTGGGTAAAATCAGTTTTCCTGTCCGTATATCAGAAGATTTGATGCATAACGTGATCAAAGCCGACTTAAAAACACACTCCAAATATTTAAAACCTTTCCCATTAGGGACCTCATTCCCTCTGAGTAAAAAGGAACTATAAGGAGCTATCTAACAGTCTCAGGGAGCGACCCAGGCCCCAGATTCCCTCCCTCTCAGTTAAAGATGTACTCAGTAAAATTCTTGTGTGAATGGTGTCATGCAGCTGACTGCAGAAGGACATTCCATATATTGCACTTTCTATTTAGATCCCGCCTCGATAAGATAACGCAGTAACAAGGTTTTTGTGAAGAGTACAGGAGGAAAGCGGGAAAACTGCCCTGGGAGGCGCCTCTTTAAGCCAAAAAAAGAAGAAAAAAAAAGATTGGGGAACCATTTTGTTTGTTGCATAGGTTCTGTGGAAGCACACACAACGGAGTTTTTGAGAGGTTGTTGTGACACAGTTGTGTGTGAGGTTGCAGCTATGTGAACTGTTTGGATGTCCACTCAGAATGATTCAATTACACAAGAACTTATAACGCAGGGGAATTCAGTGACAGTGTATTCAGTCCAGAAGGTCCATCACATGATCGCTCCTCCAGTCCTAATGCAACGGGAGAAAGAGGAAGAGGAGGAGGAGGGAAAGAAAGGATGAAGAGCAGCAGCCCCTGTCTGTCCAGGTATCTGAGGATGAGGAGTCTATGGTCCCCGACCCCCCCTCTCTTAAGAGTCGAAGGGCGGCAGGGGGCTCTCAGGGCCAAAGGGCCCGACTTTTGTTTTGGGGAAAAGAGTAGAAATAGAGAGAAAATAAAAGAAGGCCTTACATGGCAGGATGGACAAGTGACAAATGAAACAAAAAGAGACCCCAGTAAAATACCTCCCTAATATATCACCTAGTAGCCTGAAATGCTGTGAAGAAAAAGGACTTCACAGAGAGCAGCGTTTTTACAAAAAGAAAGTAATTTCAAAACAAAATCTCTGGTATCCAGCTGCTCAATATGTCGTGGGAACATGTAGTGTCACCAAAATAACTGAACAGAAGAATTTTGTTATGGACATTTTGATATCGTTTAGCTGTTCAGTATCATTTTATCCAAAAGTAGCTACCATTTTTTTTTTTTAAAACTGATCAGAAAATAACACAAGATAAAAGAAATGTTAATAAGAGAAAAAAAATAAGTCAGTCAGCAGCCAGAATAGCCATTAGAAAGGCTGGAGTATAAAGTCATACTCAGGCAAAGTGTCATGCTAAATTTGCAAATATCTCCCACCTTTAGGTTTAATAGCAGGAACAAAAAATCTGTCAGTGTTTGCTTTTATATATATATATACATTAATATATATACGTGCGTGTGTGTGTGTTTGTGTGTGTGGTTATGTAAGCAGGTGTGCATGCACATGTGCACATACACTCACAAATTTGTTTTTATTTCATAGTCTCTACATAGTTTATTTATAATCTGAGGGTGCAGCATGTTTCGAACGTCAGTCATGCGGGTGTGTTTCAAGTATTCTGCATCTCTGTGTGAAACAGAGGGGTGGGAGGTGGGGGTGGGGGTGGAGGTGGGGTGGGGTGAGTTCGGGAGAGAAAAAGAGAGACGTGGCTTGTTGTAAGGGAGCAGGAGAAGGGAGCCGGCTCGGGGTCGGGTGTGGCAGAGAACGACAGGAAGGTGGCACTGTTGTCCATGGCCTCTCATCCAGAGGCGGGACGGATGGAGGAGGGAGGGAGGAGCTCAGAGGTCTAGTGGGTTGGAGAAGGTGGGGGTCTCCGGCTGCCATGGACACAGAAAACACACAGGAACAGATGTAAAGAAGAGAGGGCGGGAACAGGTTGGATTAGTGTTTTCGCAGGTGTTTGCAGTTTTTGCCTCCATTTAAACTTCATTTGTACTTACATATTGTCATTTCGTGTGTAAATTCATGCACGTACACAGAATTACAGCACCTTCACTCGCGCAGACAACCACTTCATATCATGAGGTAACACAGATGGAAGGAAACCCGCAAACGCAACCAACATCACAAAGATATCAGGCTCAGTTAACATGGCCACAATTCAGGTAATGTATGTTTGCAGTCGAGGCCAAATGCAGGCAGTATTACTCCACATCCGAGTGTTGTCTAAATACAGTAGCATGCACTTGTACAGATTACTTATTAAGCTCTGTTATTGTAATCTCTATAGATAATCACATGGTGTTGCTACAGGAGAGCAAAAACCCTGAGAACAGGCTATTGTTGAAGATTTTAGGCATGGTGAGAGGGCTCCATTTAAAATACCCTCCAAAACAGGAGCTCTGAGCCGAGGGGTTCCAATATAAATCTGAGGGAGTCACAAGATGATTAACCAGCTAACTAGTAGTTAAGTAGGCATTTTGGGAAATATCTCTATTCACTTTCTTGTAGAGAGTTAAATGAGGGGGTTGATACCACTCTTATGTCTGTACAGATATACTATATTATTTCCCAAAACAAACAAACTATTCAGTTTTTAGCTTGTTACCCTTAAAAATCAAGTGTCAAAATCAAATGTCTACCTGTGACCCGTTTTCTCAGGTGCATGTGTCATTTATATGGCTTTTAGAGGCCTGAAAAGGTCAAACTATCCGGTATTTACAGAGAAAAATGGGCCGTACTGAACGGTGATACTGACTGATACCATGACTCAGAGACAAAGTTATGGATGGGTGGGATGTCATGGCCATACATCACATACAACATCGACACAAAAACGACAGTAATCTTTATGTTTTGGACATTTGAGATGAATCCCGTTCAACCCGTTGCTGCTGTAACCTGAGAAAATTCATCTTTCACAAGACACGTTGAAACATTCTGAAACACCCCTTCAATAAATAAATTAGCATCAACTCCAAGAGGCTCAAACACTGATACACCCTCTGGGTGTGTGTTTGCCCATGCAGCGCTCTGGGAAGAGAAAAGAAAAGTGAGAAAAAAAGAAGATGGCATGCAGTGAAAGGATGCCCCCTGAGAGGAAGAGAAAGAAGGAAAGATGATGATGATGATGATGATGATGATGATGGCGGACAGTACCCAACATACCAGAAATGTTAGTCCTCATTGGTCAGTGATAGTGATTCTGTAGAAGGAACCATAGTCATGTGTGGGACAGAGGTGTGGTGAGAAAAAAGAGGGATGAAGAGGAGGAAAAGAGAAAAAGGAGTGCAAACAGTTACAGTGCAGGAAATGACCAACGTCACATGTGCTCAGCTCTCACACAGGACCGACCGCAATACGGGATGGAAACATCAGAGATCACTATCGGGGATTTTGAGTGAGGGGGGTTTGTGAGGATTTTTAGATACTCCTCCGTCTGATTCTGGGGCCAGTGAGAGCTTTGCTCAGCAACGTTAGTGTCTCCCGCGGTAAGAGAGGCTCTGACCACGAATAGGTCCAGGATAAAAAAGTTAGATAGCTCGAAAAGACAGGCAAGCACAAGGCGATTTTAACAAAGGCATTTACAGTTAATGGAGCGCAGAAAACAAAACCCGACACTTTTCATTAGTCAGATGAGGACAGTAGGGAGGTGGGTGTAAGTGAGGAATATGAGTGGAGTGTGAGCTACCGTCGGTGATGCTTGACAGCATGTGGAAAGTTCAAAGTGGTGGCAGGAAGGTTCCAACAAGTCTAAGTGAAAGGTGAAAGTCGTCGAATGTTTACCCAAATCAAGAGAAAAAGAAGAAAACAGCCCACGGATCATGAGTTGTGTCACGGCCTATCCATATATTTAGGGATCTTTATCAATCTATTCATCTATTCATCTATCCTCTATCGCAACCAGTACTCTCCCCCTTAGTAACAGAGAGTATCCACACTTCAGGTTTGGATAGCTTCTCATAATATTCTAAGCTATGGTTTTGATGTTAACGTCCTTGTAAGACCAACTGGAACATACGGTAAACTACGTTGGCGTGAAGAAGGGGGTTGTTTGTTTGAAAGACCTCCCGTGTTTTCACTCACCTGGGCACACTTGGGGGTGCGCGATTAGGCCGGGAGGGCACAGTTGGTGGTGGCCCACCGTAAGGGTCCGGAGAAGCGCCTGGTCGAGACGGGACAGGGGGCCCCCCGGCAGGGGGAGGCCCAGGTGGAGGCCCGCGGGAGCCCGGGCGAGCCGGAGGTCCCGGTGGAGCCCTGCGGTTTGGAGTCGGGCTGGTGGCGGGAGACCTGGCAACAAGCATGAAGTCGCTTAGTAGATTAACCATAGCGTTGTCTCAGTGTTCCACCCCTTAACTCTAAGGCCCGATCACTTGATAAGCCTTCATCTCCTCCTCCATTAATCTAATTATCAAGACCCATGCTATCCACTAAGTCCTTCTGTACGTCCATCCATCGACCATCCACCAAGGGTCAAATTAAACAGGGATAGTCAAAAATGGTCCCGATATTTTTCAAATCTTGTCAAATATTCAGTATAACAACTGAAATAAATAACACATCTGATCTAAAAACAGCAAAGCAAGGAAAGCACAAAAACTAAAATAAAAAAAGGCCATCTGCTCCCACCAACCATTCCCCGCACGGCCTCTAATGCTCTTCCTCTGTTCTCATCGTGGCTTACCTTCCTCCAGAGCTGCTCCTCTGCACCTGCAGCCAGGAATCATCCACGGGAGGCGGCATGGTAGTGCTGATGGTGGACGTGCTGATGTCCCCGATGATGCCGAGGGCCTCCCGCAGGGCGTGGTACATCCGCAGCATCTCGTCGCGGTGCTGCGCCTGCTCCTGAGACTCCTCC
Organism: Lateolabrax maculatus; assembly: GCA_031216445.1. Classification (NCBI taxonomy): domain Eukaryota; kingdom Metazoa; phylum Chordata; class Actinopteri; order Acropomatiformes; family Lateolabracidae; genus Lateolabrax; species Lateolabrax maculatus. The sequence continues at coordinate 9,451,388 of CM062219.1, forward strand.
ATCAGCGTGTTCTGGTCGCCGCACGAGTAAAGCTGGGCCAGCAGCTCCGCGTTGATGAACTCCTTCGTCTGGACAGAATGAGAAGATTTGGGAGGGAAGTTGAACTCTCCGGTTTTATTTCAGAGATCGGTGTCGCGTTTAACAGTGACACCTGCTGCAACCCACACTGATGACTCACATTGTTGATCATGAGGTGCATGATGGTCTTCGGCATCAAGTCGCGAACGGTCTTGTTGACGATGGCCATGTAGGAGTCAACCAGGTTACGGATGGTCTCCACCTGCCGCTCCAGCTGAGGGTCCATGCTGTGCATTAAGTTGTCAGAGCCATTTTCATCACCTCCGTCACTCTGTGGAGACGAATGAGGGAGGGGGGGGGGACGGAGGACACGGAGTTTAACTTCACTTTAGCTTCACAAAGAAAGAGTTAAAGAAACAGAGTCTGTAGATACAACATTAAGATAAAAGTGAGACACCATAAAATGGGAATTGTACGGCAAAGTTGCCTCCTTGTCTCGCTGTTTTTTTCTCAGCATTTTAAACACAACCATCACTACAAAGAAATTGTTCCACACTCTTAAACCAAATGGAACATTAAATTATTTACTGTGTCACTGCTTTGCAACAAGGACTGCAAAAGAACATTGTTATTCTTTTTCCTTTCTCAATTCTATATGGCTCTTATTTACTCTGTGTCACATGAAACGTTATATAAAAGACACAAAAAAGGATGGAAATTCAGGATGTACACCAACATAACATACCTTTCCTTCCTTGTCCTATAAGGTCAAACAGCGATGAAGAAAACAGACATTGAAAGAGGACAGATACAGTGTCACATGATAGACTTAACAACATTAAAATAGACTCTAAACGAACAACAACAGTCTATACAACTCATGTAACAAAACAAACAAACCAATAATTAAATGTACTTTTTGTTTAGGTTAATATTGTGTATATGGTTTCATACTGTATCTGGCTTTCAATCAATCCATTATCAAAGCAGAAATATCAACTTACTACCGGTATATAAATTCCCTACATATATGTATGCGAAAAAGAAATATCTTACCGTGACCCGTTCTGGATAAACTCCAGCTCTGAGGAAGGAGGCCTTCCAGGCATCGATATCTTCCTGACTCTCACAGGCCAACTCCAGCTGACGGTAGTCCTTATAAACGTTCCTGTGGACACAAAATGAGATCAAAACTAAACACTGAAGGATGTTCTTCGTGTTTTTATATATTATTCTTTTATAGCCAAAATGTGTCACAGGAGCAGCTGTATATCTTAATCTGGTGGAAAGTTATATAACAAAGTACTACATTTCAGAGCCAAATGTTGTACCTTTGACTCCACTACATTTATTTCACAGCTACATTTTGAGATTTTACATAAAAATATACAGTATAAGGTAATAGATTAAACTATGCGATATAAAGCTATTAAAATGTGTTCTGCTTACACGTTAATGCTCAAAAAATAATCCAATAATAAATTGATATAACACTGACATTCTTACTTTTAATGCATTTTGTTGCCAATAATTCTGAACTTTTAAGTATTTTAATTTTATTTAGGATTTTTTTCATTGTGTGGTATTGATATTTTTCACATAAGTAAATTATATCAATACTTCCACCACTGCCTTATACTTTAAGCTTTAAGACTCCATTCTGACTTGAGATTTCTTCAATTTTATAATCACATGAATCATGAAATGTTAGTGCTCATGGTAATAGTTTCTTTTAATTTACGATGCTTGTATATAGCATTTTGCATATTTCTGTACAATTGTTGCATTTGTCTGGACAAATAATAGAACTCAGTTAGAAATTTAATTACTGTGTGTATGTATATTGCTGTGTGTGCCTGTATAATAACACCTCTGTTCAGTGTTGAAGAGGGCAAAGATATGCTTGCTGGACATGAAGCCTTTCTCGACATCGCGCAGCTTCAGGTTGTCCACCTGCAGCATGTACTTCTTCTCCTTCTCCTGCAGGAGGCGAAAGAGAAACACACCGGTTGTGCATGTGAGGGAGAGAAAGGAAGAGACTGACTTGCTCCATGGGTGAGGAATTTGGCTAAAAGCGCAAAAAATGCTTTTTACAGTTTTTGCAATGACATTGTATATAAGACCAAGATAAAAATAACAAAGCTACTGCAAAAGTCGATGCTCCATTTTAATCACTGTGGCCTGATCAATTTACTACTTAATATATATACTTCATATTTTAAGATTTTGCAGGATGAACTTAAGAATCAATCGTAGAGAAACAATAATAGAAACTAGATTAAAAGAGACAAAAAGAAAGCAAATAAAAGAACCCAAGGCAAATCAGGGTTAAATTTAACAATTGAAAAAAAAAGAGAAGAAAAAGGCAAGAGAGACGAATGGGAAAGTCGTACACAGTCCTTGAGTCTGTGGTTTTGATTACAGTTGTGCAGAGTTAAAAAAAAGGGGGGGGGGGGCGAGCAACAAATGAGAAACACACACATAGAAAAAGAACGAGAGACAGAGAGAGAGAGAGAGAGAGAGAGAGAGAGAGAGAGAGAGAGAGAGACCGAGTTCCAGTGTAGAAATCTCTTGTACTTGTAAATCTGCACAACACAACATATGATATCCAGACATCCAACTATTTATGAATCAGGGAACCTCAAAGTTAGTCAGCTCAGTCTTGACACATGCCAGCACTCTTGCTCCTTCTCTATCTCAGCGTCTCTTACTCACTCACACACACACACACACACACACACACACACACACACACACACACACACACACACACACACACAGACATGTTGTGGTTAAACTCCTCAAAGTCTATTGTTACAAAATGAAGTTTCTTTACCGAGGGTGCGTTTGAATGTGTGTGTGAATGTTTTACTGTTGACAGTAAAATTAGTGTAACAAAAAAAAAGACAAGCCAAAAATAGCACATGGTGAGTGAGTTTCTATAAACATACACTAAACAAACACACACACACACATACATAGAAACACACACACACACACACTGCTTTGGTTGCAAACAGCACCTTTGAGCGTAGTCTCTAACTAACCTTAAAACCATCTGGATAGCTAACCACGGGCCTGCCCTGCCCAACCCAGTTTGTGCTGTGTGTGTGTGTGTGTGTGTGTGTGTGTGTGTGAGAGAGAGAGAGAGAGAGAGGGAGGGGGAGAGGGAGCGAGGCAGGGGGTTGTGTGTGTGACCAAACTCCTTCATCAAAGGATTTATGACCTTTGCAGCCAAATGGTCATATCCCCTAAATGCATGTAAAAACTCATTCTCACACACACACACACACACACACACACACACACACACATTCATACATTTGGCAGCGACGGCACACCCAGGTGTCCGCTATACAAAAAACTAAACAAGCAGTCGCCCCAGACTGCTGAATGCTGACATCATCATTTATTGTGGCGGTGAGGGCAAAGAAGTCCCCATCCTCCCTCTCTAGTTTGTTCACTATTTCTCCATCTTCTCCTTTTTCCTCGCTCTCTCTTCATCTTTTTTTCCCCTTGTTCCCTCACTCTCTGGCTTTCCCTCTCCCTGGGAGTGAGCAACCTTGGACTGATTCATACATTTTCCTCTCCTCTGGCCAGTAAATCCAGTCAGGAGAGTTGGAAAGGGAGGTTTTGGGGGGGACTAGTGTATGAGTGTGTGCATGAAGTGGGGAAAGTACAAGGAAACTGGACTGAAGCAGAGACAGAAAGGCAAAGAATAAGACAAAACGTGCTCAACATAATAAGACTAAGCATAAGATCGAATAAGATCCACTATCTGTTAGTTATTAGTACAAAAAAAAGTTGAGATGTTTGTGAGAATGGAAGAATTACAAACAACAAGAATTGTCAGAAAAGACAAACATCAAATAAGAAGCCAATCATGTATGAGTATTATTGCAATATCACACACAGATTTCCCACAGATTATCAGGAGGTTTTCTCTCAGTCAGACAGCCAAACTTGCGTGTGTGTTTTTATGTGTGTGTGTAGTTATGCGGGGGGAAGTCGGGACTTGAGTGCTTTCCCATATGCTCCCAAAAGAGCCAATAGCGGGCAATCGTACAGATTTCAGACGTTGAGCACGCACACAGGCACGCATGAAAAAACAAGCATACACACATGCAGATGCACACACACTGTAGCACGAGTACGCTCAATGAGATATGAAGTACACGCACACACTTTACGTGACCTTTATCCGCAGCTTTTTACTTGCATGAGACCCAGCCTCTGTAAATCAGCTTCCAAGAGACAGAGAGACACACACATAAACACTGTCAGTAAGATATGGATTTGTGATGGCAAAACCACTACTGAGCTGTCAGGGGACTTCCGTTCTGTTTGCAGTGTTCACCATGGAAACAGCCTAAGTGTAATACAAAGTTTTTATGTGGTATTTGTGCATATTGAAATAGCAAACTGGGACTACAACTGCATCTCGTTGCACAACCCTGTGTTGCACAATGACAATAAATTAACCTTGTATCCTTGTATCTTGCATCTACTATTAAATGCACTTAATAATAAATGACAATAAATGCAAAAGAAGATTTGGCAGTGCAGACTTGTAAATGCAGACCAAGTTTTTGAGACCACGTAAGGACCAAATTCTGAGAAACGAACCAGTAATCCTGTGCTGGAATACTACCTACCCTTTGTTTGCTGTGTGTCAGTTAGTTTGAGGTATTTTGATTTGACATACATTCATTTGTGCACATAAATATGCACCATATAACCACATCAATTGAAAAAAAAAAAACTAGATTTTGACACATGGTCACATTGTCTAATATCAGGTTTTTAACACTCACCCTTATATTTGAAGAGCACTAGGCCTGAGACTGATTTTGCACTTGTGATCTTCTTTGTACATATGTGCAATAATAGCTGCTACCTGTTATTAGTATCATGTTCAATGTAAACCAGAAAGATATGGGAATAGAGGAGAAAAAAAGATGGGAAAACAAAAGTCCCACATTTTTACAGATAAGACTGTAAAGGTATGTGATTTGATAAACAAACCCAAGTCTCATTTGTTGTATTTAATTCATGAAGGACATTTATTGACAATTATTACTTTCAACAGTAATATGATTACTGTCCTTTGCCATGGCTCCTCTTCACTGTTTTCATCTTTTTCCTGAGTTTGTCCAGTGAGCAGCTGTCATTGTCTGGGACAGCCTCTTTCCACTGCTTTTGGAAGGCACTGTGGGTGGAAATGTTTTGGACGATGTCATGCCCGTGGCGCCTCACGTCCGCTGCAGCATCCACACATATTTTGCTCACAGCAATAAGGAAGCGTTTGGTGAGGTTCCTGTCACCTGTAAGAGTGCGCGTGGCTCCGAGGATGTTGCATAACTGGCTGAGGTGCTGAGCTGCGCTTGCTCTGACTGCAGCATTGCGGTGACTCAGCCCTGCACTCAGCAGGGCGTTCATGGTGCGACCGGGGCTGCAGTTTTGAACCATGGCATCCAGTGCAAGATTTGCCTGCTGCTGGATGAAGGTGTTGGATTCAGACGCTTTCAGTATCAGGGCATGGCCTGTTTCCTCCACCATGTCATCCATGGCCCTCTGGATACATGCATACATCTCACCCAGGGTGGCCATAGCAGCGCAGGACACCAAACAGTGCAGGTTTTTAACCTTCTTTGTGACACCCACACACACTTCACGAAGTGTGGCCTTCAATACCTCGGGATGGTTCCTTGCCAGATCTTGAATGCATGTTAAACCATCAATTTGTTTTTGCCAGTTATCAGAGCTGAGCAGTTTTAAGACATGGTCCGGGCTTGGTCGCGCCTTGTCTTTATCAGTCTTTGGAGAAGACCGTCTCGCCTGGGAGGGTTGAGATGGTTTGGCTGCGGGAGGAGGAGGAGGAGGAGGAGGAGGAGGAGGAGGAGGGGGAGGAGGAGGGGGAGGAGGAGTGGAGGTGAAAGATGGCTGAGGAATGGATACCTCTGCAGGACTGTCAACCTCCACACTGCTGAGACTGTACTGAGAACTGGACCCCAGGTCTCTGGCAATCATTTCAGCTACCTTAAAGGCTTCCTGTCTCAGATGGGCATGAATCCATCCATCCTCCATCAAGGTCCAGAAGTTTTGCTCAGCTGTCTTTTTACCATTCCTTTGGTTCTTCTTGTATTTAAAGGTCCTCTGGTTAATCGCCTCTCTGGCAACCATGTCAGCCACCTTGTAGGCTTCCTGCTTGAGATGAGCATGCATGGCCTCATTTTTCATGATAGACCAGAAGCTGTCCCCATCGAAGTGTTCACAGGTCATCTGGTCTAGCTTGGACTTCGGTGTCCTCTGATTCAACCATTCTCTAGCAATCAGATCAGCCACCTTGTAGGCCTCCGCCTTGAGATGAGCATGCATGGCTTCATCCTCCATAATAGACCAGAAGTTGTCCTCATGAAAGATTTCCAGAGTCTTATGGGCTCGGCTGTCATTCCAGAAATAATGCAAGTCATCTTGTTTCTCTCTATAATCCATTGGTAATGTTGACAGAAAGATGCAGTCAATAACTCAAAATATCTCTTGGCAGTTAATGAGGTAAAACAGTGCTGTGTTCTGATTGGCAGAGTGGTCATCACATGACATGTGATGTCACAATGAGACATAATGTTAGAATGATGTAGTTCCAGTTCTATGCACACACACACACACACACACACACACAGACACACACACACACACACACACACAGACGTCTCTGTGAACAGTTGTCATCAAAATTACTTTCTACCAAAGAAATGGTCCATTTAAAAAAAATCTTGGCTATATCGGTTGTCCACAGCGCCATTTGTCAATACAAAATTAAATTACAATCACTTCCACTGTATTGGAATGGAAACAGAAATCACCATGGCTGAATTTAAAAAACGTGGTTAGACACCACCAGAGTTAGCCGAGGAAATATGTATTTTAATATTTGGGCGACCTTTACCCTAGGATACTGGGTTTGAAAACCTTTAAAAGTTGGCTTTCTCAGTCTTTTCCTTTCAGCACACGACATTACACTATTCTTCACTAATCCATACACCCACCTACATTATTGATTTTACTGATCTTCACATCCATTGTTTTTGTTAATAGCTTCATAAATGATTTTTATTTACACCTGAACCACATGTGTGATGTGCCTCCTTTCTGTCTGGACTTCTACACATGCAACATTTTTTTTAACTCACACATGTAGCAGCTCAGGCAGTGCACTTGGTATTTAACCTGTGGTGTTTGGAGCAGTGTGAGAGCAAAGTACTTTCCATGGTTTTGTTTTCCTAGTGAGTAATAGCAGGCTCATTATGAAAAGCCAGAGGAAGTTCACTTCTGGATTCATAAAGGCACTTCACCACTCTGCACGCCGTCCAAAAAACGTCTCAAAGACGCAAACACTAATTCAAAATGTGGATCAAATATGCCCCTCACACACACACACACACACAAACAGAAATGCTACAGTATGCATAAACACCAAAAACACACACACGTTGAGACCTTACACAACCATATCCAATTAACACTTTGAAACAAATCTGAGTAGTTTGGTGGGCAAAACCAAGAAGGTAGTCGTTTACGGCATCCATGTTGTTTTAAGAGGCTGCATGTGTGTGTGTGTGTGTGTGTATGTGTGTGTGGTAGTGTGTATGTTGATGGGAGTCTGATAGAAAAAGTCCTGGTGACTTGGGCCATGCATCAAAGGGCTACGGAGAAGCCGCACGGCATCTGGGAGCAATAACGTTGCTTCTAACCCTTCATTACCACAAAGACTGGGCCCTGGGTGGCAGCCAACGGCAATTTTCACAACCCTCCTCCTCACCTCCCTCCGTTTTTCTTTCCCTCAATTCTTCTACCATTCCCCTATTGAGTTTTGTCTTGAAAAAAAAATAAAATTAAACACGGAAAGCATTTTCTGTGAGTCTTACATGTTGGGGATGGGGAAAGACATAAAACGGATGGGAATCGTTGGGTTTGAAGCACTTATGGAAAAGATTGTGTAGCATCCACACATAATGCCAAATTAGAAGAAGTTAAATTAATTAATAAACAGCTTTAGTCAAATAGGTTTGTTACAAAACGCCTAATAGAAAAACTTAATCAACTTCTGCCAGAAGAACACTCTTTTTCTACAAAATAAAAGACAGGTATTATTTAGTCTAATCATAAACAAAATCCCACTAACGTATGCAAAATCTGTGTTTGGTCTGTGAGTAATATGTCTTTGAGAAACAGCATCTGAAGAAACTTAATTTGACTTAATGCCGTTTGGACTTTATTAAAAGTAAGGCCACATGTTGCCAACACTTAAATCAGGAACAGCAAAAACAGTTTAGCCGAGAGAATTACGATAGGGAACAGCTAGATTGGAGCTATTCTGGGACAATGTGTAAAAACACACAGCTGTTGATGACTCATCGAGCTACAAGGTTGTGCAATAATGCTCATAACAAAACACCTCGGGCAGCCTGCCAGTGTCTGCACTCTGATACTTCATATATCATGGAAAGTGCTACTTGATAACAGTGTAGACACAAAGGTTTTTCCAGCTGGTCCGTCAGCTAGAGACAAATGTTTCAGGGAAACGAATCTAATCTGAAATCTGAAATGAGATAAAAACATAAATTCTCACATCTTATTATTATGAAAAATATCTGAATTTAATGTATGACATGTTTTTTTTGGCTTGAGTTTAATGTTTAATCACAGCTGACTTAGCTGACTCTAAAAAAGTGACAGCCTTTGTTGCTCTGCTTCGCTCTTCCTGTGGGAACGACCACAAACACAAATAAACGTCTTCATGCAGAAAGGAAACGTGGTGTCCACATGACAATGACACATTCAGTCAGCGGCCCGGACGAGCGCAGGCTGGCAGGTCAGTGATGCCTTCCTGTTTAGCAGCTAATTGCCGAGCAGTTAATTACCTGCTCAGCGTTTACTTCTGCAGAAGGTCAGCTGGGGCATGTGATCAATCACCGGTGACCACCAAAGAGTAAAAGACGGAGGGAGGGGGCACCACAGCCCGCTAACCACATAAAATCCCCACACGTCCAGTGACTCCTGTCTGGTGGAGGGCAAAAGCTCTGGTCGACCTGTGTGTTTAGTGACTGTGCATATTTGGCGCAGAGCTCTCCGTAAATTACAATACACAGCTACATGGTGGCATGAAACCCGAGGAACATTTCCAAGTTCCCCTATAAAAAGTCATGTGGACTCACAAGTGAATTTACTGTATGTATTCATATTCATGTGTGAGCGTGTGAAATCCACGTCAAAATGACAAATGACGCCTGTAAATAGCGAGACCAATGTTACTAGATGTAACTTGCGGGTGCAAAACGGAAAAAAGTGAACCTACGAACTGAAACATTCACATCTGAGATAAAAGTGTGAAGTCAGAATACATTCAGGTAAAACATTCACATACGTAAACCAACATGAAGTCATGTGCAACCTTTTAGAAAGGTTTCATGACGGTGAATGCATATTGTATAGAGTCCTTACATGTATTTGTAGAATTACTGTAATACATACAAAATTATGGGATACAAGGGAGGAGTTATCCTAATCCTAACACGACTCCCATTTCACAGTCATGTCATCATCAAACTGCATGAACCACATAGAGCAAGACCTACATTAACTGCTAGAGTACTTTTTATAGTAAAATGAACTGCCAGAATATAAAATTTGCACTTCTAAATCAAACTTGTTCTGCATGCTACACAGTGGGTGTGTTTGGAGTATATTTTTATGACATAACTGTGCCAATGGTGGGCAGTTCCAAGTGTGGAGAGGAATTTTATTTTAATTTACACATTGACAGTAAATTAAGTCTTGTAAAAATTGAAATTTATGAACATTAAAAGATTAAGATTCAATTGTATCTCATCCATAGGCATCATGACATGAATATTTAAAAAATACTCTATATATATAAATATATATATAACAAAAAGTATACAATTGCCATACATATAGATACATGCAACATTAGAATATATTCTTTAAAAGCTATGACATACGTAAGTTCATGTCATGTGTTATTAAAACACATGCAGTAATTTAAATGTCAATCCTCCTTCAAAGGAAGTAGTAAGCCTGCAGAGTGTCACATACACATGACAAAATTACAAACTACACCCACACGCAGGATGTATACAATGTGCCAAAAGACATTAAGTGCACACCAGTGTGGTTTCTTTTTATCTGTCTTGTGTCTGTTTGGATCTTATCCCAGGATTTGTTTCTCTAATGATTTTGGTATTGACATTATGCTCAGGATACTGTAAACTCAGAACAATCAGCGGAAAAAATATATAATTCACAAAAAGAAAAACACACATTACTCATTTATCTCATCAATCAGGCGGGATAAACTTTGAATTATCCACAAACCACCCTGTGTACCTCCTCGGCTCCCTCCGACATGCTGTGGTCATCACTTACATTCTGTTTCTCTTTTGCAATCTCTCACCCCCTTTTTCTGATGTTTTCTTTTACAATGAGACACTAATTTGTTCAGTACTGGTTTTGGTACCAGTCTCATTATTACTCCATCATTTTGTCCATTTCATCTTTCAGTTTTCTTCTAAAAGTTCTCACATATTTGCTACATCCATTCTCTTTCGCATTAACTTCAGTAGATTTCATACCTCTGACTGACATTTAGCTGTCATTTCTGTCTGTTTCTAACTTTTTTCTACCTTCTTGTTGGCTGTGTCTTCTATCTCTGATCTCTGTTAGTGTCTTATCACCAGTGTGTGTGTGAGACAGTTACATTTATTTTACAGTTATAGTTACTAGTTTCTAAAAAAAAAAAAAAAGCAGTGTCTACGTGGGGTTTGTCACATTTCAAATGTCTGCAAGTTGTTAGCGGTTCTCTAAACTTCTCAGATGGTTTCATTTAAATAACTGTTTAAGGCCCAAAGAGCAAAACGTATCCAATATTTCCCAAAAAGTCAAATACTATAGAATGGTCCAAAAAATGAAAGCAGATTTGTGAAGCAGAACTTTGTTTTTTCTTCTTTCCTCTCCTATTAACCATGTCACGACCCCTCAGATTTATCTGGTGACACATGGAAAGGGGCCCGAAACCCTAGCTTGGGAACCACTGGACTAAACTGTCTAGTTGTATATAACGTAGATAAAACTAGCTATTGTACTGTACTTTCAATTTTTAAGTAAGATTTTGAATGCTGGACTTTAACTTGGAGGGAGTAGTTTTACATTCATGTATTGTTATTATCCTTAAATAAAGGATCTGAATGCTTCTCCCACTACTGCCCTTCGACCACATCACTATCTTTCGGACAAAATCTGAAATATGTTGGACAGTTCTTTTTTTTCATATCAACAAAGAAATAATAATGATACGATATTATGAGGCAGAAAGAAAATAAAACCAATTCATTATGTGGTTGACATTCAAGTTACCCAACAAGAATGAAGGCAATTTGACATGCTATCTCTAGTTTAAAAACTATCTGTGAGCTTTCACCGTAACACATTCAAATAAATCTACAGTATTGTGTTCACAAGCTCGGCCTCGCCACACTGATGCAAACACTTAAAAGATACAATTACACCCACATAAACTGACAAAGTAATTCACTTTATGCAATATCAAAATACAAAGAGAGGAAAAACAAAGTCAGAAATTTGAGGTTTTTCATGACAATATTAACCAGCACTATTTCATGACAAGACAGAATAACATGGAATCACAGATTACACTGGATGTGTGTTTGTTTGTGTACAGTATGTGTGTGTGTGCGTGCATACTTCCTCAGTATTTCTGGCTTTACTGACTAAGAGTTTGAAAGGGAAGCTGCCTGCCTGGTCATCCAAAGAGTGGAAACAATGTTGGTGCGACCGCAGCGCTCCCCCCACCCACCCATTAAAATTCACTCCTTCCAATCCCTGAACTTGAAACTTAACTGTAATAGTAACGAGGACTGATTTCTGTCATTCTATTTCCTGGCTTGTTTCTCGGCTACATCGTGCGTTTCTGTTCAAACCCCGTGCTCGCTGGGCATCATTTTGCCTCCCTTTCGCCCCGCACTTTTAAGTCAAGGAAGCTTCCTTCTTTCATCTCCATTTTCCTCTGCGTTGCTCTCACTTTCCCTCCACATCGCTCCATCTCTGCCAGTACTGCTGACTCGTCTCTCCTGGGGTTGTGCCTGCTTTGATTTGGAGCTCAGGTCGGAGCTCAGAAACCATAGCTAAAACAAACACACGTCCTTGGCCACCTCTGCGCACACACACACACACACACACACACACACACACACACACACACACACACGCACACATACACCTGGAAACACTAGCATTGATTAGTCTTGTCTGCCAGCGGTAAGAAGGAACCCTAAATGTAAGTGTGTGTGTATGAGAGTGTGTGGGTGTGTGAAACGAAGAAGGTGAAGGAGGCAAACTTTGACTACTTATGTCTCAACTGTGACCCACACGGACTTTTACTCCTCATCTGCTCACACACACACACACACACACACACACACAAAACCTCCTTCGCTCTGGTTTTGATTTACCAGTAGTATGTCACCCTTTACCAGCACCCCCCCCCCTCCCTCCGTGTGTGTGTGTGTGTGTGTGTGTGTGTGTGTGTGTGTGTGTGTGTGTGTGTGTTGGGAAGGCTGCAGAGCTGCATAAAGGGTTCTTTATTTGAGTCGGACAGGGAGAGGAAATCAGCTTTAGAAGTAAAAACAGAGGGAGCAAGAGAGAGATGGAGACCACAGGGCTGCACATCTGGAGTTATTACAAGGCTTCCTCCTGCTTGCCAAGAAAACGCCGACATTCCTGCCCTCGCTACAAAGACCATGGAGCCTCTACTCTCATCCAGCCCCACTCCTACACACATCCATCACTCAAAAACCACATATACACTCGCACGTACCATAAGTAGGGATGTGCACATACACTAGATTTGGAAAGGGAAGAACATGCAGGCGCTTTGCTGAAACACATATATGCCTCCACGTGAGCGCTCAAACGCAGACATCCTCCCATCGGCCCACATACGCTTCCACTAAAAAGTTCCCTCCCTCCGCAGCCAATCCTTCACTCCCTCTCCAAACTTTACAACACACACGGCAAATGAATGCGTCCTCACTTCCTGTTCACCTTTGACCTTCCACTTTCTCCCCAAAAGCCAGAGAAGAAAGAAAGAAAGAGAGGGAAAAAAAAGCCAGACATAGGGAGGGGAGAAAGGAAGAAGAGAGGAGAGGAAAAATGGGGGGCCGGCGAGCTCCTCCTCCTTCTCCCTCCATATCTCCTCTCTCTCTCTCCTTCCCTTTTCTCCTTCTGTCTCTCGAAAGGGAAACTTGGTGGCCAGTCCTTTGCCACGTCGAGCCTCCTGCCGGTCCACCTTGTTCGCTAATGGAGCAGCTTTTTTTGCTCTGGAAAGCCTCGGTAGACAAATCCAAATGACGCAGAAGCAGCATTTGAACACGGTCGGCCTGATTTTGCCTCAGCAGCGCGGCAGTGTTGACTGAGAGGACGTCTGGAGGTGAATTGGGGCTAACCAGTCAAGAAGGAGACAAAACTGATGTCAGCCAAGAAGAAGAGGCATCACTCAAAACAAGCAAGAAGTGTAGAAGAGAGAGGAGATTGTCGGGTCTCAGGTATTCTCTCCGCAAGGAGAAATTTCTTTCCGTTTGGCATGTGTCAAGGAAACGAAAAGTTGCGTATTCCGGTGCTTTAGTGGGAGGTGTGGATCTGACTTAGTATGATCTCAGCTCACCATGAACACTCAGTGATAAGTTCTAACCAACAGAGTTTAAGAGCACTTGGAGACCAAAGAGCTGCCTTTTTGGTGTTTCTATCTTTTCATGGCCGTTTCATCTTACCAGTTTTTTGAACTGTTTTTTATGTATTTGTTCTTGGCCTGGGGGTCAGCGGGGGCAAACCAAGTTTAGGTTGTACAAAATTTGCGCTAAATGGGTTATGACTCCTATGATTTGTGCTTGTCTTTCTCTATCTTTCTGCCTTAATCCATTTTCAGTAAACAATCTCTAGTTGAAAAATTGAATGACTGGTAAAAAATTTGAGCGATAGTACCCCAAACAATATAGAGGATTCACTGGATAATTCATCCGATTTCTTAAATGGATTTATTACTTTTCAGTACCTCTTTGTGTCATTGAGAAAATTTCCAAAATGCATTTCTGCGTCTTGTGTTTCTCCTCCAGAGCTCGGCCTGGAATGCTGCTTCTCACAGCAGGAAACAGGAGGGAATGTCGTTGAATCTGCCAATCAGTGGCTATAATGTCTGTCTAACCTCTCCTCCTCCTCCTCCTCTTCCTTCACCTCCCTGCCGGCCTCGTCACCCATCCCTCACACGCTGTTTCTCCTCCAGCCCACACGATCGGCCTGATCAGCACTTTGTAGCAGTCAGACTATGAGAGCAGAAGGAGCTGGACTCAAGAGTCTGATACTTGAATCACAGTAAGTAGAGTTTGGAGTGTGTGTGTGTGAATGAATCCGACGTACTGAACGCATGAGCTTATCTGTGGGAGGACCAGTAAAAACTTGTCCACAGCATCCTTCAGCCGCCCAGCCCGCCTGCCCAGTGTTCAGACTACCTGTTCAGGAAGTAGTGGTTGTACAGTAGTCTGCACATTGGTTAGGCTGGCCGGGGAAGCACGGGACGACTCACGGTGTCCACGACAGGGACGAGTAAGCATCCAGCAGGCACAAGCACACCAGGCTGTGGGGACACGCAGCACCACCCCTCGTCCATCTGGACAAGCCCAGGCACAAGCCTAAATAAAGCACCCAAAGGCTCCACCACAGAGGCCTGGCCCTCGCCTATCCTGGATTTATGAGTGACTGATAAATAACTCCCAATTTTTTTCAAAAAACTCTTTTGTATGTTACTGTTACTGTAAAGAATTGTTGAAATAAAAAAGCTTGGATATCTATTTGACATTGTTTTTATTTTCCTTTTCTCAAGCAAGTTACACAGAGATTAAACGTACATTAATCCACAAAATGGGAAATCCCATATTGACATACTGAATCACATAAATATAAATATAAGTGATGGTTGCATATTCTCAACACGTTGTTTATTTTTCTACAAAACCATAAGATCCAACAAAGAACTGAAGCCAGAAAAAGGTTCAACCACACAGAAAAAAAAATGAACACTTACCCAAAAAGATATCTAAAACAGACAGTAAACCCCCAGCATACAATGCACTCTTGACCAAAATGTACAATTACGTCTCTGCTTTCCCTGCACTGACTTGTGGCTGCTTTACCTCAAATGACCATGTAATGTGCAGAGGCAGGAAGCCACCATACAAAAATGTTGAAAGAGCAGCCACTCTGTCATTGTCTATTCGCCATTTTTACGAGTCTTTGTATAGCTCTCCCCAAAAAAGACAGACACAAAATTGTTTGTGGCTTCAGTGTTTGTAGGTGACGTCATGTGAAACGTTACAAGTTTAGCTAGACCCCCTGCCTCATTTTCCATTCTGTTTTCTTTTCTATCTCTTCACCGCAGTTTATCTTCCAGCCCGCCTGTCTCTGATAAAGGGAACCCACAGCGTACCATTTTGAACTCCTTCTCCCTCTCAAGTACACAAAAGCAAAGTAGAGGGCAGAAACATTCACACGGTGTCCCATCACAGAGCATCGTCTGCAGGAATGAAAACCGCAAACCGACCTGTTTCCATTTAGAGCCCTGCCACCATGTCGCAGCCCCAGGAACATGCACCCACACACACGTACACACACACACACACACACACACACACACACACATACACACGTACACACACACACACACATAGAGTGCGTTGAAAGCAGCAGTCTGCTGTTTCCCCCCAGGATGTTTACAGCTGGGATCACCAGGCGAGTCTGGCTTTCTGGCAGCTTTACAGCAGGAGCAGGGAAACCCGGGCACACACACACACACACACACACACACACACACACACACAAAGAGCCAAAAGGGTCACCTAAAGAAAATACATCCTACAGCCACTGACGGACAGCAAAGTAATATCTACTAGTCATTCATCTGTCTGTGTCTCTGTCTGAAACGGTTTTGTGTAAATGTATGAATTTCACCACAAGGATATATGAATATCACGTGTGCTGGCAGTCTATAAAGTCACAGTTGAGTGGGTCTTTTTTATGTACATTTTTGTTTTCTTTTCATCCTTTTTTCCTCCATTCACATCTCCCTCCCCCCCTCCCCCCCTCCCCCCATCTCTCTCGGCTTTGGGGAGGTTTAAGCTACAGAGCAGCCTGATTCAAAGAATTGGCATGTCATGTGGTAATACAGACCAGAAGGTTTCTAGGCACACACACACATTTACACACACAGGCACACTAACCAAAACATCCTGGCACCACTAGTTGGGTTGAAAGTTATTATTAGTGTCTGGGGGTGGTGCGTGCATGAGTGTTTCTGTGAGTGTGAGTGTGTATTACCAGGCTGCGGCAAGGGTTTTCCCCATGACGAGAGGCAGTCAATAAAGTGTTGCCGCGCTGTTTTGCAAGTTGGTGTAAAGACATATGAATGTGTCTGTATGTAAATGTGCAACCGCACAAAAAGATGCAGAAAAACACTTTTTCTCTGCAGACAGTGATACATTTCTTTCAATCTAAATATAAATCTGTTTCCAACTTTTTATCAACTGTGTATATTTTGGCAAGTATCCACCCAGGTGCACATGTGAGTACAAGCCCTCATGAGTACTCTAACCTCTAGTGTGTGTGTGTGCTTGTGTGACTGGACTACACAAAAATGTTCAGCTTGGATAGAAAACAAAATGGAAAGTTTCTCTTGTTTTCTTTTTTTAATAATTTGCGGTGCTGCAGTGCCCTTCAGCCTCCGCGCTGAGCTTTAACACCAGCGCTGTGTGTTGGTTTTGGGTCTCCCCGCACCCTCGCAGGCTCCATGTTCAAATAAATATACAGTACAAGAAGCGAGGGAAAGACGGAGGGAGGGGACAGAGGAGAAGGAGAGGGGGACGAGGAAAGACTGAGGCAGAAATGGATGAGGGGAGGATGAAGAAGAGTTTCCTCTGGTTTGGGGATAAACCTTTAAGGATGTATAAGGGAGCAATGGGAAATGAGAGAGGGAAAATGGTAAGAAGGCAGGATATAGAAGCAAAACGTCCACCCTCCCCACTTTCTCTCCCTTCACATGGTCCTTGTTACTCCTGCTGCTAACCATCTAACAAGAGACACTCCTGCCTCCTCCCCTCACCTCCCCTACAATCCAGTCCCTTTCTTGCTCTGTGCCCCTTCTTTGAAATGAAGTAAGTTTATTAGAAGCAGCTTGTGTGTATGAGTGTGTGTGTGTGTGTGTGTGTGTGTGTGTGTATAGGTGTGTGTGTGTGTGTGAGTGTGTGTACGTGTGTGTGTAATTGGGAACAGGGCAGGGCAGGGGGCTCTGGTATGCACATGTGGGTGCCAGCTTCAGTGTCTGTCATACTGGGGGGTCCTGACTCTTTGTAAAGGGCCTTCTCAACGCTACACACACACACACACACACACACACACACACACACACACACACATACACACACACGCGGCCTTATGTCAGCGAGCAGAGCGGCTGTGGCTAAGGCCTGGAGACAGTGAGACTGTGGCTAGCTCCTAATAGTTCTGCAAAGCATCATGGGACACCGCTTTGACCAGTCAGCCCAGTAACCGAGCCGGGTCAAATCATCTCAGCCTGCAGAGGACCAACCGTCATATTTGCCAGTGGGATGAACTGGAATGAATTTTGGACCCGAGAGTGGAAAAGAAACTCTCAATGCTCTCAAGCTCGTGGAGAATAAACACTCAGATCCAACTGAAATATTTTCTCCTGGTGTTGTAATTTTTGAGAAAATATTATTTAAAAAATGCTGTTGTTAAAATGAGATGCAGAGTTTTTTTTAGATGATTCCAACACAGGTGATGATGTCTCTGGTTGTGCGGTAGAAATGTAGGTAGATCTCACAATAAAATGTCACGTCGCAGTGTAGTTCACAGTACTAGTCTGATCACAAGATTGCACAACAGTCAACATGGCTTACTGACATTTCAATATGACAATTCGGCTATTGAAAATCACTGGGTTGTAGGGATGATTGTGAAATCAGCTTGCCTTGTTCTTTCCAAACATGTCATAAGCTATTTTTCATAATTAATGTGTTTTTGCTACTTTCCACAAAACCCTGACTGCACCAACATGAAAAACGCTTTTCAAATAGTTCCCAAATTCAGCCAAACCGTAGCCTAATTTTGAGACTACACTGACAACACTAAACTACCCGCTGATAAACCACGAATATTAGCTCAACACATCAGCATTGTTGAGCCACGTGGGATTTGAACCCTTACACCACAGGAGTTCAGTAATACAACAGCTTCCATGCAACGCTCAGCCAGCACAACCATGTCAAGTCACTGCACAGCCCTGCATGTAGTTAGTGTTTATTACCCATTGTGAACTAACCAAAGCACATCCATGGCCACAGCCACAGTGACAGCGACAGCAATGGCCAAAGCTATGTCATCTCATAGCTATAGTCATATGGATCAGAGGGAATGCAAAACATACTGCAGTAACACACGTAACACATAAGAATTTTATTAATTAATTAATATTTTAATTTTTCAATTGTAAAAGTCCCACATACTACATACATTATTGCTTGGTCAAAAACCAACAAATTAAATGTATTGTTATTAAAAAGCATTTGTTATATTATGCATTTATGTAATGAAAAACAACATATGAGCTATATTGACAGATTTTTTCTGCTTTGCACCCCAATAATCATTTTACATGCAAAAATACTCAAACGCAAAACTGTCAGAAGCTTCTTTTAAAGACATATTTTTAATAATAAAATCTAATGAAAAAGTCTTGAAGTGTGTGCAAATACAAAAAAATGATGTTTATGTGTGATCAGCCTCTCACCTCATCATCTTTATACCAGGACAGGGACTCGGCGGTGAGGACAAACCAGTACTCCTTTGCTCCTCCCTTCATGATGCTGATGTTGTTGATGGTCAGCCAGCCCTTCCTGATCACCTGAGAGACACACGCACAGACAAAAAGGAACGTGATTATGAAGAACATTTCACAGACAAAGATCACCATTTCCCACAACATTTCACAGACTTATTTTTAAACCTGTGTAGGTAACACACACACGTACCTACAATAACATGTACGCCGCAGCACAGTAAAATGTAATGTCACTGCTTCTAGTGGAGACAAGAAGCAACTGCCACAAACAACAGCAGGGGTGACGCTCACCTACATGACTAAACACATTTCCTCACACTCTTTTTCTCTCTTGTATTTCATTCTCTCCACCATACAGAAACTATAGACACATACAGTACATGGTGTGCGTGTTATTTACCTTGAACCGATCGCTAACTCCTCTCTCCGGCTGAATGAGAATGTGGAGAGAACGTTACACAGCTACGCCAACGCAGGGCATTTAGTAAAGGCCAAACACACAAGGCTGGTCAAGTTCCAGTACATTAGAGCTGGCTGCTGGGACGGCAGCAAAGGGGGACAGCAAGCAGGGACGGGGCAAGGGAAGTAAGGAGGTTACAACAGGAATGGCCCATGTCAAATCTTTTTTTGAGACCATGCAGTGAAATGCAGGAGCCTGACTGTCTGATACTGTGTGTGCTTTTTGAATACAAGTGGTGAAGTGATTCACCTTCACGCATCACTTGTCACCATTCTCTGATGTTAGATTCTATATCTGATGTTTCATTTAAGATTAGGCTTATAGACTTATACTGAGGACAGTTAAAAGGGTGCATCATTACAAGTCAATTACATTTATATTGCAGATACATTTCTGTGGGTTTGAACAAGACTTGGCTGACTATCATCAACTGATGATCCAGCAGGATTTGAAAGGTTAAATAAGACGTAATGCATTGCATTGCTTTCCGTCAGCGTACTTTATGATATGGCCATAAATTTGGGTTAAATCACCGGAACAGAAGCTGTGAACTACATCCATCTGTAAACAGGAAGTGAAGATCACCACTTTGTTTACTATATGCCCCTAACCTTTGACCCCAACCTGGGTGGTTGTTATGACAACTGACAACTCTAGAGGAGACATATGTCTGGGACACTGCAGGTCATTTCCCCTGGCCTTCTGCTACTTTGGATGAATTGGGGAGAGGCAGGGAATAAAAGAGGGGGGTAGGGGGAAGGAGTCCAGTGACGTGTGAACAAGAATGTTTGATAATTGTCTTCAAGAAAAGAAAATGTCTTTTCTTATTCATGAATCTCTTTCTGTCTCCTTCTCTTTGAGATGAAGCTCAAGAACACAAGTGCCTTTTTCTTTATCTAGTTCAAAATACTGCTGGGGGTCGTCTCTTCACTGCCAAAGCAAACTGGCCTCAGTGTCACAACCAACATCTCCAAACTGAGCCTTTCAACAAGACTGAAAGAAGCCTGTGACAAGAAAATTACATAACAGGGAAGCAAATATTGATTTAGCTCTTTTATGTTCTCTCGGTTGAGCCGTGCAGGACAGCATTTTACAGTACATTTGTCCTCCTGTACTGTTAGTGTGCGGATGAGTGTAATGTGTGTGCCTGCAGGGAGGACACAGCTGAAAAAGAGAGGAAAGGGAAGCAGCCAAGCATCCCCCACCACAGCCACCTGCCCATCTACTGGTAGTTAGTATGAAGCTCATTTCATAGAAACGCACATTCAAACACACACTCGTGGATTCAATCCAGCACACATAAAAGACATACAAGTTTTTGACATATATAGATACATGTCTCCTGACATATGCAGAGCGTAAAGACATGAGCACATACGCATGAAAGCCTACCTGCAGACATGCACACACACACACACACACACACTTCAAACACACATATGCACACTACTCACCATGATCTCATCCTGAAGCAGAAAAGCCACAGAGGAAGACAAAAGGACGAGACAAAGCAGAAAGAGAAATCACTCAGAGGAACCAAAATGATAGACACCAAACACCAAGAGCTAAAGAGAATAAGATTGAAGAATAAGATTCAAATGTGGGAAAAATAGAAAAAGATCTACATGCTTTCAGAGGGAAAAAGCAGAATGTAAATCATGCAAAGTTTGTTTATTTTCTCTTAAATGTGTAGGCACTGATATGATATTGTGACCTATCTAGAGTAGCCAGTTAATACAGGTTTTGTCAGTCTGTTATTTAGCACACAAATTTAAGTGAAGTTTTGTGGAATGTAAGGCCATCAAAAAAAGGCACCATGAGATTCTGTAGGTGTTTTGTTTTTGGTCAGGATCCACATTAAAGTGCACATCCTGGAATGTTTTAGAGGATTTCTTAATATCGCAACCAGTTTTTGAAACATATTTGCTGTTTTCACACAAACTACTGCGCTTACTTAAATGAAAAAAAACACAGATTACAGATTTTGAGGATTGCATAACCTCGGCACCAGAGGTATTCGAGTTTTATATTTGATATTAATGGTACGATTGCTAAAGCCATGAGCTGTCGGGACCATCGTCCATCTCCATAAAACTGATATTTTGCAACAGACGCCAGTTTGCGCTGACGTCACCGTGACTTCCACCAAAAGGACAAGCTGTTTCAAGATTCGACAACTGTTGTCCATTAGTGTGTAACATGTACAGGGCTGCATTGTGTAGGACATGGACTGTTGCCCAGGGTAACAAGATACTGTATAGCTGTGCTACATTTAGCACGGGCAAAACAGAGAGCCGAGTGCTAACAGGATCAAGCCTTGGGGGGAAAGACTGTACGAAGTTCAGATGTCATGTTGCAGGCCAACAGATGAGACACACTGGACGAGTTCAGTCTGGAATCATATTCCTGCATGTTAAACAGAACGACTCTGTACTATAACCTGTGAAATCCACAGTGGACATGACAGTGTGTTTAGTGCGGTCAGAGTACCTGGTTACCAGCTGCCTTCTTCTTGTTTATTTGGTTGATCCTCTGCTGAGCGCTGCACAACAAAACACAACAAGAGAGATTCTGGTTTTGGACTGAGGCAACACGTAAGCTGATAAATCTCTAAACACCACACTGCCCGTGGATTTATATAATTTATCATGGAGGGGGGAAAAAACACAAACTCACTTGGCGAATCCAATAAAGTCCTCGTGGTTGGTGTTCATGTAGGACAACTCAATGTCTATCAACAGCAACACCTGAACAGAGAGTGAGAAAGCTGTTATGAATGAATGCCCATTTATTGATAATATTTTATCCACAGCTTCCAAAGACATGTTTTAGATTCATTGTGTGTGCTTAACTGACATTCAAACCTATCACGTCAGCTTAATGCATCAAAAGCTATTGTAGCACAAAACTACAACTACCAAAACTAATTTCACCTAAGACAAAGTCATTTTATTTTTGTTTTTATAATGGTTTTCAGCATTTTTATGCCACTTTGTCTTTCAAATTATTCTGGTGATGTAGGTTTTTAGGAAAAGACATTCCTCAAGAAAATTGGTATGTGTGTTAACGGCATACATTACTATGTGTCAAGTTTTAAGTCCTCAGCTGATTTACTCTCTAAACGATCAAAACATATTGAGATAATAAAAATGGTGTTCATTAACATGGAACAAATTACAGCATATGCTGGAAAGTAAACCCATGTAAAATTAAATAAAAGTTAATTTCATCATTACTCCATACAAACCAACCTCCCTCTGCATCACTCACTCTTCTTACTCTATGTGTAATGTTTTTGTGTAGTACCTGTCCCTTAGTGCGGTTTTCTCTGTCTCTGATGTGCTGGGTGACGATTCTCTCCATCTCCTCTCTCAACATGGGATACTGAGCCAGCTGGGAGCACAGAACACAGTAGGTAGGTAGCACAAAAAACAAACACACACATGCATACACGCACACTCTCAAAATCGACATACAAGCTCCAGCTAACCACTATATTACTCATCTCACTGAACCACCACACACAGTTCCACCAATACAACATAATATGTTACAGAAACACAATTAAACAGGTTATGTTTTGAGGAATTTACCCCAGACTCAGCTCTAGACTCTGCACACTCTGACCAATGGGTGGATTCAAGTTAAGAGTTGATTTTATGGGCAAAATTTCTATTTGCTGCCAATATGGAACCAATGCAGAAGAATAGTGCAAAGTCTGTGATATAACCATACAAACACAGAATAAACAATGTTCCTGGCAGAAAAACTTCTTCTTCCCAGCACACTGTGGGTCTTTTTCCATGAGCTCATTGCAAACCCACGAATGCAGACATTGGTGGGCCTCCAATGTGACACAAACACATTTGGAGAAGTGTGAGGAAAGAAGAAAAATCAAAACCAAAATCACAGCGGAAAAAAAGAAAAAATACACACTGTTTCCTTGCAAGTTACAATGCATCTTTCGTGCTTGTCGGATGGTTTGGTGAATGAGTGGATATCAATAGATCTCTTTCTGGTTCCCAAGCTGATTTACTGCTTCCTGGGTTTGGTCCAATTACAAAGCAGAGAACATCCATAAAGAATAGATGCTTTATAATAATGGGACACACTGTTAAGATGAATGTCAGTCTAATTACTGGCATTAAAAGTTGTATTGTCAGTGTGTAATTGTTTCTCACATTGTTTTTGCTGACAATATTGCAAATTCAAACAGAATCGAACAGCAAACAATGTGTTTGTCTGCTCAAACTCTCTTAAATCTCTTTTGAATTTCAGGAAATATTATTTAAGTTTTTAACTTGGTAAGCATAGATGGAAACTATAATTAACAATGTCACCATTGGCCCTTTATCAATACTGTTAACCGATTTGATTAAGAGCACTATGGTTTTCACTCAAAAACTCAAAAAATTTTAAACATTTTCAAATAAAACCATTAAACGGTGATTTACTAAATGTCAAAGCAACTGATAATTCTAATAATTTAACTACTGGAAAGGTGCATTGCAACTTGAAGACTGACTAATCTGATGAAGTGTTCAGTGTCTTCAAAACTGACACAGAAACACAAAACTGACAGTGGAGAGAAATGTTTTATTTATTCATTTTTTTTAAATAAGGCAGCAGGCAGAGGCACTCAAATTCAGACCGACATGCAATGCAAAGGAGCAGGGAGGGAGGGATGGGAGAGAGGGTGATGGAGGAAGACTTGAAACTGACCCCTTTGTGGATTTTCCCAAACACTGCATATTATAATACAGTATCTTTAAATACAGTATGTCTCTGAAAGTGAAATCAAGATAAAAGTGTGACAGAGAAGAGAAATCCAAAAGAGGTCACGCTCTCTTTTTGGTAATTTGCGTTGCGAGGAAGCAGCCGGTTCAAAGGGTTAGAGGACGACAGGATGGAGAGGACGAAAGAGAAATAAAAAGAGAAATAAAGAGATGCTCGAAGTACGTCAATTAGTCAGTGAGTGGAACTACACAATCAGTCACTCCACTATATTAAACCATACTGACAAAGACAGAAAAAAATATGACTTTAACCAACTTATATCAAAGGATTTTTAGACATCATGAGGTCAAATATGAAAGAAAATTATCTAACATGCAAGTTGAGAGGCAACAATTTGTTAAATTGTCAATATAAGGCCAATAATTGACAGAAGACAAATGACAAAGAAAGTTTAATTAAAATGCAGGTTATATGGTTACACTAGTAGGATCTGGAGTAAGGATAGACCGGCTGGCTGAAGTGACATGTGTTTGAGGAAAAATCTAGTGTATTTGCATTTATTTACAAATGTTCTGCCCTAAATATGCATGTAACCTACAGTAGTTCAGTCAGTTTACATAAATTAATTGATTTCAATATATTGAACATTGGCTTTCTAGCCACACTAGTGATGTGGCTCTAGGGATTGTGATGTTGGTTGATTGACCCACAACTTTAGTCCAGACTGAAATATCTAAGCTATTAATTGAACAGACATTCATGATTCCCAGAGGTGGAAGCTCATTGATTTTGGTGATCCCTTGACTTTTCCATTACCACCACGAGGTTGACATTTGTGGTTTTGAGTAAAATGTCTCGACAGACATTTGTATGCTTCAGACATTGATTGAATTTGCAGTAGCGCTGGGGATCCCTTAACTTTTCATCTACATCTTCATCTAAGATTTCAATTCGTCCAATATTTTGGATTATGACCAAATTCCTGCAAAACTTATGACATTTCCATCAGCCTCAGATGTACTTTCTGTCTAGTGCTAATTAGCAAATGTTATTAAACAATATTTAACTCGCATTAGATCTAACTCTCATGCATCTCCTGATATCAATACTCAAGAATAAAATAATCAATAATAAGATTAAAAAATGCCCAGCCATCGGTCTACCCCTACCTTTGCGATTAACAGAGATAGTGAGAGTGGCTTGGTTTTTCTTTGGCATTTTACCTTTTGACTACACTTTTGTATGGTGGAGGTGAGTTCGCTCACTACCATATCTATACACTTCAGTGTGGGCTCCTTCAGCTTTTGGATCTGCTTTTTCACTATGGCCTCAAAAGCCAGGTCAGGGGTGAACAGCCCCGTCCTGTAGGGATAGGCAGGCGGCACGGAGAGAGGAGTAAAGAGAAAAAAAAAAAGAAAAGAGAAGAAGAAGAAGACAAAAAAGGTGGAGAAAGAGGAGAAGTGAAAGCACCAAATGAAGAGTTGTAAGAAGACATATAGGAACAGACAGATGGAGAAAAGTGAGAAAGTGAAGAAGTGAGACAAAAACAAAAGGAGTGGCGAGGAAGGTAAAAAATGGAGATGGAACAGAAGAAACAAGAGATCGAAGACAAAAAAGACACGGAGAGGTGTGGAGGTTGAGGGGGGTAAACAGCACAGAAGGAAGAAAATGCAAGTGAGACATTTGGTTTCCCCTGAAGCCATTCTAAAACAGGACAGTGCTGGAGTCTCTTTCTATCAATAAAGAGCGAAAAGAGGGAAAAGACAAGAGAAAGAAATAGAAAGAGCTCCCAGCCTGTACATATCCACCAGCCAAAAACTTCAAGCGACAAACCACAAAAACCGCAGCTGTGCACCCTGACGTTCAGCCAAAACGCCCTGATCCCTCCTGGAGTTGACCCTTTCTCCACCCATCCCTCCTTTTCCTCTGACTTCCAGGGGGAGTGTAATCATAACACTTATTATCCCAGGGCCTCCAGGTTGTTGCAGTCCAACCGCTGTTCAAATTGTTTGGTCACAGTGGATCAATTTGGATAAAGACTACTGCTCATTCTTTTGGCCACACTCGCAAGGCGCTGTAGCTGAGAGTGCTGTCCCCGAGGCCGGCTGAAGAGCAGTTAAAACATAATCGCCATGGCTCCTGTCCGCTGCAGGTGCACAGCTGCAGTCTCGCACACGAAGAAGTCTGGATGCTGAGGTCATCCAATATGGCTGCCAGGTATTCTAAATGATTGAAAAATTATTTTTTTAAACATGTGTAGGTCTTTGTATGCAGGCAAGGTGGAAAAAGTGTCTTACTCAAGGTTCTTGAAAGAGAAACTAAGACTACTTGAGTTGAAAACTACTCAAGTAAATGTACAAAACTAATTTCAATCAAAAGCGGTGAGCCAATTCCACACTAAATACCAACTCTTAGTTGTGCACACAACATACCATGTGCAAGCAAGACAATAACTTGTGCGAGCTACATTATAACGCAAACAAGATAATAACTTGTGACAAACAAAATAAAATCTTGTGCAAAAATAATAACTTGAGGGAACAAGATATCTTGTGCAAACAAGACAATAACGTGAACAACAAAATAATAATAAAAAATACAACTTGCTTTTTTAAACTTTAAATTTAAATCTCAGTAGCATTCATGAGTAATGTTGAAGATTGGTGTACGCAGCACGCGTATAATTTCCTAATAGTACTAAACAGCAAAGCACACTGACTTCTTGTTAGCTAAGTGCGAACTCAAGTTCTGAGCTGCGACTGCTCGGACATTTAATCTTCTACAGGCAACCATATTTTGATGACTGCTCAGCCTCCAAACTGGTTTTTCTCCAGCACAGCTTTCTACCACGGCCAGCCTGTCCAGCCAATCCTGTCCAAAGCGGTACAGTCGGCAGGCAGGCAGGTATACTGCAGCCCACCCTGCCACTCCAGCGGGGGCTGGAGAGAGCCAGGTGGCTACAGTAAAAGGGAGTGAACAGCAGAGGGACTTTGCAGATGAGGGTTGAAAATTAAAAAAAAAAGAAAAAAAAAGTGCTATCCACCGTTTGCTTTTAGTTTTTACCTTCTTGGTACACTGCCTAACCGTATTGACTAGCTCAGAAATGACCATGTCCACACATTTGGTGCAAGGCTCTTTAATCTTCCCAATCTGCCTTTTCACAATGGTCTCAAAGGCCATGTCCGGGGTGAAGAGGCCAGTTCTGCCCGACGGAGAGAGAACCAGCCACAGGGCCAAAGAAAAGAGGAGGATGGTGGAGAGAAAGACAGAAGGAGGGAAGAGGGTTGGGTAAAAAGAAGAGTGTTAATTATAAAGAATTAGTCTCCATTTCTGAGCTTTACCCCAAACATAAACAGACACAAATTAGACAAAGAGAGGGAAAGAGAATAGAGCAATTTCGGGTGATCTGTACTGAATTTGGAAATTTCTACAGCAAATATCCATTTTCCCTCAAAAGTTCAGCGCGTCTGAATATGAATATGGACTTTGACAGCACATTTTCTTTAACTTTAATTTGAATTTAAGCTACCAGCTGAAAACTGTGGGCACGACTCAATGCCACCACTGGCTACATCAAATGATCAACAACCCTCTGAAAACATTTCTATTTATCCAGCCGCTGCCTAGTAACATCATCTATTTTAGCACTCAGCTCTTATCCTAAAATAAGCAGAATAAAGTATAAACTAGTAGTAGCAGAAACCAACAATATTCTGTCCGTCATGGAAATAAATAAATACCATTTCTTTGTACATTCCACACATACTTGTTACCCCCAAGCAGCCCATAAATCCCAAATCTCCTGCTTCTCACAATATCCTGTTATTATCTGATTTAGGCAGACCGAACACTATTTTAAATACACTTTGGCACTAAATATGAATTTGTTTTCTGCATTACACATGCAACCATATCCATATGCAAACAGAAAGAGAGAGATCAAGGAGAGAGTGAGCTAACACACGTCCCAGATAAGAATTCCACCAACCAGTGACTGACAAACAAGCCACACACCAGCATGGATGGAAAAACAAACAAAATGTGGAAAGGCCACAAAAACAAGTGCCGTGCAACCAGTAGACACATATCTGATCCCAGATCCTCTCTCTCTAAGTGTACTGATGCCATTAGTATTCAACAGAGTGCTCAATCAAAGTATAGAGGTCTTGGCGATTAGAAAGTCAGTTGCAGGTGCAGAGGTGACTGAGATGGAGAGACTTAGAGAGAGAGAGAGAGAGAGAGAGAGAGAGAGAGAGAGAGAGAGAGAGAGAGAGAGAGAGAAAGAGGTGAAGTAAAGAGGAAGGGAAGCAGGAATGGAGGGTGAGTTGGAGGGCGGACGTGCCTGATTCCGTGAATGTTCTTGATGGCGTAGCTGATCTCCTTGCGGAGCTCTTTCTCATCAAACTCCATCTGCAAGAGAAACAGAGACAACAGGGAGGATCAGGTATACACACTTTCTCCCACAGGTTCATTGATCAGTTAAACTTCTTTCTCTCCTCCATTGTTTACTTTCTCTACAGATTTCCAAATGTCATGTCAGCTGATAAAATGCCTTTATTGATTTATCAGTTTCTGTAAATTAAGATTTACAATGTTTTTTAGAGCCCGTGTCTAAACATATTATACATATCCTCTGCCAAATTAATCAATATTATCCACATTTTGCACAAATTTGTGCATTGCATACATTACTTACTAGACCAATCCCGACCTGGAGGTTATTGGCAGGTTGGGAATCACATAATCTGAAGGATTGTAAAGCTTTTGAAGGAACACATTGTATCTCATTTGTTTAATCTGTTCAAGAGCTATAATATAAAACTGGGCACAGTGACTTCCCGGTGACGACAAGACCAGCAGAGATTCCTGGAAGTCACTGTGTCCTGCCAGGATATAATCCAGCATCTAAAAAACCCAAATTGTGTTTTTTTACACTGTGTTTTGAGGGATAAACAAATCTCTTTTATTCACTGCTATAGCTCATTTTTTCCCACTTTCCTCAACAAAGTTTAATATTTTCTTCAAAGCATATATTAGAAACATATGGAACAGAAAGATTTTCTATGTTATGAGTCAAGCTTCTGGTTAGGAAGCAACCTGCTCTGTCCTCTCAGTGGGAAACTCGGGAAACCGAGTATTTTTCTGAGGCCTCAGTCACAGACAGTAAGTTTTATATCCTCAGAGGGCGGGAGAGAGGGGACAGAGGAGAGGGATGAATGAAAAGAAGGAGAGAAGGGAAGAAAATGTTAACTGAGAGAGAAAAAGGCTTTAACATGTATGGGGGGGGGGGGGGGTGAGGTAAAAAGCTTAGAGAGACAGAGGTTGGGGGAGGTGGATGAAGGGAGGACAGGCTTGGGGTAAAGATGATGTGAAAAGTGAACAGAGAGGATGTGCAGGGAGGAAAAAATGTGGATGGATATGATGAAGGAGTGAGAGAAGCAGAAGGAAGAAGGAGAGGTGGGGGAAGTGAGAGTGAAGAGATGACAGTATGAGAGGTAGTTAAACTGAGAGGGAGGAAACAAGGAATGTTTGGGTTAGAAAAGTCCAGAATCGGAGTCCTGAGGGAAACTTTCTCTCCTTCAGAGGCTGGGAGAGGAAACCCAGGAGAAGAGATGTTTGTCACAAAGACAGAAATGCTTTAATGTAGGACATTTTCCTTTCTACATTATTTTCATACACTACAATATACACGCAGTTTTACTCACTTTCAGTTACTGTAGAACAATTATGTCACTGTTTTAAGGCTTAATTTTTCCCATCACAATCAACCAGCTCCTAGGATCAAATAGCAAATTATGAGAAACCCAAATACATGTGGATATTTATTAAATAGTGATTTAATTTTATCTCTATCACCAGAAATTTCATCCTTCACTCAAAAAGTTCTATAATTCAAGTTAAGCCTTTTATTTATTATCTATTGTAATATAGAGTAGTAACTATATTTTGAGATATTAGGGTTTGCAGTTTTTCTAATGTCAAGAGGAAAATCCAAATAACATATTGCTAAAGCTGGGGACAGCCTTGCTTCATCAAAAAATGAAAATTAAGATTCAGCCCCTCTCCCCAACATAATAGTTTCCATACAGGCTCAAAATAAAACAACCAAATCACACACAAATCAAGACGGCATCTGGCAGACACACACCTTGACCAGTTCAAAGGGGAAGCGTTCGTGGAAGATGCGATTGATCCTGGCACCACCTGACAACTCAGCTGTGTCAATCTGGTCCCCAGAGCCCTCTATACACTTCTCAAAGTCCACGGAGAACTGCTGCACCATCCTGCGGGCAGGCAAAGACGCAGATATCAATTAATCTATTCATCTATATCTATCTGTCTGTCCTTCTACTGTATCTATGCTCACTGCAGCAGAGCCTTGGTCTTGCGAGATGGATCGTCAGGTCTGAAGTTCTTGTACTCCTCCACCTCCTTCTCTATGGAGAGAAGCTGACTCTGCAACTTGGCCCGCAGACCCGGCAGGGTGTCCCGGATGTGGTTGGTCAGTTGCTGTGCGGGTCAAAGGTCAGAGTTAGATCACTGGGAATACGGGCAATGTCGGAATTAGACCTGGTGTCGCAAGAAAATACAGGACCCGTGAATGGACGTTATGAAGACACTTGTGACTGACACGCTCACTCTTCGACACACCTGATTGAGGACTTTCTGCAGGTAGGGAGTGCCCATACGGTCGGCCAGGTGTCTATATGAAGGGTGGGAGAGAAAGAATTTCCTCTCAGCAGCCATAGCAGCATTGATGTCCTTCCTGCCGTCTATGTCCTTCTGGCTCCTGTTCACCACACCGATGTAACCTGGACACAACAGACGAGAGTCCCACAGCAATTTTCAATGCAGTCTGAAACGCTGTGCGATTTGCAGAAAACCAGATGCAACTCTTTTTATCACTTCCTGGAATTTTTGAGAGCAGACTGGAACAGTTTCAACAGTTGTGGCCTGACTGCTAATTTGACTGGAAGATAGTATAGTCTTGCATTAGAGCAATCTGGGATTGTGCTGGGCTATTATTTTCTACATACGAACGGAGCCGAGTTTGAGCAGCCAAACCCAAAATGAACAGCCTCTCCAGGACAAAACTGCTTAAAACTATGTTTAATAAGGTTTAGCTGACAAAAAAAAAAAAACACATTTTAGGAGACATTGGGATTAAAGAACAGAATATATATGGAGGATGAATAGAAGAAAGGAAGTAAGGATGGAGGAGTTACATGAATAAATCTCTGTATGTGTGTGTCCAAGTTTTTAAGACAGAAAGAGAAAAAGAAAAACAACCAAGAGAGTTCAGGTCATGCAGATCCCATTTCACCTCCAGTTAAGTTTTCTCATGCATCACTCAGTTAAAGGCTGTTTCATGCTCTATAACCAATGCAACTGTGAGCCAGCAGCCTTGTAAATGTGAACATCCACAGCATTAGACAGAGAGAGAGAGACGGGGAGAAAAAAAAAGAGGGGGGACATAGAAAAAACAAAGGACATGGAAAATATTCAAGAGCACATGCCTGGGATCTAACCAAGTGCAAATGGAAAAGAAAATCACCACATCAGCACATTGCAATAAAGGGCAGCTCAAAAAATACATGCAAGCTCATTTCCAAGACAGTGTTTTTCTCTTCGCCCCCTTCGCTGCTTCTCCTTTCCAACTCTTCCTCTCTTCTTTCTGTCTATCTTTTGCTTTCCTACTCAGCACTGTTTTACTACACCTTCCTCCTTCCCTCCATCCCTTAGTCCTTTTTTTCTTGTTTTTGTTTTTGTTATTCCAGTAGTTAAAACATTGAACATGTTCGAGTACGACTACCTTACTACCACAAGAGGGAAACAGTGTGTCATTGTGGGGGTCCTGAAGCAGAGAGAACAGATACTGTTTGTGTGAGTGTGTGAGTGTGTGAGTGTGGGTGCTCACCCCTCCTGAGTGGAAGCAGCTTATTCTCCAGGATGTCTTTAGCATCTGTCCCCTCGTCCATCAGGTCCAGCTTGGTGATCACACCAATTGTCCTCATACCTACATGCAGACAAACACATACACACACCACAATGATGAAAAACCAATCCTAAACACTGAACTGAAAACAATTCCTGAAGCTGTTAACACGTGATGTGCACATCTGTATGTAGATCATTTAATTCATAAAAGAAGCAATATCACAATGTACAAACACTTAAAACTAAATGTTGTCATTATGCAGAATGGAAGAGCGTTATTATATACATATATATTATTTTACATACTGGTTATTGTTACTGCATTCATGTGTTAGCACAATTTTAATGGTGTAGCTAGTCAAGGTGGACCTGATCTTATTTACTTTAAAAATAATAAATAACATTTATTGGTATAGCACTCATCAACACAAAGTTATAAAGTGTTTCACAGTAAAATGAGCAAAAATAGACAAAAACACAACAACAACAAAATATTAAAATAGCAGAGGTGATTATGACAATATGAAGAAACGTTGATGTGACATGGCACAGAAAGTCTAATTAATGCAGAAATCCAAATTTATTGTTGTATATGTTTTAGCAGAGGTTTAACAGAAAGACTGAGTTTGGGGGTCCTGAGAGCAAATGCACAATCTCTTTTAGTCTTTCGGCAGACTGCTAGCCAGGATTTGTTGCAGGATCTAAGTGCAGGTATATATGGGCAGAAAAGCTCACAAACGTAAGCTGAAGCCAGACTATTAAGTGCTTTAAAAGCAATGAGTAAAATCCTAGAATCTATTCTACTTCATATACCATTGGGAAGTTTAATCTGGAACTAGGTAAATAACTGCAGTGGGGTATAAAGTACAATATTTCCCACTGGTACTGAGTGGAGAAGTATTAAGTAACAGACAAAAGTAAAGTATATATTATTATACAGTAAATGTACTTAATTACTTTCTTCCACTGGTCTCTGTAAACGTATGGGGACAAAATGCAAGTCCCCAAAATAAATCATTAAATTTTAGGGTGAAGACTTGGTTTCAGGTTAGGGATAGGGCTAAATTTAGGCAAGTGGTGGTTAGGGTTAGGAATAAGTCTCAAGTCAATGTAATGTCGCCGAAAGTGAGGGAAAAAACGACTGTGTGTGTGTGTGTGTGTGTGCATAAACTCACCCTGAGGGTCGACCTCTTTGGCAATCTTCAAAGCATCAGAGTTGGCCAGATCAGAGTTGGCCGGGGAAACGGCCAGCATCAGGCAGTTCTCCTTGGTGACAAACTGCATCAGCATTTCTCTGATCTGGGCCTCGATGTCTGCAGGTTGGTCGCCCACGGGAACCTTGGTCATCCCGGGCAGATCCACCAGGGTCAGGTTCAGCACTGTGCGAGGAAAAAGGAGAAGGAAAACTAAGAGAAAGCTACGCAAACTAAAAGAGCTTCTTCCAATACATTGTTGCCAAATAAAAAGCTTGGTGGTACATCAATTATTGAAGTTACAAATTATATCAAAATCAGGAGTGTGCTATTGAAGATTTTTTTTAAATCTAAATGTAACCCTATATTGTCAGTCACACAACTGTAAGACAACATGTAAATCACCCCCAAATAAGTGTCTGCAAGAGTTTTTTCAGCCTCACCATTAGGGGAGTAGACACGCAGGTTGATGGGCACAGGGGAGATGCCTTTGTTGACCCCGGTGATGCGGTCAGTCTCTGCCTCGATCTCCTGCCGGACCTCATCAAAATCTGTGAACTTTTTGCCTTTACAGTGGAGGAACTCAGCATGTTCTAATAGAGACAATAAAAACAGATTGATGAAGGTGAAATATAAGAGAAAAGGAAGAAAAGAGGGAAATGATACAGAAGGGAGAAGACAGTTTTAACAAATGTAACCCTTTTCACATTGAAAATAAGGGAAATGTTCTCATTTTAATGCAAATGCACACATTTTAATGCACACTAAAACTGTGTTACAGCAAACCAATACATCCCCTGTTAACCCAATTAAACAGTCCATGCGAAACTCTATATAGGACAACAAACCACAAGGTCTTAAATCAGCAATTTGCTGTCAACAACTTGACAACTTGAGCCCGTTTTATTAGCCTCTACTTGTTTACACTCTACACCAAAAATATGCCGAATTTAGCTACTTTTTTTTTAGCAGGTCCTGTTTGCAATGAACCCACGTACAGACAACTATCACTGGATTACTTATGAAAACTGAAAAATGTGATGATTTTCAGGCAAGTTCTGGAGTTATAAGTCATTTTTCTAGGATTTTCTAAGAGGATTTATGATTTATGATGTTTATTATAATTATTTTCGGGGATAATGATATCCTCGGGAAGTGTACTGTAAGTCACACTGAATCTCAAAATATGTGTATCACATTTAACTATAACTCAGAGAAGGAGTACAAATTTAGATATAAGAGTTTTAGAGTACATAAACTGCCTCTGTGAGCCGCCTCACAGATTGCAAACCTCTGCAAAGTAATCCAGCAGCCAAATTAGGTTTGATTAATTTCTAAAACACAAGCACAATGGGAGTGGAGAGGGGGAAAGGGTTTTGCTGTAGATGTTGAGTGTCAGTACAGACGTGCTTTAAGATGCAATTCGTTTAATGGCCACTAGATGCTGGCTTAAACAAAACTCCCACAGAATTGAAGAAAAAAGAAGAAACGGACAACTTCTCTTTTAAAATACATTTTTGCAATTTTTCAAAACTACGAGTCTCTCACTGTCGAATGCATGTGCAAATCAACCACAGATTATGAATGCCAGGTCGGTCTCAGTCAGCCTCTCAGATGAGTTTGAGCTTGTGACTCCACAGCAAGATCAGTTTTGATTTATACCTCAGATTATCCCATTGACCTGGAAGACAAGATCCTCCATAGATGTTAAGATGTTTTTACCTGTGGGACTGGTCATCAGCTGCAGAACCAAAGGACGACGAGTCACAATGCCAGAGCCACGGGGAAGGAAATCCCTGTAACACAGACAGCAAAGAAGATGGTCAGTAAAACAATGCAGAGGGACATTTTTTAATTGATTGATTTACTGCAGTGCTTCTCCTACAGATATCGTCTTTGTGGGTAACATGGTTAAAACTTGTGAAAATGATGTTAAAGGTTTCTAAAATTCCCTGAAGGTTTTCCTGGATTAATCCTGAATCAAGCAAACCCTGTGAATGGATAAACACTGTTGATTTTAACTGCTGATGTGACATATTATTATATAACACATTATTCATTTTTATTATAATATTTAAATAAACATTTGGTTGTTTATGATGTATCTATATTTTGCCCAAAAAATACAATTTTGACTGTATTATGATTATATTACATTCATACAGATAATATAAAATGTTTTGTGTCAGAATATTAGTCATAAAAAATTAATACTATGAGTAGGAATAAAACTTTACATACAGTAAATTGTGTCTGTATTGCACAGTGAGTGCATTGCATATGACCAATAAGGGAATTGTTAATAAACAAACAAAGGTTAAATAGAAAAAATTGATGTACGCTGAACACTGACATTGACTTTGGGACTTAATACAACTCTTCATTAGGTTTAACGGGTGTTTTAGTGTGTCTTAATGTTTGTCAGTGATAAGACAAATCCCCAAACATTACTGCAGAACAATTTCACAGATGAGAAACCCTAATGGCTCACAGGCACATAAAAACACAAGTAGAAAGCTACAAAACTGAGCAGCTGTGGCCATTTGCAGGAGCTTCTTTAGCAGTTTCTCCTTCTAAATTAAAGACGATTAAAATAAGTGCCAGTATTGTAGCATTTATAATGTTCTGTTAGCAATTTGACAAGTTTATTCCAATTTCTGATAACTGAATTACTGAAAACGATACAAATAAAGAAAAAGAAGGTATTAGTAATTATTTTCACTTACTGCAGAAAACTTAAAGATTTTCTTGTAATATTACAATTACTTTCCATCTACTCTCTTGTGTGAGAGTTTTTACATCTGTTATCGACTAAAACACTGTCCTGGTGTGTGTAAGGGGTGAGGTGTGTGTATGTGAAGGCATGAGATCATGTGTCTATACAGATGACTGCCTGGCAACATGTTTTCATGTGTTTTTTATGCACAAGACAGTGTTTTCTTTGGGGGGTGTTCAGCTGCTTATGCAACATCAGCGTCAACTCGCCACTGGCACTGTGTGCTCCTCAACCAGCTGACTGGACAGTTACCATTCAGTGATGCATGGCGTGTGTGTGTGTGTGTGTGTGTGTGTGTGTGTGTGTGTGTGTGTTAGTTTGTGTGTTTATAACAACAATAACAAGGGGATGTTTTCAATCTTACATTGTATAAGAGAAATGTGTTAGTTTGTCTTGCTTTTAGTTGGAAAAAAGTCCTTATACAACACACAGCTTGTGACTGAGTTGTAATTAAAGTATTCAGA
Source organism: Lateolabrax maculatus (assembly GCA_031216445.1). Lineage (NCBI taxonomy): Eukaryota > Metazoa > Chordata > Actinopteri > Acropomatiformes > Lateolabracidae > Lateolabrax > Lateolabrax maculatus. Next base: position 9,487,977 of record CM062219.1, read on the forward strand.
ACTGAAGAGAACTGCAAAATGTTTCCATAAAAATTCAGTTTCTAATAATACAAACTGAAAAAGTTTCAAATGTATACAAATCATACAACACTACAATACTTTAGTGTTTGAGGGGGGGATTTTCAGAAACAGTAATCAACCGAACGACATGAATAAGAAATAGATGAAGCCTCTGTTGAACCTGAAGCAAAGCCTGAGGCAGTTTGGATACATGAGTCATGAGCTGAGAGTTAATCAGGGCTGAACTGCTTTTGCTCAAAGCCGTAACCCAACCAGAAAAAGCTACTTCAGCAGTTAAATGTTCATTGTTATGGTGAACATTGGGGAGTTATAAATATATACATTCTGCTCTAGCTTTGAAGGAATAATTCAATTAAATTATTTGGGAAACATGACTATTTGCTTGACGTAACAAATTCGCAATAAATACAGTTTCTTTGACAGTGTCGCTATAAAATTGCTGTTTAAATTTGGGAAAAAGAGGACAGTGCCATTAGATCAATACTAGGTATCAATAGATCGCCTGAGTTGATATAGGGAGAGAAAAAGTTGGATTGGTGCATCCCTCTGTAATACCTAAAATTGTACAACTCCTCAAACTGGAAATTTCTGGTGTTTATATACTTTATATGCTATTTTGGTTGTTACCATACAAACATATTCACCTGGGTTAGAGTTAATTATTCTTGAACACAACACAATGTACAAAAAGAAAAAGGACAATTAAAGACCACTCATTCAATCAAAAACAACAAACTGATTGAGGTCACACAAGATTGCTAAAAGTAAACCTTTCCGGAAGATTAAAGTGAATGTTAGAATTTCATAAAACTGCAGATCAGTCACCTGCAGTATGTCACTTAACACTTGACGTGGTAATAGGCCTGAAAAGACATTACAGCTAATGTTTGCTCATCCTCCACACCTGCCACGCTGAATGCAGCAGCAGTATGAAGCTCCATTGTACTGAGTATTGTTTTAATGTTTGTTCTTCTAATGCAGCCTCTCTCGACAAAGGAAACCCTGCTCTCTCCGGGCCTTTATATGTGTCGGTCCATCTGCCGGTCTATCTGCCTACCAGTGTGTACGTTTGTGAGTATGTGGCTGTTCCTTATTCCCACTTGGACGCCTTTTAGAGTAGACAGATGGCCTTAACTGCAGGTCTTCCTCGCACTCCACTCCTCCTCATCCTCCCCCTCCAACTGCCACCACAAGGATCCTCCACATGAGAGGAGAAGCCACAGACAGAATCAACTTTTCACGCACACACAAACGTGTACTGTATGCCGCCACAATACTGAAAAGACTTCTCTGTCATCGTATGACGCCGTCACGGGGAGGGAGACGTGACAGTAGTGTGACTCTCTGTCTCTCTATTCACTCATCATATACCTAATCCTGCTGAGAGGGTGAGAGTCCCCCCAACCCCCACCTTCCTCACACTCATCTGACTGCCAAAAGCACCGACACAATCCCCCGCTCAGCAGAGTTACAGAGGACAGGGCTGGTGTTTCAAAAAAAAAAACAAAAAAGGGGGAAACCAGGAACACGGGGAGAAATGCAGGCATTTTTGCAACAGGAAGAGAGAAGAAAGATGGTGACTCAAAGAGAGATTCGACAACAAGCACTCACCTGCACTCAGCAGTCAGTGTCTGTCTAAAAGTTCTTTATAACAGTTACATCACAAACAACATTTACCCACGTCAGTGTATGATAACATTCAGTAAGATCTTCAGTTTGATGGATAATATATGGCTCCATTTATCGATCTATCTATAAATATATATATCAATCCATTAGGAGGTTTTGTATAGTGGCAGCTATTGTTTAATATCTCTGGATGTATTAGGTAATTTTTATGTAAAATCAATAAGCAGGACTATATGGCAATATTCTATACATGTGCTTTTTGATTGATTTGAGTTATGATGATTTTTGCATGTTATGCAGTCAGATGTTTAATTCAGGAAATTAACCACAAATAGAGACTCCTGCCTGGTTATTTTACCCATTGACAGTTTCTCACTTGATTTTCTAATCAATAGTAATCAATAATGTGGGTCAGGGGAGGTCACAGACACACTGAGCATCTCTGTTGGAGGGTCACAGCCGGTTGAGTTCCTTTGTTTAGCATCTTGTTTTTCAGTTTCTAAATCAGTTTCAACCAAAATGGTTTTATACAATAAATTTTCAGCCACTGAATAATTTATTCATTTGCTGCACACACACACACACACACACACACACACACACACGCACACATGTTGAGTTGGCACCAGCGGCTGTGGAGTAGTGACTCATTGTTTCTTTGTTATAAACTGTACACATTCACTGGCGTACAAACAATACACACAGAGGCAAGGATGAGTGTTCACACACACACACACACACACATACAGATGACCTATTCACTCAAATAGACTTCACAGTACAAAAGGGCTTCAGGTACAAAACACTTACATCTTAAAGCGTATTTTCAAGCCCTACACACTTCATATTACCTGTAAAAATGTTAAAGTAATGTCAGAACAATAAATTGTAGTATTTCTATTTTAGAGTGGATAGCATTTTGCAGGAAAACTATCTCTTAAAAATGTACTTTTCATACAATTCCTTTACCATAACCAAACCTAGATTGGGGTGGGCTGGGATGTTTGGGTTTATTCTTTCTTTCACCTTTGTTTTAAATTGTTAAAAAATAGATTTCATTAAAAATCTCTTCTCTTAATGGTTGTTTTTACTGTAGGAATGTGTATAAATGTTACATGCTTCCTATAAGACATTGTAATAATTCTAATAACTCAACATGCTGCTCTGTTGGCCTCTTCATGTGCGTCAAATCACTTCCGATTCCCACACACAGTCGGACACTGAGACTCATCTAATCCAGCAATTACAGCCCTGACGGCAGTGAATCAGCACAACCAAGCAATTTTTACTTCCTGGTAATGTTTGGATATTAGAGGGATGAGTTGGCTTTTTGGTGATGAATTTTACACACACACACACACACACACACACACACACACACATTACTGTCTGTCGGACACAGCGGTACTTGGAGCCAATGAAACGGCTGGTTGTTGAATGGTAGAGATCCAGATTAGACCACAGCCAATGGGAGAATGTATTGCAGGTAAACAGTGATTAGTGGTAATCCTCTGTGGCAGTACCAGGACAAATGGTCTCCTGTCTTCCTCTGGTTCGATTGACAGAAAAATAATCTGCACCTATTTTTAGAATCCATACATCATTTAAGTCATTTTTCAAGCAAAAATGCCAAACACTTCCAGCTGTGCACCAATCCAAATGTGAATATCTGCCACTTTAATTTGTTTTATATGATAGTTTTTGGTTTGAGTGTTGTTGCTGTGATGGGCATTTTTCACTATTTTCACTATAGGGATTTCCTTGAAATAACTGCTAAAATATGAATGACAAAGATCTGTTTAAACCAGGATAAAGATAAATTATTAATTAAAAATGATTGGAAATTATTGTTCATGTTTGTTGATTTATATGTTGGCCTGTAGATTAGTTTTACACATTTGCATGTTTAGCTGACCTGATGTGCACTGACTCAAAGATTCCTCATTATGAGAAATTAATTGGAATGAATTAATTGGAGGAGCAACTAAACAATGTCTCCATTTTCACTATAATTATAAAAAAATTTCTTAATGGTCCTTTCCAGGAATCTTGCTAAGAATTAACAGTGAAATGTGAGTTTCTTTCTAGGAAATTATTAGGAAACTATGGGACCTGTAAAACAACGCATTAATTTTAAGTGCTTACTCCAACATTTAATATATATGCTTGGTGCTTTGTCCTATCACATCCTGCATCCATCATCCTGTATAAATCATTAAAGAACTCTGCTCCTCCTTAGGTTTCTATTTGAGCAGAATAAAGGCTTTAACGGAGCATTTCACTGCCCTTGTCTTCCACATGAGTGAAGCTGCTGCTACTCGTCACAATGCCTCCAGCCTCCTCTGTGTTACGTAATACATGAAACCAGCTATATATCATTAACTTAATCTCTGTGTGGGGGTTGGAATAGTGATGGCAGCAGGCAGAGAAAAAACGTCTGTGTTGTAGTTTTATGTTCCTGGGTTGTGCTACTGCCAGCAGCCTTCACTGATAACAGAGTGCTTCAGTCAGCTACATCCCAGGAGAACGTCATACAGTGTGTGAGCTTTTTCATATCAGCTATAAAATTGACCTTACAACCCTTAAAATAATTCTTACAAAAAAGTGCTCCTCACCAGGGCATTTTTAAAGAACTACAACAATCATAAATTGCTTAGTGCTAAAAGCGTCATGGCAAACTTCCAATAGGTACAGCAACAAAAAGATAGAACACATTTAATAAATTCCTAAAATCTAATTTATGCTATTGTTTCTATAATCCACCATAGTGAAAGTAAACTGAAGTACCCTTTAATATATCATGATGATGTCAATATTATACATGAAAAGAATGGAAATTGATCACTTATGGTATATTCAGTATTTGTTGTGTTTTAGGGGAAGCAGCTGTGGCGCTGATTTAGTAACAGCTGTTTTTGAAAGAGCTGTCCGTGGTTCTGAAATTGGGTTCTGGACAAAAAGAACATGCAGTTGACGACACACAGTATATTTTTGTACACGTTATCTGTATTAAATGTGCAGCTGCATGCTGTGGTAAGCAGTCAATTAAATGATAAATTACGCCAACTGAATTAAAGCCTTATTAAAACTTTCATTTGTGGCTGGTGCCACTTTGTTGTTGTTTTCTCTGACAGCCCTTCATACAGCATTATAGTGGATTTGTACCTGACTTTTGTTTCTAGAGTCTCCTCATTCAAATTAATAAAAAATTACATTTTCCCACACAAATACTTTCTAAAAGAATCTAACTTAAATGCTTGTGACCCATTTTCAGAACAATATGTCAACATGTGACCGAATGTCCCCACCTCTACGTGCACCAACAGATTTCACCCAGCTGGGACTGCATGTGATGGGCACTGGAGACCAGTAAAGTTTCCTGCTTTGCCTTTGCTAATTAGACTCATGGGAGACTAAAATACAGACTGGGTGAACGATGCAGACAGGAAACAAGGGCTGTGCTCGGATTTAGATCTGTGAAATGTCTTCATCACTGTGAAATCACAGGCAGACCGGTGGGACACGACCACAAGACCTGTGTTTGCAGGTATTACAGATCCTGAAACAATTGGACAAATAATTGATAAGTCGATCCACAAATTAATCAGCAACTATTTTTATAATTGATTTATTGTTTCTTTAAGTCATTGATCAAACAAAAATACCAAACATTCTGTGTTTTCAGCTTTTAAACTGCAGGTATTTCTCTGCTATTGTATCATTGTAAATTGACTATCTTTAGATGTTTTTGACTGTTCTGTTCTTGGGCTCTGGGAACTTCTGATGTTGCTTCTGACACTAAAAAGATATCTACTGCCTAAATAATATATACATATACTTTATTCAAAGACATTCAAAAAATTTAAATCTGCTATTAATTCAAGAAGATAAGATAAAAGAGCAGTCCCCAAGCGCAGCAAAATAAGTCTCATTCTTCTTTTATATTATTACGTCTGATAGATCCCTGTAATTTTAGTTTAACTTTACTGTCTTTGCTTTGGAGTTGAGCACTTTCATATTTTACGGTAACAAAGCACCTTTGAGTTAATTGAAACAGAATGAGACGTAAAAAAAGGCTGGGAAGGGTAAGTTGAACTGAGGTGATAAACAGAGACAAGGACAAATTATGAAAGCAGGATCAAAAAACACTGAAGGACAGAATAGATCAATTTGATTAGTGTCCTCAGATGTTCTCTCATACCATTAGCACAGCATATCTCAACAGCTTGTCCACCACTAAGAGGTTGGCTGTCCTTGTCCCTGAGTCACACCTGCCAGGCATGCATCAAATCTAATCCACCTGAGAGGAATGGTGTCATGCTGAGTCAGGAGTAAAAGTGTCTTGATGTACAGTAAACCCATTTCACACATATAATTTGGTTCTGTTTTGATGATTATTACAAGTCTGAAAAGAAAGCACCCACTGTTTTGTCTCCATGTGTGCTGTCACTGGTGAAAACAAGTAGACCTAAACAAGCTTTAAACTTACTTTTGATGTAAATGTTTCTCTGCCATTTATAAGTCTCCTATACTTTGGTATTGATTGTCTGTGCTAACTGTAAGCAGCAAGAGCAAAGAGAGTGGGAACAAAGCCAGGACCAGAGCTGTGTGAGCAAAATGATCACTCCTACGTTACTGTGAAAATTTGCAACAGTGCTGTTAGTTTCTGTTAAAAGTAAAAAGGATTAAATAACAAGCAGCCCAAAAGACTACTGGTCTGATATAAACATCATGTTAAATCGCCAATGGGGATTTTGGAATAAAAGACAGGGAAGGGAAGATAGAGATGTAGAAAAGAAGCAGTGTGACATGTAGACATACAATACAGCATGTTGTAAGTGTGTGTTGGTTTAGGCTGATGAGGCAAACACAATGGGCCACTGGGGGGTAGAGGACTGGAGGAGCAGGAGGATGGGAGGACCTGAGCGACGTCACTGCAGCTGGAGCAGGAAAGTGCATACATTAACACGCACAAACGCTGCATGACAGGATGCTACTCTGCAATCTTCCCAATGTTGGGAGATGGCAAAGACTGCGCCTGCCTCCTGTCGTGATCGTCCAAACCACTGGTCCCTCGGGTAAGGCAGCGTAATTATGCACCAGCTGTTTCTATGACTACAGCTGAGTGAGAGTAGCAAAACCCGGCCCACTTAATGAGCATTGAGAGATGTTTTAATAATACTAATTACTCAAATAGAACTCTTGTGGTTCGAGCTGACTAATATTAAAACAAGGCCTCCCAAAAAGAGCCTTAAAATAAGTGACAAAAGTAATGATAAGATGCTGTCAAAACATTTTAACAATTAAAATGCTGATTTCTCTATTACTGGGATACAATAAAGTACCATATATTATATACATATACATATATATATTTGTGTGTAGTGAAATGGTAAATTGTCTGACTACCTCTGTATTAACAAAACTAATGCCTTCCACAAGTACCATCATGTGTGGATTACCCTGACATGTAAACAGTAGGCATGCCTCACCTACTACTTGTTAAGACGGGGATTAGCCCTCTGGCCATGTGGTGATCTATTTGACTCTGCTGCCAAACAAACGTAAGGAAAAAGATTGAAGGTGTCAGGCAAAAGAGATAACAATGGTGGATGTGTCCATGCCTAATTAGATCAACCAGAGAGTGATGGATCAGTGAAAAAATCTGAGTTGCTGCACAGATGGATCTCTCTCTGACGTGGAATACCCAGTCCTGTGTTCAGTGTGGGGGTGATCTGTCTTAGAGCCACAGCCTGCATACAATCTGACCTTGCTCAAACAGGAAATACTGCTGAATCACACACTCTTTGCACAGAGTATCCAGGGGACTAAAAGTCTGTGAGACCACAAAAATTGTATTTCCTGCCTGAAACACAAGCAGGCTGACAAACTGTAAGCCTGCTAACAAACAGTTAGCACCCATGTTGTTGCCTGCACGCAGTAAGCTTCACTTACAGCATAAGCACTGGCAGACAGATGGATGGGCTGAGCTGGAAGGGCTCAAAGCTCAGGTGGACACACACACACACTCTCTCCCTCTCTCTCTCTCTCTGCAAGGTCATACTGCAGCATAACAGATCAGATTTGTTCCCCTGGCTTTGTCTTGTATCCTCATCAGCTCTGACAGAAAGAAAACTGTGCATGTTTGCAAGTCTGCATCCGTCTCTCCACACACACACACACACACACACACACACCAAGCATCATTTTGCACCCTTGCCTGGTCAGAATTAAATAGCTGGAGGACAAGAAAAATTGCAGCACTGCCACAGACAGCAACGCATCCACCAAGCTGCCTGTAACTGTACCTGATGTGCAGGAAGTCAGCATCCAAACTGACCCTGCATCTGTGACGGATGTCATATTGTCAGCTTTTTACTGATACACAACTTTGTGTCAAATTATGAAGTCTAGAAACTTACTTGTCCTTCTTTACAGCGCGCACAACCAGAGGTGGTTTATCATATTAAAAGGCCAAGTTATTTAACAGAAAAAAAAGTGTGGTTACCTGAATGCATCACGCAGCAGTCAACACATAAACTTCACTGGGGATTTATATAGGCCTAACAAAATAATCTCCTCGCCCTGGCGCCGTGTTCATGAAAGAAGACATGGGGGGGTAAAACTGGAGAAATGGGCACTCAGCGAAGCGTGTGTGGTGGATTTAAACCCGCCCGGTAAGGGGGATGGGGGCTGGTGCGTGTGTAAAGTATGCAACGAAAGTGACTGCGGCCGCCTGCGCGACGCGCCGGGCCCGCACCGACGCGCGCCGCAGCCTGGAAACGCTACTCACTTCCCGACGAAGTTCTCCAGCACCGAGCTCTTCCCCGCACTCTGTCCGCCCACCACGGCGATCTGAGGCAGGTCCAGGTTCGCGTTCTGCCCGATGGCGGAGAAGGCATCCTGCATGCGGTTCACCAGAGGAATCAGATCCTCCATTCCCCGGTTCCCCATCGCTGCGATGCACTCGGGCGGTCTGTCTTCCTTGTCGGAGCGGGGAGGGATTTGTTTCTTGTTTTTTTTTTTGTTTTTTTTTTCTCCTCGTCCCCTTCCTCGCTACCCCTCAAGGTTCAGGACTGCGCACACGCCGGATCAGTGTTGGGCTGGCCCCCGCATTGACGGCGGCTCCTCGGCGTGTCGGATCACCTCGGCTCGGACTCTCTCCACCGAGCACCGGGGGGGTGGAGGGGGGGAGGATGAGGATGATCTCTTGTATTTTCTCAGGGGGAGATCCCTGCACTTCTCCACACTCGCCGCCCGGTGGTGACACTGGTGCACTTTCACTATGCTGCCTGTCAACTGTGCTGTTTGCAGAACAGCATGTCTGTTTTTTTTGTTGTTGTTGTTGTTTTTTTTATGAGATTGTGAAGTCTAACCTTGTTTCAGTGCGTTGAGGTGTGGTTGGTGCATTTAGGGCATCCAGTTTTTTTTTTTGAATGCTTCTGGCCGAGCACCCAGTGTTGTGTGACGCACAGATCTGTCCATGGTGCTGAATGTGTCAGCACCGTGGACAGAGGACAGGGGGCTCCCTGCAGCTGTTTGTTTTTGTAATGCGGGGAACATCTGTCTGATCCACGCGGTGTTGTGCGGTCCAACACTTTGGTCCAGAGTGAAATGCATTCAAAGCTACTGGATACATTTCCATGACAAAATATCTATCTGTCTACATAGATCTATCAGCCATAATGTACGTAGGCCAAATAAACATAATAGGCAAAAATAAATATAATGTAAGTATAAGTATAAATAATACATGCAATATACATTGAACAAATATATTATATTTGTATTATATATAAAAGTATGAGTTTTATTTATGTGCAACATATACAATGGACACAAATTACACAATAATAATATGCAACATTAAATATATATATAAATATATGAAGCATATACTGTATATAATGTACATATGTGCAATGTAAAGTATTTGTTTCAACATAAGTTTAAACCTATTTCAATATCTAATATCCATTGGAGTTAGTATAACAATGATGTTCCACTTGTATTCATTAGTTATATTTGCGAGTGTTATAAATGTAAAAAGAAAACTAAAAACTTCAAAATTAAACGTCTAGTTTTGAGAATGAAACACAGGCAGTTTTAATCAAAAAAACTAATAAATAAATACTATAAAACCAGGATCTAAAGCTGTGTTCATGATGCAGACTTCAGACACGGACCGTCGGTTCTCCAGACAGCCGCCAGAGGGCGACGGAGCGCTGTGTGTGTGTGTGTGTGTGTGTGTGTGTGTGTGTGTGTGTGTGTGTGTGTGTGTGTGTGTGTGTGTGTGTGTGTGTGTGTGTGTGTGTGTTTTGGGGGTTTCTCCTTTATGCAAGTTGCGCCGGGGACCGAGCGCACAAGTGCTTCACCCTGCGCCGCGATCGTGGCTGGAGAACCGTCGGTCGTCGCCTCTTCGCCCCGTTTGGAGGAGTCAGTGGGAGCCGCTGCGTGAAGCCTGACCCGCGGCCGCTTCACCCGTGAGGTAGACTGCTCCCAGCGCTATGCTAAGCTAACTGGTGTCCTGCTTCGCTTCGCGGCCGGTGTCGCTGGCTCATTTGTCGACTCCGGGTTTCCACGTTGTGTTAGTTTTTTTTTTTGGAGGTAACGTGCCGCTCTCTTGCAGCAAAAAAAAGTGGTTAAAATTGTTTCATTTAAAGAAAAACGAATTAAACCAAAAAAAGCAAATGTTTGTTAGCTCGCTCGCTAACAGAAGCTAGTTGTCATCGCAACCTGAGACCTGTTGTCTCGGGAGCTGCGCACTGTTTCTATATGTGTCTTATTCACAATTAAAATTAAAAAAAGGAGTTCCTCTGAAAAGGGAACACATAATCACACGAGTTTTTCCCCCCCTCCGATCCAGGGATATCTTTATTTTTTTTTGCGGGCGGGTGTGGAAACATTGGCACCTTTTCACATCTCGCTGCTCGGGTCAAACTCACAGTGCGACTCGGCGGAGGAAACTGAAGCCCGTGATGTTCAATCCACACATCCATCAGCAGCAGCAGCAGCAGCAGCAACAGCAGCAGCAGTTTCACCAGCACCTGCGGCAGCTCCAGCAACTTTTCCAGCAGCAGCAGCCTCCGCCTCCCCCGCCGCCGCAGCCGCCTCCGGGGCATCATCACGCCCACCACCACCACCAGACACCGCGGTAAGCCCGCTCACTCGACACCGGGGATTAGGCAGGGCCCTCCGGGTGAGGTGTGTGTGTGTGTGTGTGTGTGTGTGTGTGTGTGTGTGTGTGTGTGTGTGGCTGAGCTGGAGATCACACATGCCAGACCTTACTATTCTGGGATGGTTATGTATATGTATAGGCGTGCAGTGTTTTCGTAACAGCTTGGCTGTGCGTTAGTACATTGGTGAAGGGGCTCTGATATGTTTTGAATTTTTATCTGTGGACCTGCAGCAGTAGAGTCATATTTCTCTCCGTCCAAATCGAGCAGCTCTGGCATACCTCTTATAGAAAGAACTCTATTCTAAAACTACATTGTCTCTGTGGATCAGTTACTTATTTGGTTGTTAAACAGTGATATGTGCATATTAAAAGTTCAACTATTGCTATGCTCTGTTATCTGGCCCGCCCAAAGGTAGTGTTGACAAATTGCAGATTATATAAAACACTGTTGCAAGATTACTGGCTCCAGACCAAAAAGTATGATTGCATCTCCTCTGTTCTGTCCTCCTGGCACTGGCCACCAGTCCAATCAAAGTCTGATCTAAGAGTAAGTACCCTATGAGCTTCTGTAATGTCAGTTTTTGTCACTCCTTCTTTACAAGCCTCATAAAAACTCAGATGCAGGTATCTTGTTTATTCTGAGGATGAGCAAAAGCAGGAGCCATTACAGCTTGGTCCCACCAGCACCCCTTACTGCATGTGTTTTCTTTGATGTATTGCTGCTGTCATTCCCCTGATGTTTGGTCATTGCCTTTTGTATTTACCTTTGCCCTATGAGATAACACAGTTATCACAATTCTAATATTCTTAATCATTTGATTTAGCACCTTATTGTAATGGGTTGCAAGATTCAATGACCACTTTTTTTAAACATTTGTGTTATGAAGCTCATTGAGTGAGGCCTTGTAATTATGTGCTATTAAAACATTTAAACTTAGAATTGATTCTGAGCCAAAACCGAGGAAGGAGGATGACTTCTGATAAAAGGTAATCCATATCAGAGGTACTGCACAAAAAGATTACATAAATAATTGTCGTAATAAAAAAAAACATGGACAGCTTGTGTTTTCATTTGGAGAGAACACTTGTCCATGGTGTCCATGTCACGTAAAATGTCATATTGTTTTACACTAATTGTTTTCTACATCAGGATATCAGTTAATTTCCAAACATTACAGATGTGTATATAATACATTTCCAGGTTTGTAAGAAGGCAGACTACTTTTCTCTCATTGACAGATCATTTGGCCGAAACACTGTTCTTTAGCCACAGATTTCAGTGAGGTTATGTCTTTGGAAATAATTCTGCATGTTTATTTCCTCTTGTTTATTTGTTGCCACAGAGCCATTACCGTTCCTCCCCAGACAGCCCCTCCTCCCAGGATGGTCAACCTGTGCCAGGCAACCCAGACTACCATCATCGCCCCCAATCCCATGCTGCAGGGGGCCCTACTGATGCAGCAGATGCAGGGTACAGTAATGGATTATATTGTAAAGACAGCAGTATCTGGGAAAAATGACAGAAGTCCCAATCATAAAGAGCACATTTTCATAAATGATGTGTTTTAAAAGCGTTAAGTAACTGACTTGTAAGAGGTTTATTATTTTTTAAGTAAGCTTTCCTTTTTTTTCATGGTTCATCAGGTAACATGCGGGGCTTTGGGATGGGTGGACAGCAGTTCCGTCAGTTCTTCACAGCTGGGGCCAGGTCCTCTCTGCTCGGGCCGGTTCCCATGGGGATGGCCATCAAGTCCCCCATGATGGGTTTCCCTGGTGCTCGACAGTTCCACCCACATGCTCGCTACTACAACAACGCCACCAACACAGCTTCCTCCTCTTCCTTCCCTTCCATCACTGCCACAGTAATTACAACAGCACCATAATCACTATAATTACTGTGTATGTTTTCAGTCCAGCTAATACACTACACTAGGGTGACAAATGCATCAAGGTTTGACGATAGACTCAATCAGAAACTGTGGAAATTCTCTTACCGTAACGGAAGGTAATTTGTATGTAGCCCACTCAAAGAAAATCAGGGTTTCCAGCTTTTCTTGATACGAGAGCAACTGGAGCAAGCATCACATCATGACTCTTCTATGTGTTTTTAATAGGCACACACATAATACTTCATTGTAGAGCTGAAACAATTACTTGATTTCATTTTTAAAAACATTTCTTAGCCCAACATTGTTCTACATACATCCAAACAGAAGTAAAAATTTTAATTTCAGATGAATTTCCAAAATCAATGATATCTAGTTCCAAAAATATTCTCTGATCTGTGCTTTTGTTAATGTCTCTTAGCTGCAGCCTTATCTCAGGCGTGAAAGAATAGCACTGTCAGTTTAGTCCTGTGCTAATGCTAACTTAAATAAACAAGCCAGGCCTCTTTTATATACAGTATATTTGTAATCCTGTTTGTCTGTCTCTTTGTGTAGGACACGGCAGCTCGCCAGCCAGACAGGAAGAGAGACAGCGAGCAGATGGCAGCAGGGAGCACAGACGACCAAGCAGCAGCCAGCAGCACCAGTGAAGCCAGTGACAAGACTGAAACAGGTACAGTAAAGCTGTAATCCAGCCAGCACTGAAACACGCTAATTGTTTAAGATGAGAGGTTGAAGGAATATAACGTGTGTTGAAAAGAAATTAAGAATACTTAATGGTGAAGACGAGTGACGAGCATTGGTTGGTAGACTATGTTTTTCTTCTTTGGTTCCAACTTTGGTTTTGCCTTTTCTACCCGCAGATGGTGCAGTGGGAGGAGTGGATGGGCCCACACAGTCCTCTGAGGAGCAACTTGAAGAACCTGTAGTTAAGAAGCAGAGGACAGAGGGGTATGGAGAAAAATATTTTATTGTCATGAATGTAGTTCTTTACCTGACATGTTACCCAGTCACTTACTCCATGCCACAAAAGTTTGAATTATGACCACGTTTCGATCCCACTTGGATCTGCGTCAGGTCAGAATGACATCACCTACGTTCAAAAATATATTGTATTAAATTAGAGGAAAACAAGAAGAAATCTTTAATTCATCTACAGAATGCCCTTTTACGAAAAGTTAGCTAGATCAAATCACAGTAAGGGAAAAAACACGTGTTGTATTTATAAATCTAAATATTTTTTCTTTTTTACCAATATTTGTGTCAGGATATTAAAAATATATACATATATATTTTTGAACACCAAAAAGCAGAAATGATCACAGTGCTTTACAGTGGAGTGTTTTGTTTTTACAAAGTAGGAAAGAAACTGGAAACTCATGGAATTAAAGAGTGGAAACCTTTCCAACAGAAATGCCTTGTCCTTTATTAATAACCCTCAACATTGTGCTTTTTTCTTTCTTTGACTTTTATTTTTCTCTCAGGTCAGAGGAGCCCAAAGAACAGTGTGTTGTAGAGACTAGTGCAGACACAGATGGGGATGTTCTTTCTTCAGCGTGTAACAGCAACACAGAGGATAGCCAGCCAGGAGGTAAAACCCACATAAATTTGGAGTAGATGGTTTCAGATGCTTCACACATAAAGCTCTCATTTCATCTAAATGTACGTTAGTTGAGATGAAGACTTAAATCTTTTTCCAGACTGCATCACACTCGGGGAAGGAGGCTCCACAGGGGGATCAGATGTTGTTGAGGCTCTGGAGGAGAGCAGAGCTGCCGAGGTGAGAGGAGGCTTTATTTGGGATGGTCAGGACATAGACAAAACAATGTAAACACTAAATGCTAGATGATTTTTAAGTAACTAAATCAATATTGCAAGCGCCACTACAAGGGTGGGTCATGTTAGGCTGAATGCGTATCATCAGCCTCTTGTGTACAGTATATCTCTATCACAGCCCAGTTAAATATTAGATAAATTTAGATCTGGTGTGCGACCTCTCTGTAGGTGCACAGCTGTTCGTCAGCCCCGTCTCCATGTGGCAGGCTGAGTGAAGATGACCAGCAGGTTAGTTTACCCCCAGAAGAGATGCCACAGGACAAAGACGTCCCACTGGCTTCACCAGACAACCAGGAGGAAGGAGAGGAAGGTGTAGTGGAGGGTGCCAACAAATTCTACTGCTACCTCTGCAGCATTACCTGCCACAACCAGCAAGTAGGTTGAACGTTCACACACATCAACATACATAAGCCATAGTGGAATGTAGTTTTATTGGGTAAACAGAAAGAAAAGGTGCGGATTGTGATGAAGGTGTTCTTTGGTAGGGAATACAAACAGCCTTTTTTAAACCCTGAAGAAGGCTGTTTGTGCCGCTATGTGTTGGTTGTTACCCAGCTCTATTTTAACATCTACAAGTATTGTCTGTGTCTTTTGAATGTCACCATTAAATAGCCATCTGAATGTCACAGCAAAGTTACAAGGATTTTGTTTAACTATTCTCTTCCATCTTTAATTTTCTCTACTGTGTTTTTTTGCAGAACTTCAAGAGTCATATGAACAGTGTTTCCCACCAGCAGAGGATGATGGAGATCCAACACATGAGCAACGCTTGCCTGGTCACCCTGCTGCCAAGAGTGCAGGAGTCTCTACAGGGAGCAAACAAAGATGGGTCAGTTTAAAACACACAAACATGCATTTGGTTTGTGTTTTTTATTCTTATTTTTGAAACCATTATCAAGTTTTAATGGTGAGAGATAATAGCACACCTTTTTTATTTTAACCTCATACAGGTTAAATCATTTTCTTTTCAGTCAGTCATTTTGAGTTTAACATAGGAGATAGTTTGAAAAAGAGAAAATTTCCCTTATGAGTCTTGAATAATGTTCATCTGTGTTCTATGCAGAGAGAAGAAAGCAGACTTGAAGCATTGGTGTGCGACCTGTCACACCCACTTCACCAGTAGCATCATGGACCACCGTCGCACAGAGGAGCACAAAGTAATCAGATATTCACGATGTAGATAAGATCATTTACATGCTGTAAATGCTAAGAAGTTCTATAAAATGTTTTGGAAATGGTTGAAACCGCTTTTCTGGTTGCTTTAAATGAAAATAATCAGTAATAATCTGGTGTCCCTCCGTCTCTCCTCAGCTTGCCAGTAGAACAGCCATCTCCTCCTGCACAGTCTGCAAGAAACACTTCAGCAACTCCCAGATTTTTGTGGAGCACTTGCAATCCCAGGAGCACAGACAGAAAGTGGAGAAGGTTTCTGTATTTATAATCCTGAATTAAAACCATTAAATAACAAGCATGTGTTTTCCCGTAACTGAAGATGAAACTTTCTGCTGTTTACCAGCTCCAGGAAAAGGAAGGGTGTGAGGCCTTGGGCAAGCTGACTGCCATAGACACAGACGGCTTTTCGCTGGAAGAGGTGGAGGGCAGTGAGGTGGAGGAGGCAGAGGAAAGACAGAGGAATGAGGAAGACCAAGACTGCTCTGAGAAACAGGTGATTTGCATATTATTTGTAATTCCCTCCAATGTGATGATAAACAATATTTGCATTCAGATGGCCACTAAGTTTTGCATTCCATGGCTGAACCTAAGTTCAACATCACTTTGAGCTCTGAAATAACAACACTAGAACCTCGTAGTTGGTGTATTTGATATACTAAAGTTGTTAACTGTGTCTCTGGTGACCTGGTACAGGATGGCTGGTCCTCCATAAAAGAAGTGAGTCTAAAGGACATGGCCAGTGATGAGCAGTATGACCCTGACACAGTCTACGGTGAGTGACGACTATCTCCTGATTCTTCACTGATTGCTGCATCATTCGGTATTACTGTGTAAGATCACATTTCTGTCAAGTTTATTCTTCATTTATTCTTTTACCACAGGGTCCAGTCTGTTGGTTCCAGTAGCAGGTTTTATCTGCAGACTGTGCAACAAGTTTTACCACTTTGAATCATCTGCCCTACACACCCACTGCAAGTCACTGAAGCACTTTGAGAACCTCAAGGTTGGTTTTTTGTGTGACTTGACTCATCTGGCTTACACTACCAAATAAGGGGTAGCCCCGAATTAAGTTATTGCTGTCTACTTATTTTACTACCTTTTTAGACTTTTCTACTTAAAGTTAACCATATTGTTAATATTTGTAGTAATTTGTGTTCAGCTTTTAAGAGATGTATGTATTTTGTTTTATTAATTGGATAACCCCAGCCTCAATCCAACCATACATAAGCTCTCAATGGGAATTTCCATAGGTATTTTCAGTATTTTTATGCTTTCTCTTCTCAGAGGTACAGAGAGTTGCTGATTCAAAAGAGTGAAGCTGTTGAATCTTCCAGAGAGTCTCTCCTAGCTGCAGACAGTCTAAGGCCTGCAACAGAAACAACTACAGACTGTTTGGATGAAAAGTCCCTCTCTGATGACACTGGTTTAGTGACAAACCTGGACTCCATGCAGCCTATCATTACACTCACCCGACTGAACATGCAGACAGAAAACCAGCAACAAGAGGAGCAAGCAGAACCCGACCCAACCTCACAGGACTACATCAACACCTCAGCGACCAGCACAGGCAGCACAGACCAGGACCTCAGCCTCCACAGCAAAGAGGAAGAGACCACATCCCAGGCCTCTGTAGTTCAGGAGAGTCCAGCTGAGCTGCCTGCTGGCAGCAGAGAGGAGCCAGACTCAGAGCCAGCAGCTGCTGTTGAGGATACTAATGAAGAGGAGGAGGAAAAGGAAGCTCCTGCTGTCCCAGGGAAAAAGAGTGGCACAGGAAAGGCAAAAACCACACCCAAACGCAGGTCAGGGCGGGCCACAAACAGACGCTGAGTCATGACATGTGGAAAGAGAGCAAACCTGGTACAGTCACAACCGTAGGACTGGATGTGAGTATGTGAAGAGGTGCTTTAATGAAACAGAGACCAAGAAGTGAACAACCCTGCCTCTCTCCATGTTAGACAGTATGAATTAAACACACACCAACAAATAGGATGGTTAATCAAAGTGGAACATGACTTCTTATGTGAATTGCTCTACCAGGGTGGGAAATTAACGCCTGACAGCTTTCAACTACAGGTTTAATGGGTCATGGGTGGATAAGTATCTTAATATTGGCTCCCAGTTGGAGAATTATGTTCTTGAGTTGGCTAATCTCCAGCCTCACCATTAGATTATAGCAAATAAAAATGAGATCATTATAATGTGTGTGCATTTTGCTCAGAATAGATGCTTTTCCTCCCTTATTTATGAATCTATAAAACTGCATTTATGTTGCATAAATGAAAGAACATTTTTTTAAATAAGGAGAAGCTCCTTGTTTTGGCTACCCACTAGAAAAAAAACATCACATGGACACACATGCTGTGTCCTGTGCTTACAATGAAAAGTGATAAAAGTATACTCAAAAATGTCGCTTGCACTATTCTGCCACACTGCAATGTAAAAAGGAAACGCAGGAGCTGTTCCCAGTGGCAAAACATTGAAATAAAATTGTGGATAAAAACAAAATGGTAGATGATGAATCCTACTGACTTTTATGATCCCCTGACTTTTCCTCTAGTGCCACCTTGAGGTTGATGTTTGTTGTTTGAGTGAAATCTCTCAACAATTAGTGGATGAATTGCTATGAACAGACATTTATGTCCCCCACAGGATGTATTTAATAACTTTGAAGATCCCTTAACTTTCCATCTAGTGCCATCATCAGGTGGCAAAATTGGAATTTTTCCAACATTTTGGTTTATGACCAAATACCTGCAAAACTCATGACATTCCTATCAGCTCCAGCTGTACTTTGTATATGCTAATTATCAACTGTAAGCATGTTAACATGCTTAGCTAAGACGGATAACATCAGCTGGTGAGCATGTTGGCATGGTTACATTAGGATTTAGCTGAAAGCACGGCTGTGCTGAAATGCAACCTCACAGAGCTGCCAGCATGGTTGTATACTAACTGCGAAAACAATAAACGCCAATTATACTGAATCCAAGTAGAATGGAATTGGGACACACTGAATCGTAGAAGCTAAATGCTTCTATATATAGACATATATTTTAAAGGTGTATGACATGAATTTTCTACACATGGGAAACAAACGGAAATATGGAGAAATCTATTTCTCTAATTTAAAATAAGGTTTCTGGATAAGATTTTTTTGTTTGTGTTTGTGTTACTATCACTGTAGTTGCTTACGACCCCTAAACGAAGTGTCCAGGCAGCTGGTAGATTTTTTTTCCCCCCGTTGATCTCTGAGTCTGGCTCACCAAAAAGTTAATTTCCCACCCTGCTGTCCTCGAGGATCGGGAGGTTGATGAAGGCAGACCGTCAGCTTTTGCTAATTCTCTAGCTATGTAGATGAATGATTGTTAACTTCATATAACCTACGAGTGGAGACTTTCTCACAGTTGCTAACCACGTAGCACACGCTTTTAGCGACCTGAAATGTAGAATGTAACAAAATCAAGTGTTTGAGCTGGTGACAACATTTCTTTTAAAAAAAAAAAAAAAAAGTGTTAAAATGGTACTTTGGCTTGAGTGTTGAGAAATGCTGAATCTTGAATCTGATCATGTCTTTGTTCAGGGCATTATATCATCCTGTTTTGGGGGGGTTCAATTGATGTCATGTTTGGGTGGAGAAAGTTCAGTCAGCAGCTGTGGCCTTCTCACTGAAGCAGTCCTGCATGGATGCTTATCAGCCCACTACCAGCAATTGGGAAGTTTTTTTTTTTTTTTTTTGTATAATGCAGACATTAAATAAAAATGAAATCTGAATGTAGTAGTGAACATATGTCAACTAAATGTCTAAACCCCCCTTTACATCAACACATACTCATATGGAAAAGAAACCCCCGTATCCTTGAAATGTTAAAAGAGCTCTAAAATGAGAATGTACAGCAGCTGACAGCTTCATCAACGTGTCACAAACAACTAAAGAAAGGTGTTTCTGCTAAGGCACTGATTATAAAGTATGAGCTGTCCCTGACTGTAATTTCCTTATTTCAATTTTTTGAAAGCTTGTCAGTCAAGGCAAGTATATGCTGCTTGAAGGTTGTTATTCCCTCTTACTTGGTGTTGCCGACTCCTTCAGAGGAGCCAAAAGTCTGTCCTTTAGCTTCTTCATAAAGATAAAAGCATGCGTAGAATGGATTTTTTTTTTTTTTTTTACCATTTACGATTGCATTGATTTTTATGTTTATTTTCTTATTGAGATGTTTTATTTGCTTTACACTGGACAGATGGAATCACAGTTCAGTTAATGGAAGGAGGAAAAACCATGAAGTGTCTGTAGATATTTAATGTAGCAAATTATCCTTGCAAACCTTAAACTCCGATTTGAAGCACCAGTAACATACAGCAGATTATCCCAGTTACAGATTATACAAATGTATAACTTTGGTTCCAGCATTTCAGCAGTCACAAGCCACCACAAGGCCTAAATAAGGATGTATTACTTTTGTTCTTAATGACTAGTGTGCTGCTCTGGAAACATTTCATCCTCCATATTAGAGAAGGATATTTTAAACCACAAAAGACTGACTGACACATGTAGCGACTCTTGTAGTCATGGTGGCGACTTGTCGCACGATTAGTATTGCATCATGTTCTGTCTGAAGGAACACGACATGATCGAAACTGTACATTTAGCTCTGAAACAGGAGGGAGCACGAAAAGACGTGTAAAGTATAATTTCAAACAAAGCTGTATGTTTCTTATTGTATTTTTATTCCGCTACTGACAAATTGAGATGAACAAACAGGTGATGTTTTCTAACTGCTGGAAGTTTAATGTATTTTTGGATGTCTGTTTTCCGTTTGGGGGTCATTTTAATTTATATTAAAATGTCTGACAATTCCCACACTTTGTCAACTTAATTTTTGACTTTTTTTTTTTTTTGAACACTTCACACATGAAAATGAACACTGTAGATTCACAGTCATGCTGCAGATCAAACATTATAATACACTCGTAGACATCTGGAATGTTGCATATTTACTTTTGTGGGATAACACAAACGGGAACAGGCTATACAGCTATTACAAATCTGAATATCAGCACACTACACAGAAGTTTGACTGACCTTTTTGGCCATGAGGACAAGATCGTGGAGAGGCCGGAGTAAATGTGTTCAACATAGGGCAGGTCACCAATGGATATCAGCACGTTCTACTGCACTGAGTCAACCCTGAAGTGATATTAAACACAACTGATTTTGAAGACCGGAACCTGGGAAACCCCGAACGTGATCTTGTAGTTTGAACTGGCTCAGGAAAACATCAGCACACCACAGTTCAATAAAGGTGGAAAAACTAAATTGAGGTCAGTCATAGAAGAGAAGCAAAATGTCCCTGTTGTACGCACGTCTGCTGATGGGGGTGTAAATTCACAGGAGAATCTGACAGGCATGGACTACGCAGATCAAGGGTCACTAGTCCAACAGACAGGTTAGGAGTTGATTCAACTTGCAAAAAATATTTCTATCCCTGCATTTTGCTGAACTCAATCCCCCCCCCCCTCATCTACCCGCTCTTGTGACTCATTTGCAATCCCCACTGTCCTCGTTCAGGTCTTCCTCGCTGGGTGAGGAGGAGACCCCGTCTGCAGGACAATGCTCCTCCTTGGTCGGGGAGCCGAGCAGTTGGGCCCTGAACTCCAGCCGGGCTTCCCGGTTCGACTCCATTAGTTCGTGCAGTTTGCCATTGAGTGAATCGTTCCGTTCTTCCAGGTCATCCAGATAGGAGTTGATCTGATCTAGCATGGAGTTGATGGCTTCATACTCTGCGGATACACGGCAGAAGGGTGAGTCTTTTCTGTCCGGCAAAGTAAAAAGCTTCTAGTTGCTGTCTTTAACATAAAACATGCAATTTGGAATGTAAAAAGCTGAATAGTTTTTATATCCAAAATACCCCCATTCATTTGGACATGATTAATGCTGTCAAAATTACACATTTGTGACTTCCACTAACTGTATGATTTAATGTCCAAATGGGAGCAGCCAAGAGGCGACCCTAGATCAGAGCTACAGGTGTACAGTGTGGTTCTCCTGAACTTACACCAGTATTCAGATTTCCCCACCTGTCAGCCAATCAGCTGCATGGGACTTTGTTAGAATCTGACCAATCTGAACATGTGTTAAGGGAACGACTGTATGTCGATTAGAAAGACAACACAAACAGCACTGTAGACATCTCAATAAACAATACAACTAATGCAACAGCTGTGTAAAAACATGGAAAATCTCATGGAAATAAACACCAAGTGTTGGACCGATGCTGCTTATTAAAGCTGCTAACCAGGAGCTCGTGCACATCTTGTTAACTTGAGGATCTTAACAAAGATCTCAAGGAGAAAGGCAGCACTATTTTTTGTTTGTTTGTAGAGTTTGATTAATTGACCTTCTGCGGCAGCAACGTTACCAGCGTCGATTACAATGAGGGAAACACATTAGCTCGTCACCTTCTTCATCGCCGAAGTCATCTTCGTCGTTGATGATCCCATCGTCCATCGAGATGTCTGGATCTCCGTTTGGCCCGGACATTATTCAAACATCCGCGTTGGTGACTTTAACACACAAAAACCAGTCACGTTATCCGGCGTTACTGTCGCACAGCCCAGCTCACGGACGCGCAGCTCGCTTGACATCTGCCGTCACTGGCGGACGTCAGCTGTTTGTTGACCGACGCGAGGAATTGTGGGAAAAACGTACGCGGGGTTTGCGCGTTCTCAGCGAAGATCGTGTATTAGCGAGAGGGAGTACCCGCTCCGTGCAGAAAACCCGATAGGTAGTGGGGTGAAAATATCTTCAATTTTACACCGAGGAAAGTCTGTGAGACGTGTTTAGGTTACTGTCGCTGATGCTCGCGGTCGAAGCAGGACCAAGTTTTTCAATTAACGTTTGTGACGGGTCGCTACGGGTTACTTGTCTACTACATGTCTGGTTTCTGATCGTACGAGCAGAGTGATGCTCTTCGTTTTCTGCTGCTCTCTGAGTCCGCTCTGTCAGTCAGCTGACCGATAGCACCTGACCTAATCCCATTAATGTTATTATGGCAGAAACATTATAGTCACTTGAACTTGGAGTAAAAATACTCTGTCACAGTTGCAGATTTATTGTATACAGTTACACTGTGTTAATCGCGCCTAGTTTGCTTTATCTTGTTTGACGATTACTGAAAAAACCTCAACCTTTACTGTGTTAACCCGAGTTGATTTAATCAGAGAGTCTTGTTCGATAAACACTATGCTGATCAGCTGTCAGCAGCTGATGGCTGGATGATTAAAAAGCTTTATCCTTCGGTCTGAGCTGACATTTACCTACTTTGTTCAGAAGATGGCGCCAGGATATCACGCAGCGGAGTCGGCGCAGTCAACCCACGTGTGGACATTTCCTGTGAAGGGGGCGGCCTGATCGACACGCTGAAAGGTCTGTTTTGAAAGTGTGTTTTAAGCCATGGACGAGTTACCTGCGGACCTCAGGGCTTTCCTCCTGAACCACCCTTTTCTTCACCTCACAGACGGCAAAAAGGTTTGCGAGCAGACTGCAACGCGCGACACGAGATCCACTGTACCATGTGATGCTAGCCGCGTGGCTAATTTTACTGTGGAAGAACCCTGTGAATTATGATTATCAGGTTTATTGCTGCACCGAGCTCAACCACACGATTGACTGATTTATTTATTTATCTGTGTTATAGATCAAATGCACTCTGAATGGCCACGAGTTTCCGTGCAACCTGGCGGAGCTGCAGAAGTTCACCCGGGGGAAGAAGTACGAGAAACTGAGTGCTGCAGCAGAGTTCAACTACGGCCAGTATGAGCCGCATGTGGTGCCGAGCACAAAACAACCGTAAGGAGCAAAGCGCCAGCACCTGCCTCGTCTTGCTTGCAGGAGTAGCCACGATGTGTCACTTGGGAATGGACTGAATGTGTGACGCCGATCTGCACTTTTCTAATGTGTGTTTTTTCTTCTGATCCCCTCCCGTCTGTTTTCCAGCAATCAGCTCTTCTGTAAGCTGACCCTCAGACACCTCAACCGGCAGCCTGATCACATCCTAAGACATGTTAACGGGAAACGCTTCAAGAAAGCCCTCTCCAAATGTCAGTGCACCGCTTCCCCTGGTTGTTGACTTGTGTGTGTGGTGTCCGCCTTTTGAACAGTGTTCTCCAACCACATAGGCTTTTCTTTTGTGCGACTCATCATTCAGGAAGGAAATCAAGGTTTTTTTTTTCGGTGTATCTGCTGATTAACAGGAGTTCCTGTGGTGTCACTCTTCTGCTGAACTTAATCATTCTAAATCTGCTTATCTGCCCTGTTTAAACATGTGGGGGTTTTTTGTTCTGCAGTCAATACCACAAATAACATTACGTTCAGTTTTTAGTGTTAAAGTGTCATCGTGCAGTTGCCTAGTCACAGTATTCACATAAGGTTTTGATTTCATACAGATGTTTCAGATTTACACTGCAGCATTGCTCCTGGTCTTATATAATATTGCCATTGTACTTTGATCCTTCAAAACGCTTTGATAATATTACTTAACATTTTTCATGCAATTCTTAATGGAGTTGTATGTTGGCAAAGCAATGACCATTCAAAATTGAATCTGAGAGGTGGCATATTTTTATCTAAATCAGAAACCATTACAGTGTCCTACCAGTTTTGTCAGTATTCACATTCAGTGACGTATTCTTGTCTGACATTATGAAACGCGCCGTCATCTTGATAACTGACATGAATGTCTCATTCCTGCTCCAGATGAAGAGTGTGTGCAGCAAGGGATTGAATTCGTTCCAGCCAGACTCAAGCAGAAAAAACCCAAAGACAGCGGAGGGGAGGTCAAACGGGGGAGGGCTCCAAAACACGCGGAAAGCTCTTGGGAACCCTCAACCAGTGACGAGGACCACAGTGACTCAGAAGACAGCATGAGTGACCTCTACCCTCGTCAGTATCCCAAGTGCACACACTGTAGACATCTTTGTCCAGTTATATTATGGTTGATCTGTCAAACTGTGTGTCATGGAGGTCCAAGAGTCTGCAGGATTTCATTTGAGGCAAACCTTAGTGACTTTGCTGTTTAACAAACATACCATCGGTCAGAAGAGTGCTTTGCTGGATTGTGGTTTTTAACACTGTGCCATGTATTCCTGCAGCGTCTATATTCACTTTAAAAAACCAGGCAGAAGAAAGTATGGAGGGTCAGGGGGATAAGGAGGAAGATGACTTCCAAACAGATGAAGACGACGAAATGGAGGTGGATAATCAGGTGCTACAGAAACGCAAGAAGGTCTGTCGAAATCTGAAATAAACTTTGTGTGTGTGTGTTGAATCCAGTATCAATGTTAATAGCTGAGATTAATGAAATTAATTATTTCCTTGTCACACATTAATGGTGTCATATTTGTCTTTCAGGTCCAGGGTGGCGGTTTTCAGAAGAAAGTCAGAAATAACCACTGGAAATCAGGGCGCAAGAAACAAAAAAAAGTGTTGAGTGAAAAGTAAAATGCAAAACCATATACATAGAGTATTTTTATGCCTGCTTATTTGTCAGGGAGAAACACTGCACTTCCAGTTTGGAATAGTATTGCTGTTTCCGAGCCAGCTTGGATTTTGTACAAGTGAACATCCATCAGATTTTTCATATTTTCTACATATGAAAGGTTTTCCAAGTTGTGATGTTGTACAGTTCCAGCGGCGGGTTAAGGTGTCATGGAAAATGTGTTTGTGGCAGTAAACACATCATTTTGACTGAAGAAGTTGTATTTTCTGGTTTGTAACCCAAGTGCGCTAGTATAAAATGCAACTTAATTTGGATTTGCAATGTTGTCTGTGTTTTGTTTTTTTTTTTCCTACCAATCATTTCAGCCTTTAAAACAGTTTAAAAGAAGGAAAGACCCCTTACATACTGCAACTATTGCAGGACCTATAATCAATTAACAGAAAAGTGCTGTTCATAAAAGCATTTTATGAATTGTCAATTTTCCAGTGTGCAAGTAATATTTATATGCTAAGCATTTGATACTTAATGCTAGATCAGAGTTAATGGTGTGCATTTAAAAAACATCAACCTGCACGGTGTACGCTGCACTTCTCATTGTGAAAATGCCACATTTCTTTCTCTGTTTGGCTGACAGGGAGCGGACATGTTTCACAGTTTAAAGAATCCCTCAGGTCCTGATACTTAACAAGCCATGTGGGAGCTAAGGCCCCTTTTTACACCTCCCATTCCCATTTCCCTTCACGTAGCTGTTTTTTTTTTTTTTTCCATCATCCTCTCACCACCATCGCCTCAGTCACCAGCAGACACATCTCTGAACACCACCATGAGCCCGCCGCATGTATCCACAACGAGCTCCCACAAACATTATTGTATTACAGTACATGGTGTCCCTTCAGGTTGCCCAGGCAGTCGTGTTAGGAAAAGACCTCAGGGAGACGTGGAGAGAGCTAACAGGAGGGGTCTTGTGTGCTTCTTTTGGCCAAAATCATCTGTACTATCTTTAAAGAAGGTGTGGCTGACCTGCTTGCGGTCTGTCATAAACACAGGAGTGTACATAACCAAGCTCGATGTGTGTGTAAATAAGAACCAGTATTAATAGTTTACCAGAGGCAAAATGGTGAATGAACAATGCTAAAATCTAATTGACAAATGAAGGAGTTACCTCACTGAATGGTCTGATGAGTGTGAAAATTATGTGAATCATGTGTCTGTGACCTTCACATTCACCCGATTTCAACCCACCTGAACACCTACAGTATAGATTATGGGTAGACTCTCAGCGCTCTCCATCCCCATCATAAAAACACTGTATGAAGGAATATCTTTTTCTTCATTCCTCCAGTGGAGCTTCAGAGTCTTGCAGAATTCATGACAAGAAGAAATGATGCTGCACTGGGATGCCACAACACCTTACCAAGACACTTTATGTTGGTTTCCCTTTCATTCCTTGCTCATCTGTACGTGCACTGTTGTTTTTGAGGCAGTTCATGTGAAGTGTTTTGTTTCACCACGAGAGTTTATAGAGATAGCAAACAAAATAGCAAAAATGTCCTGTCGGGATAGAGTACTTTATTAATCCTAACTCTAAATATGTAATAAATAAACAGCATTCAATGAAAGTACTACAGTAAGGCAGAATATGCATCAGTGCAAGTCAAGTACAGATATGGCAAAAGCTGCACAGCAAGGTGTATAAATGTCCTTAGATAGATAGTGCAAATGCATACTATATCTAAGCATTTTTGTGTTTGAGTCTAGTTTTGTGATCTGTTTGAATAGTACAGCTCCTGCACTTTCTTTTATTATTCTTCCATCCATGCATTCATTCAAATTTTCACTATCATGATAATAATTTGAATGCACTTTTAGTAGGGCATTGTAGTAGCAGTGTGACAATATGTTGCCTTTGTCGCTTACTTTAAATAAAGGATTAATAGAACAATATGCTTTTTAGCAGACCGGGTGAGTGTATAAACAGTGACCATCTGTAACAGCTGCACGGATTACCTGACAGCGTGCAGCGTTTGGCAAGTTGGACGTGAACGTGCCTCGCAGGTCGCGGTGAAAGTGAACTGGCGGAGGGCACAAACCTGCGCTTGTTTACTCGTGCAAAAAAAAAAAGAAAGAAAAGCCGCAAAACAGCGCTGGGCGGCGGCGGCGGCGGCGTGAAGCCCCTGCACGGATCAGCATACGTGGCACACAGCGGCTGCAGTACCACGTAGGGGGGCTCCGTGTCGCTCGCACGTCGGAATCGCGGGGCATTGTGGGGCGGAGGCGGCCTTTTCTCTGCGTGCGGCCGATCGGGGGAGAAGAAGAAGAAGAAGAAGAAGAAAAAAAAAATCTCCAAGTAAATAAGGCCACGGGGGGAGGAACAGCGCGAGCGCAGCCTGCGACAGAAAAAAAAAAACTCAACACATCAAAACTGTGTCGCGCCGCAGCCCCCTTCGCCATTAAAGACTCGTGGGTAAGACGGTAAACATGGGGCAGGAGGATCTCATGAACACGGCGGAAGACGTGGCGGACCAGGTAACTTCGGGGTTTCTTCTTTTTTTTTTTTTTTTTAAATTTATTTTTCGCCCAGCACGGCAGTTGACGCCGGCCGCCGTTAGCACGTTAGCTCCAGCTGCTAACGAGTTTGTCCGCCGGGGGGCTGAAGTAACGTCTCCCCGGGACGCCGCTCACACCGTCTCCTCCGCGTTTAATCTGACGTGACCTTGGCTCATCAACTTGTTTTTTTAATTTTTTTAATTTTTATTAATTTGTATGACAGCCTGGTTTTTTGGGGGGGGTGGGGGGGCCGCTGTCATGCGTCTCCAGGTGGATTTATTGGCGGCGTTACTGATCCGCGCTTGACAGCCGAGCCCTGGCCGACGTTAACAGGTGTACGTTTGGATGGCTGCTTCTTTACGCCAGCCTGTCGTCTGCTTTGTTAACAGTATCGTATTCAGTGCCGGCCATGCCAGACAGCATTGTGAAATCACCTAATTTAGCCCCCAGCCTCCACCCCCTCCATGTTATTGGCTTCGTATTGTGTTATAGCACCCTGGCATTAGTGGTGGCTTAGGGTGGTAGAGGATCTCCTAAGTTGGAGAAGTGTTTCTTGGACTGCATGTGGCCTTTGACACCACACCGCAAACCCAAAACCTGGATGGGAAGCTCACTTTTTCTTTTTTCTTTTTTTTTACACATGCCACAGCTGCCTTTCTGCAGTTATTTCTGTCTTTCGGAGGGATTTTTTAACTGTGCTGGTGTGTGACTACAGGCAGTGCACTGATCTATAAGAGGTGAGCTGAGGTGTTAAGATCAGGTTTCAGGTCTGCCTGTGACCCGTGGTGCTGTGTGGACTGGAGGAAAGCCCCAGAGATATGGTTTTGTGTTTTTTTTTTTTTAGAGGCATGTATGCTTTTAGTTTAGTGCTGTGTGCTGGATTCATGGCCTCGTGTTGTTGCAGGACGGGACGGACTTAAATGTCGGCGATCTCCTCGGAGGAGTGCTGCCAAGTTGAAATATCAGGTCACCGAGTCAGTTCTGTGCATCTTCATGGCAGCTGTGTTGACTGAACTGAACCCCACATCCCAAAGAACTGCACCACTTCCATAATCATATTAGCCCTGGTTGATTTATTCACTCCTATCACAGGTGCTGTCCGCTGTGTATTTGTAAAAGAACAACAACATGAGGGAAAGGGAACCTGAAATGCCTTGCTTTGTTTGCTTGGTAAGAACTCTGATAAGCCCATTTTAACGGCACATCTATCACTAAAGGGCCCTGAGCTAACATGCTGCTTACAGTTACTCTACAAAATGGTCTATTTCTAGGCTGTTGCAGCAACCTCAGGCTTGCTCTAATTGGCTCCCACCCCGTCCATTCATGTTCCACATAGCAGTCGTAGTGGGAGTTGGTGGACGCTGATAGGCTGCCCAGATTTGACAGTGCTGATGTGGACTGCTGAGGAGGCGGGGCAGGTCCCTGCTCCCTTTACTGTGTCGCTGTAATATCTGAAGAGATATCCATGAATTCAGTTTGAGAGCAGAATGTAGGGTAGTTTATCTTTTTGTTTCAACATGCAACTCCAGATAATACAACAGGGCATTTCGGGTTGTAGCAGGAAGGCACAATATTGTCTTGAGATTTGTGGACTACAACAGAACTTCCACCCTGCATGTTTTGCCTTCTTACACTTGAAATCAATTACAATTCATTGTGTTAAATTCCAGTTATATGTTCAGTTAGTAAAACTTTTGTAGCTTTTGGTTTTTCTGATTGAGTAATTAACTTGAATAATCTGAAAGGGGGAAGACAACCATATGCTGTTTTCTGTACAGCCTCTTCTTTGATTTTTCTTTATAATACAATTTTATTGTTTTATAGAGAAAAGTAGGATACTGTTGTTGTTGTTGTACAGATTTTTATAAATAATCAGTATTAATGTTTAAATGGCGTCTATGTAAGAGAATACCTGACTAGTCTAAAAAATGGATACAATATTACTGAACACAGTAAAAACAGACTCAAACTGATCTACATTTTGTTCTCTACATGCTTTGCATTTATTTACTAAAGCAAAGTAAAAACTTGCTCCACAGGTAGCACACCATCTGCCATAGCTTCAGGTACTGGCGTTGCTCTCAAGGGCATACACACGGTTTGGCAGTAGGATTTCTTTGTCATTTTCTTTCAAGCAAAGTCTATCCAAGGTAGCAATTCTGCTTTAAATTACTACTGTTTCAACATTCACTGTACTTGACAACTGCATTCAAATAACTAGTCGGTTAATTCCTATCCCTATAATTGACAATGTAAATAACAATTACTGGTTGTCCCGATTATTTTTTTTCATTCATTATTTAGTAGCAGGTCTGAATATTATTGGGTTTTTTAAAAGTAGTCTTTAGGGGACTTTTAATTCAGTTGTATGATGTGTTTCTGCTTGGCGGCCCAGTAATGTTGTTTCTCAGTTTTGCTCAGAAAAGCTTCAGGAACCACATCCTTTGATTGTTGTTGTTCGTCTTCTTCTTTGATTTGCACTTCAAGTCAAGCTTTTTGTTGTCAATCATTTATTCTCTTCTTTCCCTCTGTCTTCCAGTTCCTGCGGGTAACAAAGCAGTACCTGCCCCACCTGGCGCGTCTGTGTCTCATCAGCACCTTCCTGGAAGATGGCATCCGCATGTGGTTCCAGTGGAATGAGCAGAGAGACTACATCGAGGCTACCTGGAGCTGTGGCTACTTCCTGGCTACGTGCTTTGTGCTGCTTAACCTTATAGGACAGCTGGGTAAGTGAATCGAAATAATAATAATATGAGAAACACAAATAATTTTTCAATTGCAAAACCAGGGCGTCCATGGTAGCTCACTGGTTAGAACACATACTACTGAGACTGAGTCCTTATAGAAGCGGCCCGGGCCCTGTGCTGCAGGTCATCCCCTCTCTCTCCCTGATTTTCTTGTCTCTCTATCAATAAAAAAGCAGTAAAATGCCCCAAAAAATAGTTTAAAAAATGACAAAACCCATTAACAGAAGAAACACTAGAATCCAATGAAGTCTGTTTACGACAAAAAAGAAGCCACTGACTCAGCTTGCCATGTTTCCTCGGGCAGGGGGGGTCCAGAGCCTCGGGGCTCTTATTTCAAAAGCTCTGTCCCCCTTAGTCTTCAGACGAGAGTCTGGAACAGATCAAATTCCCCTGCCAGAGGTAGATATACTGAGGAGTTAGATCATGTAGTGTCTTGTAAGTAAATAAAAGGTCAATTGGCTTAAGGGGACATACAACTGTGTGTTGTCAACACAACAAACACCATTTCTACGAACAATATTACCTAATGGAGCATATAAAATTAGTCCCAAAATTGACCATTGAGGTTCCTTTATGCTTGACCGTAGCAAATAAGGACACATGGTTGTTAATGGACACGCTGAATTTTCTGTCTGAAAGTTTGGAGGGGTTTGGATTTACTAGTTGATCTTAGTCTTCAATAAAAACCTGGGATTATGCTGATTTTCTGGTATGATATTTGAAAAGTACCATGTACTTATGTCTTTTACCATTATGTTATAATTAAACAGAAGCTCCTTCATAGCCACATAGTGGACCTGAAAACCGGTATTCTTCATCCTCCACTCATCCTTCCTGCACTCTATTTTTACAGCTTTGAGTGCGTTCATTTATCCAAGGTTGCAGTTTACAATTAGTTTCAATCCTATTTTTGGTGGAGCAAGTCTATCTAAAGTTGAAGAGCATAGATAATTAAAGCAGTTAACTAGGTAATTGAGATGGGGAGTTTTCAGAATTTACGTTGTGTAGTGGCTGAAAAGTGCACAAAATATACGGGCGCCTTTCATTAAGAGTGCGAGTGCACATAGCATGAAGTGGGGCATAAGTCCTGGAGTATTGGATGGGTCATCAATGTGAATGTTAAAATCATCACAGAGAACAACCTTGTCATAATTTATCACAACACTAGATAACAAATTAGAGAACTGATGAAAATCAACAAATTGATTTCAGGGGACAGTTAATCAAAAACACAAGGTTGTGAACCATTGCTTAATCATTAGCACCTCCAAAGGAGGTAAACTCATGGGCAGATGTTTGGTTACATTTGATTTTTTGTTTTGTTTTGCACGCTCACTAGGCCACCCCCACGTCCACAACTCTTATGTTGGCTTAAACAATCATAGGGCGGAGGACACAGCTCAGTGAGGTGACTGCTGTCATTGGGATGTAACCAAGACTCTGTTAAAAACATTAAATCAAGGTTTGCCAACAAAATCAAGTCATTTTTAACAAAAGCTTTAAAGGAGAGGGACCTCACATTAAAAATTGCAGACTGAATCTTAACCAGATTATTTTCTTTCTGTGTACATGCGCATTTCGTTTAACAGATCTATGAGTAATAATCACAGGAACAATACTAGGAACTGCCTTAGAGAGGGAAGGACTCGCCCAGCTTCAGTCACTTGCAGTGGATTTTAGAGTAAGCTGCATGTTCATGGCCATTAAAAGGGGTCCTGTTGAGGTGAAACCTGTGTCGTGTAAAGAAAGTAGGTCTGTTAGAGTCTTGTGAAATTGTGCAAATAAGGTATACCCAGAGAGCAGCAGTGTCCCTTCAGCCAGATATGAAGCTGGCGTACCCGGCTGTCATCAGTATAAATATGGAAATTCATTAGCATCAATTTGAAACTTTGGAACTGATTCATGATCCATGGCAAATAGTTTAAATGTATTAAACTTGTGCTCAATGCGTTTCAGCCAAATTGTGTTTCAGTTTGCAGAAAGTTGTGCAATAAATACAAACACCGTGAACTTCACTTGGGTTATAAAACCATCTTGGTGATAAGAGCAGTCCGGGGAGACTGACAGGACTTGTTGAAGGAAGCCAAGAGGCAGCCCACTTGTCAACGAATCAGTATTGCAGTGATATCAAAATGCATCCCTGAGCTCCTTGAACTTTGTAGCAGATCGGCTGTATGCGCAGAAGTTAGCACACTGCACACTGATGAGTGCATCACCCAAAACAGCAGAGGACAGAGTACATGTCAAGTACATGTCAGGTCAAGAACCAGAATATGAAGCTAGTGCAGTGATCTACTGTAATCACTAAAGCGTGACATGATAATTTCTTTCCTGGGAGTAATGTGGTTTCTGCTGAGACATGCTGAAGCAAACAGTATGGTTAGTATGGTATGGTAAAACAGAGTTTTAGGCATAAACAGTATGAATTATGAACCTATCCTCCTGACACATGTTTTTCCTATCAAATTAAATTGTCATAAGTCTAAGCTCTTGTGGCAGATAAAGCAGCACCCCCTACTCTTATTGGTCTGAAACTATAAACTGTACTCTGCAAAAAAACTGAATATGTTGATGTGGACTAGCAAGTGAAATTTGTTGTTTTACTCAAATGAATTTGCCTAACTGGCCTTAAAAGAAATAATAGTAATAATAATTATGATTAGTTCAGGTAACCTAGCAAATTATAGCTCATTGTAAAGAAGAAAATGGAAAATAAAACAAAGTGTGTTAAAGCCATAATGACCATAACGTTTCTTTAATATCTTTGCTTTATTTTTTGTTATCCACAGGTGGTTGTGTCCTCATCCTCAGTAGAAATTTTGTACAGTATGCATGCTTTGGACTGTTTGGCATCATAGCGCTACAGGTGAGAACAGCTATACAATTATTATTATATTTTGAATGTACACAAGCGATGTGTCTTTGTATCTGATCTGGAATGTCTTTTTTTCCCCCACCAGACGGTTGCATACAGCATTTTATGGGACCTTAAATTTTTGATGAGGTAAGTTCCATAGTACAAGTACAATAACCTCAGTAAACCACTTAAGAGCAATTATATGCTTATTGGAATATTCATATCAGATTGCACCAATTTACCAACTACCAAACATAATCGGCCATCAGTGACTTCAATTGCCTGATTCAAGTATGAGGCAGTTTACAGTAGTCTGAAGCAGAATATTGTTTGCAAATGCTTGTTGTTAATCTCACACTGACAGGTGGTTTCTGACTAGTTAAATCAATTAGAAAGCATGTAGTGCTTTTACTGCAAACTCTGAGTTGATTGTAGTGGTAGTGAATGAGAATCTCACTAGTCAAGCAGACACCAACAATTATTCTAATTACTGTGGACAACGTTCAAACACCAACAGGCCAGATGAATCATCCACCATCAGAGAAATCCGTTCAATACAGTGCTGTATTTGAGTTTCTCTGTTTCTGCATTCTGTGTAGTTTTAGTTCATGCGCTGCTGGTTGTTCGTATAAAGTCGAGGTAAACTGTAGTGCTGAAAGAAGAAGTTGTGCATTCAATGAAGATAAAAGATGCCAATTTGGATTACTTATAATTCATTTAAATACTCCAAATGCCAGATTCCAAAA
Organism: Lateolabrax maculatus; assembly: GCA_031216445.1. Lineage (NCBI taxonomy): Eukaryota > Metazoa > Chordata > Actinopteri > Acropomatiformes > Lateolabracidae > Lateolabrax > Lateolabrax maculatus. The sequence continues at coordinate 9,522,088 of CM062219.1, forward strand.
ACAAAAGCAGTTGTGTTGATTGGCCTTTGTAATTTTATGCCATTCAATAGATCAAATGAGTTAGTGGGTTGTTAAAAAAATAAACTGATTAGTTTATATTGAAAAGAACACAACAAACCCCTTGACTTCTTGCATTAAAATGCATTTTGAGTGATTGGATTGCATCAGATAGTGTTTCACAATATGAAACTAGACGCATTAAGGACGGATTGTGATCCAGCCTGCCAAGCCAACTCCAGAGGTGGTCAGGGACACATTATGACCACATTGAACACAAGGGTAAATGCTATTGCTTTTTCAATCCACATACCACATACCACAACTGCGCGGGCGGAACTTTGTCAGTTGTTGTTGTTCTGTTTGGTTGTTTGAGCTGGACAGAGCGATCGCATCTCAATTGGATCACAGTGTAAATACTGGAGACACATATTAATACCAGATGTAAATGTAATCAAGTTAAATCATATCTAGATACAATCAGGATACCAGATGCATTGTAATGCAAGGTGTAAAGGGGATGATAGATGCAACCATAGTAAACAGCCTCATTTCAGTCAGTAATGACATCATGATCCGCTGATTACAATTTGGTAATTCAAACCAGCCTCAGCAAATCTGATTGAACTGTATGCACTCTGTATTCCAGACATGTTTCTGCTTGTCTGACTGCCGGTCTGACAGGCACTATCCAAACATAACCACCCTCTCTCCTCTCCCAGAAACCTCGCCCTCGGAGGTGGTCTGCTCCTGCTGCTGGCTGAGTCTCGTTCGGAAGGAAAGAGCATGTTTGCTGGAGTCCCCTCCATGGGAGAGAGTTCGCCAAAGCAGTACATGCAGCTGGGTGGCCGAGTACTGCTCGTGCTCATGTTCATGACTCTGCTGCACTTTGACTCCAACTTCTTCTCTGTGAGTGCTGACAACAACAACAACACCCCTCATTTAACCCAGATGGATATTTCCTCATTAAGTTAAGACCAATACTACATCACCACATGCTTAGAGATAAAATCTAAAGCAAAAAGAGTTTGACTTTCCTCCCGTGAGTTAGATGGAGCTCGATGCCACTCTCATGTCTGTACGCTAAATATGAGGCTAGAGCCAGCAGCTGGATACCTTAGAATAAAGACTGGAAGCAGGGAAAAACAGCTAGCCTGGTTGTGTCCGAAGGTAACAAAATCCACCTTACTAATACCTTTAAAGCTCACTAATTAACACGGTATGTATGATGTGGGCATAGGGGCATGTCTGTCCGCTACTGCTACTAGGAGTCTGTTTATCAAAGCGTATTACAACATTTCAGCTGTTGAAATGAATTTGCAGACTGAAACTTGTCTGTCAGTAGGCCACCTGTGAGGTGATGACCGCTCACTGTAAAATGCAAATCTTTAACGTGCACTCTTCCACAGATCCTGCAGAACATGGTCGGGACCGCCCTCATCATCCTGGTGGCCATCGGCTTCAAAACCAAGCTAGCGGCGTTGACCCTCGTCGTGTGGCTCCTGGCTATCAATGTCTACTTCAACGCTTTCTGGACCATCCCTGCCTACAAGCCCATGCACGACTTCCTCAAGTATGACTTCTTCCAGACCACCTCGGTCATCGGCGGTCTGCTGTTGGTGGTGGCACTGGGACCTGGCGGAGTGTCCATGGATGAGAAAAAGAAAGAGTGGTAGACAAGGGGGCTTAAGATAAGAGGATTGCACAGCACCACTAACTTCCCCCACTGACCAGGACACAAAAACTCTCCCTCTCCTCCAGGTCCCTCCACCATGGTACAGTTACTTCTAGTTATTTTTTATTTGGCCAAATCCACAGACACCACCTCACCCATGTATGGACATTTTTTATATTTTCCTCCAAACTGCTGTTTTTGGTTTTTAGTTGAAGATATATAATGCCCAATTTTTTTCTAAACCCTTCTCGTATGTCCTCTTTTTTTTTTTCCATGACAACAAGAATAAAAAAAGCCTGTGTATTTCGAAGTGCAAGGTTAAGAACTAATGGATAAGTGGACGAAAACATTTATTTGTTCTGTGTGAAGAGAGAATGAAAATAATTTATTGTATTTTATGGGTGTTAGGCCATGAATTATAATAGATTAACGTTCATGTTTTGCAAATTGGATCAAGTGCAGGAGTTTGGGTTCCCCCCATGGATGCTGATCTTTTTCTGCCGTTGGATCTTGGGGTGTCTGAGACTTACTCGCCATATCGATCCTGAGAACTTGGGCACTGATTTGACAGCAACTCGTCTTGACTCTCCAGGTTTCATCTCCCCTCTTGTGTTTTTTTTCCTCAGACAGTCTAGCCTTTCAATACATCTGCACTCAATCTCAACTGACTCTTGTTCATGGGAAGTCGAATCCGGGCAGGGACGTGTACATTGTATACAAAGTGGTGGATTGCAGTCGTGCTCGATTGAAAGTTTCAACACATTTGTTAGCTCCAGGACTTTTCATTGGGCACTTTGTACTGTACGTCTTTGGCATATGCCTAACTAGTGAACTGTAAATGATCGGGGATAATGGGGGGGAGGCTCAACGTTTGTGAAACACCATATTCTGCGATCTAGAAAAGCAAAGAGGACTAAGCAGAGTCACTAGCCACCTGGACTTTGTCTTTGCTCAGTGTTTTTTGCCCTGTGTAAGAAAATTAAAAAAAAAAAAAAATTCAGTGTATTGATTTTCAGAAGTTTATATTGTATTTTTGATCATTTGTTTTTTGATTTTGGAAGTTCATGGCGAAGAAATAAAAATTAAAAAACATAAAGTCACCGTCTCAGCCAAGGTTTTTAGCTATGATATTCTCAGAGGTTAAAGGACATTGATGGACCAGATAAGTAAAGACTTTGTGAGGACTTGTTGGATATCACAGCTTATCAACAAATGGCACATTGTTTTGCCATACTGAATGAAATCTAAAGAAGAATGAAGGCAACCCCTATATAAGTTACACACATGTATTGAACTCCACTGAGAGCAGTTTGTTGTAAGGTCAAAGACTTTGAGCAAATACTGACCTCTAATGGACTACTGTGGTAACTGCACTGGAGTGTTTCATAATTTTTTTGCCCCATTGATAAAAAAAGATATGGGACAAACTATGACGACATCACTACATACATTCAACACCTGAAGAGGATTGATATCGTGTTTCAGTGAGCTTGTGTGAAAAACCGTTCTTCTGTATGTGTTTACAGTGGTACCTGGTCAAAAAAACAACTGTAAACAGGCCTTAAGCAGCTCTTACCAGACTGAACTGATCAGGTACTCTTTTAAGACTTTTCTGGAGAAAATGTTATTGCAATGATGTAAAGAAGAAGAGAAGTTTTTCCCAGAAACCTGAGCCAGATGATGGACACAGGCCTTGGCGTAAGCAGAGTTTATCTGCTTGGAGTAAAGCTTTTTTTTTTATTTTGAAGAAAAGTTACATGACGTCTGCTTTCTGTGTGAAGGGTCATGATGGTTTCCTTTTGATAATAATGAATACAGTGCGAACAATGATGATAGTTAGTATCCACTAACCAGGTAGCATGTCATAGTGACTTGTTAAACTTAAACTGTATGTGTTTTAAGGAGCTTTTTATTACAAAAACTAATGGCCAAGTAGTTCAGTTCATGTGAAGTCTGCAGGGAAACTTGTGTTTGTAAGGACAAGTACGAAAAATGTTTTACATTAGTAAACACAGGACTGGTGAGTCAAGATGAATGAAATATAGGAAATAATACACAATATTCGTTCAAGCCTGTGTCTATGTGTGCATATAAATGTTACAATTTATGCATTGCTTCCATTCATATATGTGTGAAATGTCACAAATATGTTACCTATACACTGTAGACAACCTGGCGACTCAGTTTATTCCCTATATATAGCTAAATACTGATCTGTAAGGCATACAATTTTTTTTCTGTTAATATAAAGTCATTATTCTTAAGGGTTGTATGACATAAATAGACTTATTTATTGTCAAAAAGAAGAAGGTGTTCAGATTCTGTGAAACTAGAGATTCAATTTTGAAAGAAAGACTAACAGACCGACCAAATATTGACAGATGACTACTGGCCACTAGATTTTGCATTCACAGCTATCAAAATGTGTGACCGAATGTGTTATTTAGATAAGCTGACATATTTTCATAGCAGCAATAGCTATTTTGGATAACAGCAATCAGAATATGATCATAGCAGAAACTATTGGCACTAATGCAGTGAAAATCTAGCTTTTATCCTGATAAGGTAACAGTATCGGCACTTGCCCTCACTTGGATAGTTAATCAAGACTTAACTACCAACCAAGATGTAAGGGCTTTAAAGACTGCTCATATTTTTCTTTTGGATAAATAAGGACTGATATTTCATATATGGACTTGTTTATGTTGATTGATCTCAAAATACAAATTAGGCTTTTCAAATACATAATATAAGTTTAAATGTATTTTTTAACCAATAAATCTCACACAGGAAAGCTGAAATAGAAATAAATCCAGGATGAGAAAAGATTAAAAGAAGCTTCCCTGCTCTCTCTCTCTTTCTCTCTCCCCCTAAGCAAAAGTGGCCAATATATTCTGACTTTGGTTCCTAGTGTGGGTCAAGCTCCAAACTATTTCCTGTTGCAACAGGGGGCTCAGTATTCAATCCAAACTTTATTTACACAATTGAACTCAGAACAGGTTTACCATTCCAACAACAGCAACAAAGTAATGTATGTTCAGTGTAATCATATTAATACATCGAAAGATAAAGAAATAAAAAATGAAAAGCAAATGTAAACAAAATTAAATTAAATCGATTACAAATCTCATTCATTACATAAGGCTTTAACAGCTTTAGAATTTGTGCAGTATTTTAGTGCGTCCAGGTAGGATTTTAAGTAAGACATGAAGACAGTAAGGTTGGGTTTCTGTTGTGCAAATTTGCTGGCGTGTATGTGGAATTTTGCTAATAATGAAATAATTTCATCAGCAAAAAAAAAAAAAAAAACTTTCAGAGACACAAAATCCTGGGTAATGACCATGTTTTCTTCCAGTCTATATCAATATACAAATTGTTCCAAACAAATAAAGAAGCAGGTTTACTAATTGTGCCCCTCTGGATAATTTCCCTTATACTTTTATCATTAGTTTTTATACTCAAATTATCTGAATTCCCCATGTATAATTCTAGTGGAGTCTAGTTTGATGGATAATATCTCTGGCTGCAGACAAACAAAGGTATTTAACTTTAAATTTTACTGGAATTCCTGAAACTTCAAAATCACTGCAGGCTTTGATGGGAAGCACTTGGACAGGTTGAGTTTGATACCAGGGGCTGCTGAAAAAGTAACTAACAGTTTAACTGCAATATCAATGTGAAACCTATCCTCTAAAAATGTAGTAGCCTACTGCTGTACCATCTATTTGTTTTTCTTCCCAAACATTTATTCACCCAGATCATAACACCTTGTGCGTTCAATTTAAATCTACAACTGCAAACACACCACGGGGGGGGGGATTGGATGTTTTAATAAAAGAGTTAATCAAATAATAAATATAATACATGTGTATCTATTACACGCGCACTGCGTGGACGTAGCGGATGACGCAACGCGGGCTGGACCAATCAGAGGGCGGCGGCGGTGAGTCAACCCGGGCACGCGGCAGCAGCGGCGGCGGCGCGTCGTCTCCTCCTCTGTTCACCGGCCGAGCGGCGACGTCCACGTCCACTTATCTCTCCGTGTCTCAGAGAACCAGCGCGCTTCAAGTGAGTACGACCCACCTGTCGTCTTTTTTAATGCTTCGGTTTTCCCGGTTGTCGGGCGCCGCCTGTGTGTTTTTTTTTTTTTTTTTGCCGGTCGGTTTCTAGTAGCAACGGGTTTGTCGTCGTGTTTTTGAGAGTGGTGCAGTGGCTGTGGCGAAGATGTCTGTTGATGCTTGGAAATGAACCTCATTAAAATTGCTGTGTGCGTGTGTGCTGTTCGTAGTCGCGTTAAATGTTTCTTCTCTGAAAACGCCGTATTACCACGTAAAAAAAAAAAAAAAAGATTTCAATTATTTGTCTTCTTCCCCTCAGGCACATTTTTGTATTATATGACACATTTTATCACAATGCCGGTTAGGCTACATTGGCCAGAGGATGATGTGAGGAAACCACCTGTAGAGATTTCATCACCATGCTCATACAACCTCAACTTTCATTACCAGCTTAAATACAAGAACTGTCTCGTTCTGTTCAAGTAAATCTACCAAAATGGGCAGTTAAGTGTAATTGTAGGATAGTTTGATGACAAAATGATACTGTCAAGTGGTGTGGCTCAGCATGTTAGGCTGTTAATGAATGAGCAACTTCATTTTTAAGCCACAGTAAAAAAAAATATAACACCGGTAGTCCATATATAAATGAAATCACGAGTTTCCAGAAGCCAAGGTGTCAAATTGCTTGTGTTGTTGTTCAACAGTTGGCATTGAAGTCTAGGCAGCAAATGTTCACATTTTAGAAGCTGGAAGCAGCAAATGACTTAAGCATTAAATAGATTATAAAAATGTGTCTATTCATTTAATCTTGATCAACTAATCGATTAATTGCCTGCTGTCTCAGGCTCTGTCCCGAAGCTGTGCTGCTTTTTGAGATGAATGAAGCGGTTATTTCTAAACCATGGACACTGATCAGACTTCATGACTACAAGTACACAAGTTATATGGGTTATGTATTGACACCCCGGCCTCCCTGCTGTCTTTTCTCTGCAGCCACTTCCACAGCTTCTCTACCTGTTGGACTGAACAGCCCTCATCATGTCTAAAGGTACAGTGGTTCTGGCCTACAGCGGTGGACTGGACACATCTTGTATTCTGGTTTGGCTGAAGGAACAGGGCTACGACGTGATCACATACTTGGTAAGGTATAAGGACAAGTGTGTGTGTGTGTGTGTCCAACCAGCTGCTTTTGCATGTCATGTATCTCTGAAGTTTTAGAATTTGCTGTATTCAGACAGCTGACGCAATTTGTCATACAGGCATGTAGGAGTTTTCAAATGGCTATCCTAAAAACCTGTTAGAGCGGCACTACCGGCTTTGGCTTTATAATGCCAGTGCAAATCTGACTGGATTTACTTTTTGCCCTGTGGCAGTTAAAACTGCACAGCAGGCAGGTTTTCTTGTTGCCTAACTTTCATTCAGTGGTTTTGTCATTGGTGTGGGGGGATGGTTGACGGTCTACAGTTCGCTGCCAATGCATGCTAGGGGCACTCCCCCAAATCTTTTTGCCTTTGCCTCTGCAGGGGAGCAGAAAAAGAATAGCAGACACTGACCCAATGCATAATCGATTGTCTCTGATGAAATTACAAAACTATGCTCTTGTGTTAACTTGTCAAAGAAAATTGCATCAACAAACAGGCAGAAGTGGACAATTACACAGAAATAACAGCTTGTGGCTTGTACTGGAGTGTGTTTCGCAGCAATGATGATATTTTTATTTGGGTTGTTATTATCTGTATATTAAAATCAAATTAAATAATGCATCTGGTATGCAATATTTGGAAAATAACGTAAAAGAGTTGACATAGTGCCAGTGCAATGTCATTATGAGGTTTTGCTATATATATATATATATATATATATATATATATATATATATATTATTCTACTTTGAATGTTTAATCAGAAAACACAAATGAAAACGATAAAGTACTGAAATATCAAATGCATACTAAAGTATTTGTGTTGTGGATGTTGCTTATGAGATCAGTATCGTGTCTTTGTTGGAAAATATTCCCTCGTTAAATGTTCAGCTCAGGAGATCAGACAGCCTCTTCAAGCTGTTCAAGGGAAATTTCGCCACTTTTTATGTGGATTGTCCACTGTCAATTGAAGCATTAAATTTCTCAATGTGTGCTTTATTGACCGAAAAAGCTGAGTTCTCCTGCTCGTGGAGCCGTGCCGGCAGTGCCTACGTGTACCAGGATGCTGTGCTGTTACATCTCCTCAGCAGATGTGATCAGAATTACAACATGATTGATTGTCAGAATTAACACTTGCAGTCATGAGCCTGCATGTTTATACAGGGAGGGCTTGCATGTTATTCCACAGGGGCTCTAAACGGAAGTAGCTAAGCACAGGTTTTGGTTTTTATTTGTGTTAATGCAGTTTTAGGTACAAATATGAATGAAAATGTGTATATTTGCGTCATTGTGATGTGCAATTAAATGTGTGTTTTTCCAGGCGAACATTGGGCAAGATGAAGATTTTGAAGCTGCCAAGAAAAAGGCAGAAAGCCTTGGTGCAAAGAAGGTAAGAGAGAGAAAGAAATATGATGTTGCTCTAAGGACATCATCTGTTATTTTCTTCATTTAGCTTTCATGTACTGGTGGGAAACACTGACAGTCAAGAAGGTTTTGCATGAAGATATCAAATTCACTTCATCCTTTTCTATCCATATTTGCTTATTATTTGTCTCTGGGTTGGATTTCCCAGAAACATAGCTAATGAATGTAGGGCTTTTTGCCAGCTGACTGTCAAACTTCAGACGTCGAAGCTTCTCCCAAGCAGCTGGATACACCAGTAAAGAAGGTTATCAATGGTGTTAACATGCAATGATAATGTACATCTGACCAAAAGCAAGTTCTCAGCCTCTTCAAGTACAATATCATAGTACACTCTGATGAACGGAAACCAGGAGCTGCTTTATTATAATTATTTAGTGAGCAGGTGTTTTTGCATTCACGTCACATACTTATAGTATGAGACAAAGCTAGTTTGTGGCGAACAATCATCAGATATTTCCTGTCCTAAAAGGGGAAAGATATAAATGATTCATTAAATATTTTTCATATAAAAATGACCCAGAGATGAATAGAATCAGAAACTTAACACAAAGCCCTGTTCTGTGTCCTGACCTCCGTTCCTATGTAGGTTTTCATCGAAGACCTGCGTGCAGAGTTTGTGGAGGACTTTATCTGGCCTGCAGTTCAGGCCAATGCAGTGTATGAGGACCGATACCTGCTGGGCACTGCGGTCGCACGGCCCTGCATCGCCCGCCGTCAGGTCGAGATTGCACGCAGGGAGGGTGCCCATTTTGTCTCCCATGGTGCCACAGGAAAGGTAAACCAGACACAGAGCAAGAGACTACACTCCGAGGAAGGAGAATGACCAAGAATCTGCTAATGTGGCTTAATCCCAGCACACAAATAACATTTATTTAAAGATCGTGTATTTCTTGCCATTATAGAGCTGGAACAGAAAAGAGTAAATCAGGGGAATGATACAGAACTAAAACCTAGTTTCCAGAATCAGTTGCAGAATCCGAATCGGGTTTATTGCCAAGTAAGTTTTCACATACAAGGAATTTGCTGTGGTGTAAAATGCCCCATCCAGTCTTTTCTACACACAAACTAGTTAACAAGGTCATAGTCTGGACATACGAATTTAGGCCATGTGTTTGCAGGGTTGAACATTAACCTTTTTTTAACCAAACTGCAACAGTAAGTCAGCCCACCTTAGAGCCATCTCTCCCCTCCTTCATTAAGAAACTATAATTTTCTTTTCTCTAGTCATATATTCATTGAATGAAAACTGATGTTATCATCTCTATTACTTGCACTGATTCATCAGATAAATTAAATGAGTCACTGCAGTTCAAAGGGAAATGCAAACATGTTTTTTTTGCTTCGGAGGTCTGCCAAAAGTCTTTTTTCTGATAAGTATGAGTGAATGAAAAAAGTTGAATATAACACAATTTTCCATGCAACATTTGACAACTTTATCTGTATAACAATGTAATTTCAGTTAATTTTGTGGATAGATCCTTTTGTTTCAAAGATTTGTAGTCCCACATGACATATTGGCTGTGTTCACAGTTGTTTTGCCAAATCTACTCTGCTGTGTTTTTGCTTACTAGGATAATCTGCATGTTGTGCAATATAACGCTGCATTCTCTATTTCAACTTTTATCTTAAAATTACACCTGGGGAAAATAAAACTATTCAAAAGTGTCTTAAGACTAGAAAGGGGTTCCCTATTTAGTCAGTTTCACATATTGTCTTGACGATAAAACCATAGTTCAGTGCACTCTTGTGTAGAGCAGTGATTTAAGTTGTAGTTATTACAAAATGACAATATTGCTTCACTACATCTAATCTCTTTGGTCAAATAATATTTCCTTTTGTTTTGGCCTAAATAATTTCATCTAGTGTAAACTGCAGCTCTGCTAGTTGGATAAAATGTGTGTGTGCTATCAAGGTTCTCATAGTTTAACTAACATTATATTTATAATTGAATTGAAGGTAGTAGAATCCATTCTGATTCAATTCAGAAGAAATCATAGATCTATTTATTTCTTTAATATACTGTTTGTCATTTAGTATCTTTACAGATTTGATTTTTGTATTATTTCCACTTGTTTTAAATTAAATTGAGAATGTCATCAGTTAAAATGGAGTGTCCAGATTTTACCTGTAGATGGAGACAGATACCACATCATGAAGTGACAATACAGACCTCAGGTTACCTTTTTAACATTCATCAGCTTCATTTTGCAGCTCACTCCCCTGTATATTTTTGTATTAACCTTGAAACTAATAAGGAAGAAGGAGACAAAGCACTGTACAGGAAAATATAGCAATGAAAACTTAAGCAGAATGTGATGCATATTTTACGTGTCAATCAAGACATGGGCGACATCAACTACCACTGTGCACTAGAGCTGAATTGTTTGCTGACAATTAGGCACAAAAAAATAATCTGCAACTATTTTAATAATTGATTTTGAGTAATCTTTTTAAGCAAAAGGGCAAATTTTACTGGTAGTGGCTTCTCAAATGTTTTCTGGTTTTCTTAGTCTTCTATGGTCGTAAATTAAAAGATCTTTGGTTCTTAGACCGTTGGTTGCGCAAAAAAATTGTTACTTTCAGTTACTGTTGTTTTAAATGGTTAACCTATGTATAGATGTACATTGACATACGTCACATGCGGTTTATAGAACTGAACCATTGTGTTTGGTTTTTTCAGGGCAATGACCAGATACGTTTTGAGCTCACATGCTACGCCCTCTACCCTGAAGTTAAGGTAAGTTTGCTTTTTACTTTATGGAAGTAATGGCCTGGACTGTTTGACAGCATCTGTTGAGATGATGCTGCTGCTGCAGCAGGGCCGACACTCTCACTCTCTCTGTTTGTTTTGTTCAGATCATTGCACCGTGGAGGATCCCTGAATTCTACAACCGCTTCCGGGGGAGAACCGACCTGATGGAATATGCAGAGGTAACTCCATCAGCCCGTTAAAGTAAAAATCACCAAATTCATAGTTTAATTTGGTGGTGTTTAGCGCTGCCAGTTAAAGATTACTTTCATTATTGATCTATCAATAATTTGGAATTACTGATTTGTTCTATAAAATATCCAAATATGCCCAGGTTATCAGGGCACAGAGTAATGTCTTAAAATGACTTAGTTGTTTGACAAACAGTCCAAATGTACTGTATTTACTCAACAGTGATGTTACAAATTGTCACTGGACAATTTATTATTACATCCCTACTCTCTACCTGTAATTTAATTCAATTTAACCTTTCTTAGATTTATATTAGACCACACGCGCATTCATTGGCTGTTTGTTCATATGGTCCCCACTAGAGGGCGGTCATGATGTTTTAGTCAACACCACTCTCTTACTGGCTTGTGGAGCACTTGTGAAATCACTCAATCTTAAAACACTGCTGGCTTTTCCTTTGAACATACTGAAAATATCTTACTTTGTTGATTTGTTTTCGTTCTGCTCTCTACAACAGCAGTGTTGGGTAACATGTATTTTGGTTACACAGCATACCAAAAACAAGTCGCTGGAAATAGTTTGCTTGGTTCCTTGTATTCAGAACTTCTTCGACAGACAAGTGTAGCTCTGATTTTAAAGTCTCTGCTCTAACCCTCAGGTGTTCTTAGCTTACAGGATAACAGTATGTAACATAACAATAGCTTTCTCTGTCAAACTATAGAAACATGGCATCCCTGTGCCTGTCACTCCTCGGGCACCCTGGAGCATGGACGCCAACCTCATGCATATAAGGTGGGCAGGACTGGTGTGATGCATCTTCTTTAGTTTCTGTTTCAATGTCTTATTTTTTTAATCATAATTTGATAGACTGTAATTTTTTAATTATGTTCCTTTACAGCTATGAGTCTGGCATCCTGGAGAATCCTAAGGTAAGACAAGTTCCCAATGGCATGTCTACAAATTCTTCACACCTTATTTCACACAATTGTAGGTTCACTGAGAAAAGACGCTGAAGACATTTGTACCATTTGTACAGGTGAAAATAAAATGTACACAGGAAAATGTCTTGAGATTCTACATTAACATCTGGACAGTCGATATCTTCAGATCAGTACGTGTTCTTAAAACGGTTTGTACTAGTAATTCATCATGATGTCATCTAGCTCTAAATTAACAACAATTAGAGACAAAAGTACACAGAACATTTGTCAACCTACACAGAAATAGATTTTAAAATTGGTACACTTAACTGTCGAGTACAGTAAATAACCCCCTTCGTCCTCCTCTCACGCACACACAATGTTCACTGTCATTTCCACAAAAGCAGACAGACAAAATATTACATTTTTTTTGTACAGTTAAAATGTATCATCCACTTTGAGTGACGTTAAAACAACACAGCACTAAGGCTTCTATCCCTTCTGCTGACCCATGCCAGCCCTACCAGAAACAAACACGACTCACTCTCCCACAGTGCCATGGGTGCGACAGAGTTTGATCTCTGCTGGGGTCAGAGGTCAAAGCAGTACATACAGGTTGCCCCCCAGTGACCCCCAAAGTTCCCATCCCTTGGTTGCTGTGTCTGTGTCTCTGTCTCTCCTCACCCCGGGTCCTCGCCAGGCCCTGGGAAGAGCCTGGGACACACAGACACTGACTTGTCGTCAGCAACGCTTCGACTAATTCCCGATTTCATGGGAGCCGGGAAGGGGGAAGGGTTAGGGCGTTGCGCCCAGCTGGGGCCTCCTGAGTTTCAGCCCCAACTCCTCGGGACCTCATTGTTCCACTGGTTGCGCCGCCGCGGGCTGCGACGTGGGAGGGGAGCCATTTCATCGTGACACCGTGACACCAAAATGTCACCAGTAACAGTAAAGTACAAAGACAGCGCGCCAGACAGATGAGTCCCCAATGGACGGGGTGTCACAGGGAGGCGAGGGGTCCCGCGCTGCTGGAGTGGAGATGCAGGGGCAGGGCCACTGTAACTCACAGACCTCTATCTCTCACTCTCTTTCTCTGTCCCTTTCCCACCCCTCCGCTGCCCCTTTAGTGGTCGGCCTGTGGAGAAATGTTTTGAAAAGAATGAGACGAACCGGCTCAATAGCATAGCGATGCATGATGACAGTATTGTGTAACTGATTTCATTCAGAGGTTTTGTGTAGGACCATTTACTCCAATATTGAATCGATTAATGGCATTAAATACAATGAAATATTTATGGTGCAGGGGTCCAGAGTGGTAAAAGGATTTGAATACATTACCCAGGGCATGAAATGATATTTTGAACTTTGAACGAGCTGTAATAATTGAGTAATTTTCAGTAGCCACAACCTTTGGCCCTTCTGGCATTTTGACTTTTTTCCAAGTATGTTTGTTAATTGTGGTCAGGGTAAACATCACAACAACATCACAATATCTAAGTATAAGTATTAATTTAATTGCAATTTAAAGCAGGAAATTAATACAAATACAAATTGAACTCCAGTATAACTCCAGTGTGTATAATCAGTATAACAACAACAAAGTGAATTTCTCACCCAAATGCTGAAACCAACGTGACAGATTCTGAACGACCTAGTAGGTCATCTGAAAGAGGTCACCTTATTCTAAGTATCTCCTCTCTGTATCAGCATCTCTCTCCTCCAGTTACAGCCCTAAAGGCTCAAGGCAGACCTCAGCAATTCAAACCTCTCAATGCCCCCCACCTGTGGTACAAAGACCCCTCTCTGCTCAACACAGTCAGATTAGGAAATGTCCAAATGGTCGCTCATATGTTCTCCTGTAGATAAGAGTCAGCAGAGTTCAGGTTACTCTATGATTAACACTGTATCCTTCCTGATAACCCTAAACCATCTTGCCTGTAGCACAATGGTCTTGTGAGTTTTTTATTTACTCACCTCCATCTGGCAGTGTTAACCCATGTGAAGACATGCGCCTAGGGCAACTTCAGCTATATGTTGATACAGTCACATTTAATACTATTATATACCTGTTGACCACATTATGTAGATTCTGGTTTTGTTGGCATTAGGGTTTAACGATAGGTGATGTATACCGTCAACTGTCCATCTTTTGTTGAAAGTTATTATGCAATGTTGCAAAACGGTGAGAAGGACTGCTTTATAGCAATATTGGATTTTGATTGTTGATTTGTCAGGTATTTAATTCACAGGATTTGCCATAAGCAACATTTCCATCTTGTTTTTTTATCTATAAATGTTGCTCAATTCAATTTCCAGAAATGTTCTATATTCTAATGTATACCGAAGATTACCCAGCCCTAGTTGGCATTAGCGACAGGTCAGATTTGTGTTACTTTCTTTTGTTGTGGTATTCATCAAATTTGATGCAATTGTTAGATGGCTCCCCACCCTGCACCCCCCTGTTTTTCCTCGCTATCTCCTCCCTCTATCTCTGTCCCTCTACACATGAGCAGTCAGGGCTCAGCCTGGGGCAGCGTGACACTCGTCCTGAGTCATTAAAACATCACCTCGGTCTTAATTATAGCCTCTGTCAGTGAGCTTCCCCGGACCCACTCTGTTCTTTGATCAGGGAGTTGATGGGCTACTGCGCGTGTTGACCAGGAGTAAAGGAGCGTAACACCAAGCCTCTGCTCACCTAGAGGAAATGAAAACTTGTTTTCTGCTGCTCGCATGGCTGGCTGGAAAGATGGATGGACAGAAGACTGCCTGTAGGGAAAGGAAGTGGGCTTGTAGGTCTATGTATGCATGTGAATGTGTGCTTTGAAGCAAAGAGGTCAGCGTTTGTCATGTGCCTTTGCTGCCCTCGGGTCTGACTGGTCTGACCTGTAATACTTAGCAAGTGCTCCCTGTGTCCATCTAGGCATCGCCGTTGCTTTGCCTCCGTGTAGGAGGGCTGTTGTCCTCATTAAATTCAGCCGAGTCCCCGACATTAACCAAAACATCCTGGGTGTTAAGAATATAAATATCTTTCCAGCACATCATGTGAATATTGTTTTATTTTTGTCTCAGTTTGCCATGTTTGCATTTTAAAGAGAAGGACAGACTTGAAACGTGGTGATTTAAGCGTCATTTCCAACCCATTGCTCCAAAGATGTTTTCACTATCCTCTTCTCTTATATCTCCCTCTCAACTCTCCCTTCTCTTCCTCCCCCTCTCCCTCCTGCCACCTCTGCCTCTTTTGGCTCTGTTGGCTTCGATTGAAAACCAATGAGGCAACTAATATGTGGAAAGATAGAAATTTACTTGCTTTAAGTTCATGCGTCAGCCTTCTTCTTTGCTGTATGGGCCACGTTTAGCACAACAATATGGCAGAAGCAAAGACTGCCAAAGGAGCTGCTCTGTGCTACACGATGGTGCGCTTCATGCCCCATTTCCCACCAATACCCCCTACCCCCCGCCTTCTCTGTCACTACCTTTTCCTCTCTTTCAGGGCCATGGCTTTGGGACAGGTCCACCTGCAGGGGGTTGGAATTGAAATGCATTGATCTCTCGCTCACTGGAAACAAGCCTATTCCTCTTACTTTTCCTTTTTTCTTTCCATCCAATAGCCTATAAAGTTTTAGCTCTCATTGTTAGAGCATGCATATTCTCAAGCATGACTCAGCCAGAGGCATGAATTTGTATACATTTTAAAAGTGCGTTTTTAATTGATCAGATGAAAATTGTTCTTATATGAGTCCTTTCTCTAAGACATAGTGCAGTTATGCACTCAAAACTTTTGTTGTTTTACAGGCAATAAAGACACTCACACAGGGGAAGTTTATTGTAGTTCATCCCAAAATATTTATTATACTAAATCTGGAGCTTCTTGTTAATTTAACGCATAACCATAAAGGTAATACATAAACACAGTTTTAAGTTTTCCGTTAGCAAACGAAATGCCACCAACAAATAAAGTTACAGCTAATGGCTCATATGTGCTATACTGCATTTTATTTGAAGGTTGAACAAGACAACCATTCGTTTACAACCAGCGTATCACACTACAGGAACTGTAGACTTTCTTATTCTCCGGTATTTAAAATTCAGTCCATCTTTCCCCCCCTCAAAGAGTATGCATCAAAAGGCTTTTTAGGGTAGTCATTTCACCCCTCTCCTGTTCGCTCTCATTTGGCATCTTTCAGGGCACTGAAGCAGAAAATAAAGGAGAGGAAGACGGGCGCCTTCCCAGTCAATTTTGGTGTTTAGTTAAAAGGAAGGAAAGTGATTGCGCTGCTCGTTTTCTCCTCAGTGACAGGCGACGAGCAGATGCCGATTAGTTATTGTATGATGATTTAGTGTCTGGTAAAGCTTTCCATTTAAATGCACCCAGTAGTTATTTTGCATAGTCCCCCTGCAATTTGCCTCAGCTCAGGAGACATTGGCCATCGTCTTGTCCTAATGCTGTGTAATTGTTGGAGGGCCACATCACTGGGCAGACACGTCAGACTGCCACGCTCTTTTAGGTCCCAACCATGACTTACTGAAATCGCTCCTGGCTCCCACCAACTGGAAAAACGACAAACGTCTGTCATTCAGGACAACTTTAGTGGATTTAGGGTGTGGACTTTAAGGCTTTGTTGTGTGATGCCCATTTAGCAAAATTCTTCATTTGAAAATAGAAGGGAAATGTCACTCAGAAAATCAAAACTAGAAAACTGGAAGATTAGAGGAGGTGAAGACAGGTAGGGAAGAACGGCAGACACATGATAGAATCGGCAGATCTAAGACTTACAGACGGGCAGAATATTATTGAAGACGTAGTGTTGCTCAAAGAGGTCCTGTCATAGTATCAGGTGTGTTTTGACTTGTCAAGTGTCTATTCTTGGGGATGTGAGTCATTTCTTTCTTTTGCCCTTTCCCCACTCTCCTGTTCGCTGCATCCCACTTTCCCCCACTTTCCCCTGTGGTGAAGGGCCATGCAGGGAAATTGAAACCAAATAGAGGAGAAAAATGGAACTCCTGATGGTGTTTTCAGGTTTCTCCTTTTTCACGCATCATCCCCTCTTTTCTTCTCACCGCCATGTCTCGAGTTGTCCGTTATCACCTCACACAATAGCCTCCCCATCCACACTGTTGTTCTTTGATGAGGTCTCAGAAGGTCCTGGTTATTAATCGAGGGGAATAAAGTGTGTGTTTGTCTGTTTTTCAGAGCCATGCCCCGGCTGACCTGTACCTGATGACCAAGAACCCAGAAGATTCACCCAACACCCCTGATGTACTGGAAATAGAGTTCAGAAACGGTTTGTGCTTGCAACACGTGTCACCTCTGGATTTTTCTGTCAGTTTTCTTTTTTTTTTCTTTTTACTTTTATGACTTCTAAAACCCTAATCCCTGATGTGACCCCTGAAGGAAAAATGTGTAATTCGCCAAAAATGAAAAATGTATGTTCTGAAAGCTCAGATCCAACATTATTCATTAAGCCACACAAATAAATGAATCACAAATTGATTAATTGAAAACAAATGGAAACACCTTGCTTATAATTGGTCTTACCTGTCGTCTTTGTGAAATTGATTTGGTATTTTTCTATCCAATGCAACCAGTCTTTTGCATTTGAGCTTGAATTATGTCAGATTTTAGGGCATATTAAATTCAACCCATCAGATCCAATTTGATGCAATAGTTTTTGTTTTTGTATATCATGCACACACACTGGAAAATAAGTTTCAGTGAGTTTGCAGGATTTTTATTCAATGATATCAGTTGTGACCCTCTATAATTCATCAGTAAAGGAGAGTGTCCATCCTCAGTGTCCACTCCAGTCCATGTCTTTTCATGTTACTTAACATTGATGGTTATTGCTGCAGGGTTACAGCTCTCACGCTGACCCGATTGAACTTTATCACCATTCCTGACCACCCAGACTTATCCTTAACCCTTCACAGCATTACTTGGTCCAAAGCTGCCATGTTTAGCCCGGGGGCACACACACAGGCCGGAAGCATTAAGTCCAGCTAATACACCAAGCCCTGAGGGGCCAGAGAAACGCTCGTTAGATATATTGCCATGAGGCCTGGGCTAAACAGTGAAAAGTGTCACGTGTTTGCGCAAAGAGAAAAATGGCAAGAAACATCCAAGCCTGGGGCAAATGGCACAGATGTCCCTTCATCCTTGGTCACTTGTGGAAGCACAAGCAAACATCAATCGACTGAGAGACACAAGCCCTCTGATCACATGGGCTTGGTGAGCAGATTTATGAGCTATGATAGTAATTTAAGGGAACTTCAGAATCACTAAATCTGCCAAAAGTGCAACTTAAAATGCCAAACAGTAGTCAACATGTATCTGCGCTCCGATGGTGTTCGGATCTCCCTTTACCAGTTTCCCAAAGAAAATGTTTAACTATAAAACAAGTAGGTTTGTGTCAGTTCAGCTGGAGATGAGATATGCTTTTGTAAAACAGTGATGCAGTAGTAAAGCCTAGTCTGGTTTCGCGGGTTCTTTGCAGGCCTGCGCTCTGTTTTCTCACATATTCCCTGTGCCTTTATTGAGCACCCTATGACAAAAGCTGTTTTAGTTGTCCACACAAAGGCCCGAGCCTACTCCTCCCTCTGAGCACAAGATCAGCACAAGAATGTTTCATTTCATTCCCCCTCCCACCTTTTCATCCCTGCCTTTCTCACCAAAGTTTTCTCACTGATTAAAAAAGAATATTTAACGACAGGAACCTTTTCCCCCGTCAAACACTCCATTCCCCATTCCTCTCCCTTTTTAAGAAAGAAAAAATGTCATCCCTCCCTCCTTTCATGCCAAAGGAGTGGAGAGGAAAAAGAAACAGAGAGGAAAAATGTAAAGCAGTAATTTTTCCTACAACTGTGTCTGCGCTCCCATTGTCTGCACTGTTAGGCTGCGAAAAACTGAAGAAAAGGATCACGGGGAGAAAAAGACCCCTCAGTGAATGATAGAACCCGCATGATGGAGAGAGCGAGGAAAAAGAACGCACAGGGACGGAAGGCCAGCCCCTACACTCCCACGTTCAGACACTTAATTTATTTGAACTTTTAATCTAATTATTAGGTATCTGGGGGGGGGGGCACGTTTTTAGTAATGCATCATCCATACTGCCCTCTCCTGCACCGTGAGGTACTTTTTCTTCTTCCATGGGAGCCGCCACGATTCCCGCGATACGAGAATGGGCCATAAACAAAGCCCTTGTCGAAAAAAATTTGTCAAGTTCTTCACGTGTCATTCCTATCAGGGCTTTGTAAATGCTGGCTGAAAGGCGACCAGAAGTGCTGCTCTTCTCTTCAAAGCTATTTGACTGACAACTGCAAGCATGCCAAAGTATGTATAGGACTGAACACTAGACGGATGGAGAGTGGCTGTCAATAGATTTTCTCTCATTTCCTCTCCTTGTGTAATCATCAAATGGTTATATTCCCTTCTCAACACACACACATGTGCCGTGTTTGTTTCCTGGCCTCCACCTTTGGCCTGTGTTGCTCAATGAAGGCCATGAATAAGCAGGTCCATGACAGTGATTGATGTGTACTTGGTTTAAGTGGCTGTGGAGAGGAAATGTGAGGAGTGGACGTGGGTGTCTCTTTAAAGAAAAACTCTGTGTGTGTGTGTGTTAGAGACTTAGTAATAGGAAGATGGGTGATGAATCTGCAAGTGGTTTTGTCTCCTGCCCATGCGCATGAACACAAAAAACACTCAGTGGCGCAAAGAATCTCAGTGCTAAAGAGAATATGGGTAACAAAGCTGCGTGAGTAATTGAATTAGGTAAAGGCCTGCCCACGATTTCACAGCTTTCAAATGAGTAGAGCCTTTGAATTTATTAGCCCTTCTCACCACCTCCTTTTGTAATGGTTTTCACTTTTCGCTGACCACAATTGATTTCAGTGAGATAATGAGCGCTTGTCAGCACATTTGATCAACTCTGCTGATTTTTGACAATGTAGTCAGTTTCCAAAACTGTTTATTAACGAGGCTGTGTAAAGTTTAAACTTTTTACGTCATTGTTCTTTCAGAGACAGGTGTTGATAGATTCTCTGGTCATGGTCTGGTGAAAATCGTTAGTGTTCACTTAGAGGAAATATCATTTAGGCACATTTTCTAGTAGTACATGATATCTTAAAAATTCATGCAGGTTTATTTTTTTCCTCGAAACATTACAGTACAGCAATACAGCATTGTGTTTAAAGGGTGCATTTATGTATTATAAAAAAGATTTATATAATTTCTTTTGCAACAACAAAATCAATCAAACAAGAAACAACATCATAAGACTGGTGGAGGAAACTAACTGACACCAAAAAATAAATTTCCAAGAATAAGTCAAACTGGTTGCTTTTTCCTGTGGTTTATTTCATACTTCATGTGTATATTTCTAGTAGGAATGTTTATGGCTTTAATTGAAAAATTAAAGAAAAACGTACAAACGGCATAGATAACTGTGGTATACTACTGGAAAGTATATTTTCCCCAGATCAGGTACCAATAAAATGGAATATATTTCGTACCAAAACAATAATTTTAAGTAAAGCATGAAACTGACAGCTATGCAAGTAATACAATTTTTTTTTTGTAATATGTTTGAGTAATGTGTAGTAATAGAAAGGTGTTTTTCTTTTTAGTTTGCATCAATACAAATAGATGGGACAAAATTACTTTAAATTTGTTCATGAAATGATTTTTTTTTCCTCATAAACAAAATTAATCTTTCCTATCAACCTACAAAGCAAACATAATTGCTGTTTCAGTTTTTGAATCTCACAGATAAAAAAAAAGCTTTATTTTGACTGTAGCACTATTTGACAGGGAACAGTGCGTTTTATTTTTATGTCATCTGTATGTTGGTGTGATATAATTTAAGAAATTAACATTTTCTTCCTTTAGGAGTTCCTGTCTCTGTGACCAATGCGAAGGAGGGCAAATCCAAGGACTCACCTCTGGACATCTTCTCATACCTTAATGAGATTGGGTAAGCATTTTTGGGTAAACATTTGTTGAAAAGCAGCTTTACCTCCCATGTATGATTTGTTAGATATCCAGGGTAAGGAAGCCTCTATCAGAACAGTATGCAAGTGTCCCAAGAGGTAGAGCAGTGGTTAAGTTCACCACCTCTGGAATGATGCGTGTCTGTCGCTGCTGGCCTGGGAACAAATCCCACCAGAGTTTGTAACATTTGTAATTTTGAATCGATGGCATGAAATTAATTTCCATTGCCAGGGTAAACTAAAATTGTTTTTTTTAGTTTTGGTGTTCAAAATATTCTATTCGAGGAGAGTAGATGATGAATGAAACAAAGGTGTGAATTTCTTTCTGGCAGTCTGTTGGGTTGCTATGTGTTTGTTTTTGGGTTTTTTTTGCCTTTTTATTATCTGTATTTCTTTATGTTGAAGACTTCTTATGTGGATTACTGTCTTTCTCTCAGTGGAAAGCATGGCGTGGGTCGGATTGACATTGTAGAGAACCGTTTCATTGGCATGAAGTCCCGAGGTAAGGAATTAAAAAATATTTTATATTTTACCTGTCATGGTTATGACATTTTTATATTTGCACCAAATTAGTCTGACAGGCTTCCTCACTTACTCAAACAGTGATATACACTGTAAATGCAGTGAGATGGACATATTTGCACTTACTCTGAAATGCGTCTATATTTTAATTTTGCATCCATTCAAAAGCTTTCCATTCAGTATCCAGGGCTTTCATGCAATTTTCAGTTATTTTACATGAGTGCTTTAAGTGTCACTCCTGCTATTCCACTTCCATAAAAGTGGGCTGGATGGCAAACACACTCTCCTCAAAGGAAATGTTTCCCTCTGGTTCACCTGGAATCATAGACCACTGAAGTTACTTCCATTCACTTATGCATGCACACACATACAGAAAACTCACAAACTGTGAACCAGATAACAGCGCACTTGCTTCACTGGATACACAGTTGATCACAAATGTGCATGCAGTCACACAGGGATGTTTTTGTCTCTTTATCTTTGGTATCAGCAGGAAAATAAGCTCCTTTGTTAGGTCTCTACATGTGTTACCACAGCTAATATACAAGGGCAGTGAGCTGTCCTGGCCCTGTATGACGCACACACAGGCACATGCACACTCATTTCCCCCCCACGACACTATGTGCTATGATTGGCAAATTGACTGGCCAACAGACTGTGGCTGTGGTGCAACTTGGCAGGTAGAAATTGGAAAATGGGAAGCCCACTTTTCTCTTCCCTCGGCTGAACAAAGGTTCAAAGCTTTTTCCTCCGCTGAAGCAATAGGAAGAGGTGGAGCACGAGGTGTCCAAGTGGTTGAATAACTACCATCAAGGGTACCTGTTGGTCTCCTCTGGAATGGCAGTCGCGTCGCACAATAGATGATGGGAGGGATTGAATGGGGACATGTCATACCTATTTGTGTTGGGTCATATTTATTTGTGTGGGGTCAGGGAGGCGGAGGGGATTGAAATGGTTTGTCAAGAATGTTGTCACTGTCCTACAAAACATTCAACATCCTGTGTGCCAGCCAACGTTTCCCATCTGTCACAGTGCTGTCAGGCCTCTGACCCGTGCACCGGTGATGGCGTTATCTAAGGTGCACTTATCGAAAGCAGTCGGAAATGGCTGTATCTTTTGATGATGAACAGGCTGCCTCATGTCAAGTCCTTGCTGCTGTCAAACTCCAAGACAGTGGCACTAAAAAAATAGTTGTCAAAAGCTCCAAAAACATTTTTTATTGTATTTACTTGTTTATTTTTGCCAGTTTTAATTGAATTAAATTATTTATACAGAAATGTCCGATCACTAAGAAGCAAACTGTTTTACGTTTCAAGATATACTCGTGTGTGATTTTGAGATTCATCTGCTTTTGTTTACATGTGTTGCTTGTTTATGTGGGACTAACAGTTTGCCCAAAGGATCAGAGGTGATCAGCTCAGGAAGAATTATTTCCTGACCTGAAACCCTTCAGGTCTGCAGCATGGTTAGCATACCTGCAGCAACTGTATAAAGATTAAAATCTCAGAAACCACTGGGGGTGTTGTCTCTTTAAGCTTAACTAAACTACCACTCTGGGAGCTTACCCAGATAGCGTTTCATTGTTTGCTCCTCTCTGCTAAGAGGGCTCTCTTTTGGAGCACCTAAGCCAAGTTGTGTTGGAGGGCAGTTTTAACTTATTTATCCGTCAGCCAGCGGAAATGTCCCTACGTGCCCTCTGTGGCCCTGGATCATCAAAAAGCCACAAGCCGTTCTAGCTCAGGTGGCAACCTTTTGAGGCTTAGACAATTAGCAGCATTGCTAAGCTCCGTTTTTGGCTGCCGGCATAAAGTAAGTGCTTCTCCATTTTCAGATCAGGACTGGTGCCGGAGTATTTAGGGTCATACAGATTTGAGCTCCACTGCTCACCAGATTGGAGGAGATTAAATAGCGTTCATCTGTTAAATCTCAGAAAAAGAGTTTTTCGAGTCAGGAGAACACCAAACAAATTGTGAAATTTGGCAGCTTGGTGTTGGCTGTCTGTTTGGCAGCTTGGCAGCATAGTTTGAATCAAACGAGAGTGACTATCATTCAGATTGACAGATGATGTGAGGAACCGTGTAATGGATGGGGAAACAGCACTCAGTTTTTCAAAATTTCAGCTCTCACAAAAATGGATGTCATTGATAAAGCTCCCATTTCTGTTGTCAAATCTGTCTGGCAGCATTTTCCTGGCCCTCTTTTTGTTTTAGCTGACATGTGAGTGACAGCTTCATTTCTCCTGTCATCTACCTCATCTTTTCTCCTCTCACCTCTCCCTCCCTGTCCAGAGGGGGTAAATTGCAGGGTAGGCAGAGCCCTGGACCAGGCTGCAGGCTGGCAGGGGCCTCCTACCCTGTCATTTACCCAGGACAGGCTCATCCATGTTTTGTGAGCGCTGTGAAGGCCTGTCAGTCAGCCAGCTGACGGCTAATAGAGCTGTTTGCTTGTAGTTAGTTCAGATGAACAGGGTCTGTAGATTATGCTCTTATGAATGGTCTCTGATTATGATGATGACGGTGCTGCTGGTTGTGATAAAACTAAGGGATGCATTGGATGAAATTATGGGTACTTTCTCAGTAGTTTTGCAACAAATTCTACCATTTGGGTCTCAAAAGGGTGGTAGACTATAGAGAATGACTAGATATTATGTTGAATATTTGAGATAGACAACAACAATTATTAGTTTTAAACCACATTTTTACGATTACACTTTATAGATCTTGGCCGATTTTAACTATACATTTTAACCGTGTGAAAGATTTTAGTCATCGTGAGTCAGGATCTTAAGTTATCAGACACACAGCTGCTCCGGGACATCCTGTGGCGGAGAAACACTGATCTTTAACATGAAACTGCTTTACTCAGTGTTTTTACGAGTTTTAATCACCTGGTCCGTTTTGGAGAGGACAAGACCTTTTTGAGGAAAATTTGGCTTGTGGTAAAAACGTCCTGAACGATGAACACTGAAGGAATCCTAACCGGGAGAAGAGGACTGCAATGACCCCATGGTACTTCACAACGTCACCAAACTTTTGTTATTGTTGTGATTGAGAGACCCGTAGCGGCAGAAAATTACTCATTGTGCGGTTGACAACTACGGTTGTGTTTTGTGAAAATATTCATTAATTTTGTTGATTTTGTTTTCCGTGTTTGTCAGGTATATATGAAACCCCAGGAGGCACAATTCTGTTGAAGGCCCATTTAGACATTGAGACCTTTACCATGGACAAAGAGGTACGTCGGATCAAACAGGGACTGGGTATCACGTTCTCTGAACTCGTCTACAATGGTAAGTCCCTAAAATACATAATCTTAATTAGATGGTTTCAATTATTCTGTTGTATGTATTGTCTTTTACTCCCATTTATTCCATTTCCATATTATCATTGTCAGATTTCTTTTTTTTTTTTCTTTTTTAAAAAGCCCAATAATCAATATCACTATCGGTATCATTGGGACTACAGTTAGAAGCCTTAACATCTCTTTGGAGTTCATATGAGAGAGGTGAACATGCTAAATGCGTACCTACGTCCCTGTGTGTGCGCGGTGTGTTTGCACGAGCTTTTCTTGGCTCAGGTGTCTTAATCATCCCTTCTGCTCGGTCTCCACTCCCCCTGCACCTTCATCCACATAATAGGATCAGTGCCATTAGAGACTGACTACGAGGCCACTTCAGTTATACCCTCCAGAGACAGGAAGCAAACACACACACACACACACACACACACACACACACACACACATAAAGGTGCTACCTTCAGAAGCAGGGCAGAGATTAAACCCATTGTGGGTTTAAATCATTAATAACTCCGCAGATAGATAGCAGACGGCTGGCAGTGGGGCTTATGTTAACAATCCACCTGTCCTGCATATGCTTTGCATTAATACTTCAAGTACATTATGATTTACCCAAACAATTTTCATGAGAGAAATTTCAGCAATTATGGGTAGTGCCGTTCTGATGAAGCAAACATTTGACAAGCGTAAAATAAACCACAGCCACGCCCGTGTTATTGGTCAATTAATTACTTAGTTAAATAAAAGAAAATTCATTAAAGTAAATTTCGATCAATGGTTTATGTAATTAATCAAGTAAAAGTACCAAACATTTGCATCTTATATGCATATTTACTTGCTTTTTCCAGTTTCATATCATCTAAAAGTAGATATTTGATTATTAAAAATAAGCAATTTCAAAACATCATGAATCATGAAAGGTATTTGCCATTCATTTTGAAACTAAATAGACCAAATGATCAACTGAGATAATGAAAATAATAATCACAGAAATCTCTCCAATTAACCACCAAACAGAGACACTCACAGTGACACGTAGACAGAGCGACCATCGCATAAAATCTAGTTGACTCTAAACTAAACTGAGGCCTGTGTGCAGTTGTCATGTCTGACACCGTGTGCCAATTCAGAAGAAATGAAAGCAGGGCAGGATTTTGTCTTTGAACATGGCCAGACGATGAGGTGGAGGTCAGCCACTGATGAGAAGAGGACCCCTGCTGAGTGGGGCGTGCCTGACCTCTGAACATACACAGACACATCCCTCGCCCATCTGTCTCAGAGACTGACGGGGCCAGGTCAAGAAAATGGGACAAAAGAAAGGGGTGTATGAACTTCACCTGGAACTGAAATGAGACAGAACGAGTTTTGAAAGAGGGAACTGTGGGCATCACACACACCCCTGTAGACCCTGCTGCTAATGGTGGATTAATAATATTTAGAATAATACATGTAAACAAACGGATGGATGGATGGATACGGAAATATCAACAAAACCAGTGTGACTTTTTAATTTGTCATACAAGTGACATTAGTTGGCATTATCAGTTTGATCATTTGAAGGGCTTGTGTTGTTTAAATTACGCCTAAAACCACGCTTTTTGTTACAAACGTTACTATGTTGCTGTTTCCCTGATCTCCCCAGGTTTCTGGTACAGTCCGGAGTGTGATTTTGTGCGACACTGTATAACCAAGTCCCAGGAGAATGTGGAGGGCAAAATACAGCTGTCTGTCTTCAAGGGTCAGGTCTACATCCTGGGACGAGAGTCACCCAAGTCTCTTTACAATGAAGAGTTGGTCAGGTAAGCGATGGCAAAAAGTATGTGGGTGTGCTTGTAAAACAGAAGTAGACATGTGTCAATGAATCAAAGTGTGTGTGTGTGTGCTTGTTCTGACATGACAGCTGTGTTTGGCTGCTCTGGGCACAGTGCAGCTATTCCACATGTTCACCAACCAGCCTGTTGTTAGGTCAGCTTGCCCAAGTTCCACATCAACCTCCGCATCAACATACTAAACCGACCCTGCCTCACAAAGACATCAGAGAAGTGTCAAGCTCAATTCCTGGAGGGCAGACCCCGACCCCAACCCCTCCTACCGCACCCCCGTGGCCTCTTAGCTGTGGTAACAGTGGGTTTGTTCAGGAGGCTGACCCCTGATGCCCTCTGGGCAGGCTCAGCACTGACCAAAGTAAAACCCCTCCATATGCCTCTCCATCCCCGCTTCAGTCACACACACTCCAGTTGTACCCTGGAGTCAGAGAGCTAATGGCGTTTTCAGCCAGAGGAGAAAGGTGATTTCACTGGGTTTTTAAGAGGAAAGTACATGGGTGTCATGCTAGTTTAGCAGGTCAGAAATATCAGAAACATGTCTCACACTGTCAGCCATTCAGTTCCTTACACTGGTTTGGCAAGCGATAAAGCCAGGAAAAAAATTTTGTCCTGTGTGTGAGAGAGAGAGAGAGAGAGAGAGAGAGAGAGAGAGAGAGAGAGAGAGAGAGAGAGAGAGAGAGAGAGAGAGAGAGAGAGAGAGAGAGAGAGAGAGAGAGAGAGAGAGAGAGAGAGAGAGAGAGAGAGAGAGAGAGAGAGAGAGAGAGAGAGAGAGAGAGAGAGAGAGAGAGAGAGAGAGAGAGAGAGAGAGAGAGAGAGAGAGAGAGAGAGAGAGAGAGAGAGACTGTATTCAGACCCTGCATTCATTCAGCCCTTTAAACGATATTGGCTCTTGTTCTCAGTTCAACACCTGACCTTTTTAGAAACACATTTCTTAGCTGAGACGACACGTGAGTGTGACAGAAGTGTTGTGTCGCAGCAACAAAGACCTCGAGGCCACTGACAGATGGGCACAGTGGTTCCTCATAAGGGAGAACATTACAAACGGCCCAATCCAAAACCATCACAAATCAGTGTGGTCACGCCCAGTAACACACAACTTTATACCATATACTGACTTGTGATTGGGCGGACAGTGGGTATTTTCAAATAAGCACACAGCTCTGATATAGACTCATCACCGTTCTAACCCACATATCCATACATACACACACATATAGACCTGCAATTGATTATTTTTGATTAACCTGCTGATTATTTACTTAATTAATTAATAGTTATTCCTATAAAATATCAGAAAATAGTGACTAATGCCCATTTAAATTTATCAGAGCCCAACATGACATTTTCAAAAAGCTTCTTTTAACCTACTAACAGTCCAAACACAAAAGATATTCAGTTTACTACCTTATATGACAAAGAAAAGCATTAAATCCTCAAATTTGAGAAGCTGGAACCAACAAATCTTGGTTGACCATTTCATTAATCGTCTAAATGTTTCAGCTCTATGTGCATACACAGTACTCAGCTACAACTTCTCCTGCTTGTACGAGCTGTAAAGTAACTGTAAAGTTGGCAAATGTAGTCCCAACTGGAGCCTGACCAACGCTGGAATTCTAAGGCCATTACCAATTTTAATATTTATTATTAACAGAGTATTGAAGATTTAATAAAATGATATCTGATATTTGTATACTTAGAAAAAAAGACATTTTTGGTAAGGATTTTGATTTAACTTTGATATCAAAGGTGACTAAATGTAAATATCAGCTCATTATGAACAGGAAACTTCACCGGAAGAGAGTTTCTATAAATGAGAACTATAAATTAAATTATTATGATTTGGCCGTCCTAGATTAATGCCCTGAGCATGTAAATTCTCTCCCCTCATTTCCTGACTGCTCTCTACTGTCAACTGTCTAATAAAGTCATAAAATGCTAATCTATCTATCTATCTATCTATCTATCTATCTATCTATCTATCTATCTATCTATCTATCTATCTATCTATCTATCTATATATATATATATATATATATATATATATATATATATATCTGTGATACGCCGAGGTTTTTGATTCAGGCTGTAGTGCTGCAATAATTGTTCACAAAATATATATGAGTTGAACATGAGAGTATATTTTGATAGGTGCTACGTGGCCATGGTATAAGTGGTGTAATCCACTGATATTATTTTATTTTTTTAAAAAGTGGTAAGGTGGATCACAACACTACAGTGCTGGCGTATACATCCATCCAGGCAGTGTACCTGACAGCTAAACACCTAGAGGAGGCAGTCTCACACAAACGCACTTATTTGCCACTACATAACGACCTGCCACAATCATACACACACACACACACACACACACACACACACACATACACACACACCGACCAGATTAGGCATGAAACCCCCGCTGACATCCTGTTGGCGCTCTACGGGCAACAGTAAACGGTGTCATTAACACAGTGGTAATACAGCCCGTCACCGCACCCATCTGAGACAGAAATGTCACCCTCCTCGCCGTCCGCTGGCTCCTCTCTCAATTAGACTGCAGGGTTTCTTAAAGGAATACACAAAATATCACATGCTTGCACACACACACACACACACACACACACACACAGTGCCATATTCTTTGAAGCCACTCACTCATAATGGTGTTCAGGTGCCGGGTAGGGAGCCTTGCATTGAGAGTTGATGATTTAGTTGTCTGTCTTTCTTTTTATAGTGTTTATCCTATCATTTGTTGGCAATTTCCTCTTTTGCTAAGTGCTTTTGAAGAATGAGTGCAAGCTGTACATTGGGAGCTGGGGGTGTCGTAGGGAGGAGAGGACTCAGTGAGGGAGTGTATTAAGCACTGCAGGTAGAAACTGCTGTAATTACACAGCACACGGACACTCTTTGTAAGACACTCGCACACCCTAAGAAGAGATTACTTTACAACAAGCAGCCATAGCAACATAGAACACGCGGTGGCACAAGTTATAGATTTACAGCTTTATAGAAGCAGTGGATAAACTGGAAAACAGAAACAAAATCATCTCGACACTTAGCTCAGAGTTGATATGATGGGATTGTTTTAAAATGGTTTACATGCATCTTTTGTGTGCTTGTGTACATGAGCGTGTTTTCATTCGCCGATATTGATCCTCAGTAATTCAGAACAAACAATGCTAAAGAGGAGCATTCAGAGGAAAATCGATTGGAACATTATTTCAAAAGAGCAGATTATCAGTGATCCAGTTATCCCAGTTGTTGATGAGGCTCCATGTCTCTTATGTTTACTGCAATGATACCAAACATTTCAATCATTTTGTTACCAGAATATCCTGCAACCTTTTCCTACAGTTCTTGGTTTCTCTTGAGTTATGTTTTCCTCCAACTTTAAAACTGAAGATTGGTCTCACCTGCCTCTTTCTTAACTTCTTTTCACTCCAGCATGGATGTGCAGGGAGACTACGACCCATGTGATGCATCTGGATTCATCAGGATTAATGCTGTCAGGTTAGCATCCCTCGAACCTTAAGAGTGATTCCAAGCAGCTGCACAAAACAGTTTAATATCTATTAAAAGTGATTTGATCCACATGCAAAGCCCTCATACCTACACTTGTTATCTTATTCCTTTTCCTTCTTGTTTTCCTCCACAGATTAAGGGAACACCATCGTTTGCAGGGTTTCTCCAGCAGCAAGAAGTAGCTGCTGCAGTCCTGTGAACCACCTTTCCTCTCTCCACGAGTCTTAAGCAGTAGTAGATTTAGACTTTGTGCCTCAATGGTTTACCTTTTGCCTTATTGTCTACTGTTTATATTATATTAGCATCAGGGTATCAAACACACTGGTAAGCTACCAGTGTGAAAATCTTGAAGTTTCTTAGGTGGTGGAGAGTGAAGGAAGTGTAGCGAAATGTAACATCTTGACAGAAAACTTGTTTGAGTCAGGTGTACAGATGTTCGTTAAATATATCATGGATGAGCAACTTAGTAAAACGTATTTTGTAGTATTTTATTTCCTAAATTTGTATCATTCTGGCAAATATTAAAACTAGAAAATTCTTTGTTTCAGAAATAAAATCAAGTGAATTGTGTTTTTCTCCCTCAGCTGTTTTCTGAACACAAAGTAATGAGCATTTATCATAATTTATCATCCATACTAACAGCGTGGCGATACACATCATCCCATGTCAGTTTGAATGTGTTAGTGATTAATTGTTCTTGTCTTTGGCAGACAGCCTATTTATTAATGCCTGCCTGTTTAACTCTTGGGGCTAAACAGTCACCGCCCCGTGAAGACTCTGGGGCAGCGAGGACTCCCTATCATATTTACAATATGTAGATGAAGCGGTAACAGTGCATGTGTTTGGCACAGGCGAAAGTCAACATGGTGGCTCGCTGATATGTAGCTACTGGAGCAGAAGTGATGAGGCCATTTCTGAGCTCAAATGGCACAAGTCAGATGGAAGGAAAACCAATTGGCCACATAAGTATATTTCTCTGCTCCATATGGGGCCCCCAGGCTTAGAGAACAAGAGGAAACGGAGAGTATTTTAAAGACAAAGTAAGGGTATTGTGTCATTTATTATTACTTTTTTTGAAAAATAGTTAAACCTGGTATGGATGAGTATGGTGCCGTTTTCTCAGTCACAAATATTGTCTAAATATTGTCTGAATTAAAAACATTTGTCAATATGGCAAAATATCAGACCATTAGGATGCCATTTAGGCTATAGTGCACACTAACATCAAGCAAGAAAACCTGTGTTTTTGTAACCTTAGATTTTTAAAATGAAAGTAGCAACATCAGGTCTGACAATCAGCATTTTTGTTGTTTAAAGCTGCAATGATGAAAAATGAAACTATGGAAAAAAAGAGTTCCAAAGAGCTCAAATACTATATGCACAGATCTCATATCTCATTTAGCAGTCACAAAAATAATCTGTAAAGTCATTTCATGTGGACAGAGCCGGGCTAGATGTGTTCCCCCGTTTCCAGTCTTTATGCTAAGCTGGGCTAATATATTCATATTCAACATACAGACATGAAAGTGGTATTGATCTTGTGGTCAGCAAAAATCTATTCCTTTAATTTACAATTATATGAACTTTTGTGAGAGCCATCAGTTCCTTTGCAGGATATAATAAAGAATATGATTCATCTTCAGCACTGCTCCATCATGACGTCACTTATTGAAAGATTAAAGCCACAATAATTTAAGTGTTTTTTTTCCTGAGCACTTACAGTAAAATCTCCGGAAAGTTTTGAATATGTGGCTTTTACCATTTTGTCTAAATCCCATTGCAGAGTTCAGTGTATCTACAACAGATCAGAGAGGATGTGTTTGAGGTCTTTATATTATTAGGAGTTCCAATTATTTCCCCTGTCCTCTATACACTACAGTATGCTCCATATTATATCACACTGCAGGCTTCAGGACACAGCAGCTGTTTCTGTGCACACCTCTTCCCCGATCCCCACCGCTGAAAGATGTCAGCCCTGCATTGTACTGCTGGGTACAGTGTGGGCCTCAAGGTGGAGTCCACAGGCACAGGAGACCCCCTGCCAGGTCTAATGGGCAATGAGGGATCCTCGGACCCTTTCAGTCCTGAAAAGAGCCCCTCAGCCCCCGCTCAATTACACGGCAGGCGTCTCAGTCTTTGCCTGGTCAATTACCAGCCAGCCCCTGCATTTACTGTCGTGCACACACAGGTTGCAAGATAATCAGTGTCCAAAATTGCCCGGTTAGAATGAAGGGATGGATGGAGAGGTATTCAGATTAGTCAGTCAAGCTGAAGCGGAGGTAGGAGGGATGGGGACAGCTATCAATCTCAATCTGGCTTCAGCGGTTGGAGGGGGAGGATCGCAGTGACCTTTCAACTTCATTTTTTGGAGAGATATGATCCCGGGATAGTTTTACTGATGTAATAGCTGCCTTGTACAATGTATGTGTTTGTTTGAGGAGTAGAAAGATGTTTTTCGGATGTGTGGGTCCATTCTTGGCTTAGTCTTTATTTAAGCACGGACTTCTCGAAGCAACAGTCCCGGCTGTGCGTGGACGTGTGCGCCTGGATACACATCTATTTACCCACTCGTCTGCCACGTCTCATATTCCACCCTCCCCTCCCCTCCTACCTGTCTACCCAGCCAGCCAGGTATGAAAACTGGCTGACACCTGACCAAGGGAATTAATCATCCTTGACCCTGGACCAATTACCCCTCATTACCCACTCTGTGTCCACCTCTCAGGGGAGAGCCGTGTAACAATAGCGCAACATGAAAGTTGGCGGCGTCACGGGGACCGAGTCCTAATGGACACTCCTGTGCAACCGTGTCTCCTCAGGAGGCCAGGTCGACTAACCTTCAAGTCCTTGTCACTCTCCAACAGCACACATACAAAGGGGGCTATTGTTCAGGATCAGGGTCTATGACCTCTTGAGATGAAGTGCAGAGGGCCGCAGGCGTTGAGAAGAGTACGCCACGCTGGAAACGGATGATTGAGGGGATTGGGAAGAAAGTGTAGACAAACTTGAGTTAAGGTGCAAACTTTTGTTCTGTTTATTTGGTGGCACTTTCTAATAATTTGGGGTTGTCAGAATGTGAGAAATCCCTGGCTGGGTGTCTATGCGATCCCTCCATTATTGGTCCAGACTCAAATATCTCCACAACTATAAGATGGATTGCTGTGAAATTTGCTACAGATATTAAATTTCTCCCCAGGATGAATCCTAATGACTTTGGTGATCCGACGACTGTTCCTCTAGTGCCACCGTGAGGTTGACATTTTTTGATAATAATATCAATACAAATATCTCAACAATTGTCGGATGAACTTCTGTGATATGATACAAACATTCATGATCCCCAGGAATGAATTATAAAAACTTTGATTTTCTGACTCTCCATTGACCATCAGGTCAAAACTTCTGTTTGTCCCATACTTTGGTTTATGACTAAGTAGCTATGACATTAACATTCAGCTCAAAGCACCTCTTTGCCTAAGTACAGCCTCGTGGAGCCTCTGCTTGAGTGGAAATTAAATCTCACTGTTGTTCCCTTTCTTATTTTCCAATTCACTGTCTGCTTTTAAATCGCTGTTTTGTGTTTTTTTAGCTTTAACTGATCCTTTGTTATTTAACTTATTTTTTAATGTATCTTGTGAATCAAAAACTTAACTTAAAGATGTAGGTGCTGGAGCAATATGAATTATAAGTAGGCTGCAGTGTTTGTCTCATCTTTTCAGAAACAGAAAAACAACTTTGATTTTAGCCTGATGGCCTTCCATTCACACAACGAGGAATAACAGAGCTTTCTCAACACACCAACATGGGAACTGCCAGGTTTGAACTCAGCATCAGTGATATTCATTTGTGGGAACAGAAAGAGAGAATTAACTGAACAAAGCACATCAGAATGTCTTTTACCCATCAGAATATTTTGTGGTCATTCAATCTGTGCCCTTAATATACCTGTCTGTGGAAAAGGCTCCATGTTCACTGACCCCTCTTCTTAAAACACAATGAGACAGGAACAATGACCATGGGGGGTTAATTACCACCAATTAGAGGCCAAAGTGGCTCTTCTTCAATATGGTTTGTGTAACCCAAGCCCAGTGAGCTGAATCAAGGCTTTTTGTAATGTCTGTCCCCCTCTCTCTGGAGCATTTCCACATTTAATTGAACATAAATTGAACATAAAAATTATTTGAACATTTCATACTTTTACTTATTCTAAATTTCAATTTAATACCTCAGATAACTGGATATTTTTTGTCTTCCTTCTTTCATTTCTGTTACTTTCCTTTTTCACTATTACCACTATCACATCGTATTTTATCCGTGCCAGCACTCTACTGAGAACACTCCGTGATATCTCAATAAACTGTCAATTGTTCCTCGTTTCTGAACATTTCACTTAATGCTACTTTACTTAGCAGGTAAGGGGTTAATGGACTGGTCCCCTGAGGTTGATGCAGAAAGCTAATGGCCTGACAAAGATGATGAGGTCACCCTCACACTGATAAGAAACAATGAGCAACTTACAGACCAGGATACCATGCAAATACTGTTGGATTAATATTAATATATTATTCATATTTATACTTTCTGTACTCGTGGGTAGCACTAGAAGGAGTGGGATAAATAGTAATAATAATAAACAGAGGATGAACAGCTCCTATTTTCTAAACTGAAATATGTAAAAGATGTGAGGCTGATTAAACAAACCTTTCTTAATGAGGTGGCTGAGACTACATTAGGATTAAGAAAGGGATTCTGAGCAAACCCTGGCAATTTAGGACAGACAACTTTGTATCAGCTGAGAGGGGAATGAAACATTTCCAGCAGTTGTTATTTGTATTCATTTGTTAATTAAAACCGTGGCTCAGATCACTTGTTGGCCACAAATGCCATTGATGTGTTCTAACAGAGCTGATTTGTCCTAATAGCTGAAATGTCCGCTTCATTCATACCCTTGAAACTTGATCCCCTGCTACGACGTCAAGAGACCATCTGTGAGGAACCATCGGAATAAAGCAGGATACACTTTGCCTTCCAGGCTAGCTCACATCCATAGATCCTGTGAGTGTGAGTGCAGTGTTTTTCCTTGATGTCGAAGCCTATTTTCTGGTGTCAAAGGACACCCATACACTGATGTCCTTAAGATCCATAGACAGATGGGACCATTACGGTCAAAGCCCCTGGCTTTGTTTGGCCTGAGCCGGTGATGAAATATTGATGAAAAATAGAAATATTTTGCCTGCTGCTCAATGTTGCCCATCTAAAAGGGTTAATGAGTGTGAGGACTTGACCTGTCTCCTGTTACAACCAAATGTAGCACAACTACCCACTAACATTGACTAGACCGGCGTCTGCAGGCTCCACGGCGCGATCAAGAATCAATAACCTTTCCGATGCCGGATTAAGTTACCCTGTTACAATTGCTCTAGTAGCTGAATTTGTGGTTTTATTGAGTTGTAGGTCGCTAACGTTTTGACATTTAACGTCCGAATGATTAACAGAAGAGCTAGACAATTTTGGGAAATATGCTCACTTGCTTTCTTGCTGAAAGTTAGATGAGAAGTTTGACACCACTCTGGTGTCTGTAGGGTAAATATGAAACTATCCAGCAGCCTGTAAAATCAGCCTACCAGCACTTCAGCACTATTTCTTGGCCAGGTGCAGTCACTTCCTGGAGTCTTGTCACTGTGAGGTTACCAGGCAGGGACTCCTGTTTTTGTACAGGTTAAACAGACAAGATATAATATCCTGGTTAGGTTATTAGGTTATTAGACTCCTGGTTCCAGCTTTATATTTAACGTACAGATTGGTACGTGGTTGTGGTTGTTACTGAAATTGAAATAGTAACTGTTATATTTTTAATACTGTCCCAAGAATTACAGCATATTTGTCTTATTAACAGCAGCATGTAAAATCCGTTCTAATGCTATGATCATTTGTTGTAAAAAAAATCAATCTAGATGTTTTGATAATTCACAGTAAATTGAGCACATTTACTGAATATGCATTCATTAAGCTGTTTTTATTTTTACATCACCTCATAGCTCAGAGAATTGGCTAAACAAATACTTATGATAAGTTCACCTTGTTTTTTAATTACTCATTCCTGCACAACTCCTACACACTTTCCTGAATGGTAAGTTTTTAGTGGACTCACCACATAGTACAGACCCTAATGTAATGAAAGTGCTTTCGTTATTTGGTCTTAGTCAGCAGCAACTCTGCGAGCTTCAGTATACAGTATGCGGCCGGCTGCTATCCAGATCCATGTGGCTGGCTAAACAGCCGTGTCAGTCTGCCATTTGTCTGCAGAGAGATCCTTTCCCAACTGCTCAGACCTGTTGAGCCTGTTGGCAATGAAGTGCCTGTTCCTTCTTCATGCATACAGACCAACTTCAGGTCAGGAGCCCATCTGCACAATATGAATCAAAGTAAAATTTCAGTGTGCAGGGGGCCTTTTTCCAACTCTATTGTATCATGTGTCTGTATGCATCTTTGAAGCTGGACTGAAAATGTCATCTCTGTTATTAAATCAGCTGAGATCAAACAAGACTGAGAGTTTACAGTAGTTTGCTCTGTGAGGTTGGATTTAGGCACAGTGGTGCTTTGAGATCATTTGAGCATGCTGACCTCCTCACAGTGACAATGTTGAACATGTTCACCATCTTAGTTTAGTGTGTCAAAATGTTAACATGTTCTAAGTAGCACGAAACACAAAGTACATCTGAGGCTCATAAACCGAAGTATCGGACGAATGAAAACTATGACCTGAAGGCACGAGATGAAAAGGGAACGTGAACACCTGTGCCGGACTTCATGGCAATCCATCCACTAGTTTGTTGAGACATATGTTAGTCTGGACCAAAAGTGGCGGACCGACCGACAAACAGACCGAAATTGCCATCGTTAGAGCCATGCCCCGAGGATGACTACAAACCACCTTCACCATTACACCCTCTTCCACTTCCCACATCCCCCGGGAGCAGCAGCAGTAATGCAGCAGGCTGATCTCAAATCAATAGATTTATCTCCTTCATTTGAAAGGGACTTGGCTCGTTCCTCTTTCCTTCCCCTCCTTTCCCGGGGGTCTACTGGTGGGGCTTGTTTGCTGGCACACACTCTTTATGTTCTTCGATCTGTTGGTCCGTGAGTTGGTGAATGGATGGGAGGCCTATCAGGTTCAATGTGGCAATCCTGGTAGCTTTGTTTGCCCCACTCTCTGTGAATCCCTTGGATGATCTAAATGTTTAATGGCGCTGGTTATTTGGTTGTTATGGCGTGTGTTATGATGGATGGTAATGCAGTGTAAGTTCTTTCCGATGGTGCCTGAATTACACCACAGGGTATGCAGGCTGTTTGGGTTGGGTGTTTAACTGGTCTTCATTAGTGAGCCTATTGCAAATATGTTCAAAAATGATAGTCAAAGCTAAAGGATTTTCTTTTTGTAATCAAATTTGTATTGCGTTTACTACATCCTTTGAATATACACACTGTGTAGGTGCAGTATAGTATTACCACGTACCATATACATTATGTATTGTTTGTCCCCCACACCAAACAGTGTGCCCCCATTTTTCCCAAATCTATTCACTGCCACCTCCCACGTTATAACCTCAACATAAAATACAAAAATATCCAGGAGATAACTGAGAAAAGCAGCTATTACATAATAAATCTATAAATTAAGGAATAAAAGAGCATTGAACCCATTTCCTCCCATTGTCTTATCGAGAAACAATCATACATACAGTGGTGAAGTAGAGAATAAAATAAGAAACAGAGCCAAAACTTCAATTATTCACCTTATCAGCTACAGAAAGTCCACAAGTTCATAGAGCCTGTCTCAGACGAAGATGAAAGCTGAGGGATTTTGTGTTTCAGTAGACATTTTAAGTCGTTTTAGTACAGTGCTTTTAATGTAGCCTACCACACTGACAGTGGTACTGATTTTAGTTCTTGAAGTCACAACATAGCGATAAATAAAGCCCGTCAAGTGTCAGTTTGACAGCCCTACGAGATCTGTACTCCTTTGTTTGCATGAAATAAGAAAGATATGGTTTTGCTTCATGGGACTTGAGGACTTGCTCGAGCATTACTTGCCGCTTTGCACCTCAGTGAGTATGAGCGACACAGCAGTAGGTGAGGGTTTTATCTTGAAAGTAGATTCAGCACCAGCAGAGTACATCCAAGATAGATTCCACTTTTAAAATGCCTCAGACCCCCATAAGCTGTGTGTTTAAAGTGCTGAAAAGAATCACAACACCACTTTGCTTTGGATGAATAAAAAAAAAAAAAAAAAAAAAACATTCTGTCCATCTCTGGAACTCTGCCTGTTGATATGCTTTTATTTCTGTCATGCCTGGGGTTTGGATTTGAACAGCGCCTTGTGACATCCTGAAGAAACTCTTTTCAGCGGCTCGTCGTGTGGTCACAGCAGAAGAATTACCTGCAAAACACTCTTTGTCAGCTCACTGTGCAGAGAGCTCACAAACAAGACCATTTAGCTATTATTTCCTCTCAGTCGCAGATACACACGGCAAAGCGAGCGTTTATCAAGAAAAATGGGCGACTTGTGGGAGAGGAGGAAAATAGGACAGGTGGAGAGAGAGGCCAGGAGGAAAGAGGAGAAGGAGGAGGGGGTTATTGGAGCCAGGGAGGGGTCATGGTGTCCCAGTGGAGAGAAGTAGTGGAAAACATCCGTAATTTTCACTGCGGGATCCCATGTAATTGAGTCATTTAAAATACAGATACAGAGATGAATCAAAGCAAAGTGGATGGTGGAGGAGGAGGAGGAGGAGGAGGCGGCTGCAAAGTAAAATGGAAGAGAGGTAAAAACAAGGAGGTAGAAGTGTGTGTCTCCCATTATTTGACAAAGCTGGTCTGTTTATCCTTTTCATCTGCCAATCATCTCTTTCAAGACAGGATGTTACCTGTCAGAGATTTTTTGTTTGTTTGTTAGTCCTTTATGTTCCTCTGTCACCCCCTGTGCTACTCCTGTTTCCTGTTCTCTTTATTCACTCTCACGCTCTCTCAAAATTGTATTTTTTATTTTTCCTCTCTTTCGTTTTGTTATTTCAGTCTGTGGTTTTTCTGGTGCTGATGATGGATCTCTTCTAATTTGCCTCTAAATGCACACAGACAGATTCCAACTGAATTGGTGCAAAGGTTCTTACCACAAATTTCAAGAAAAAACAAACACAATTTAACAAAAACATAACTGAAGTGCAGCTATAACAATATACTGGAAAATGGCACAATTATATTCACAGTAAAAAAGACTAAAACACATGCTGGTTACAAGTACTGTTGGTGTATGTGTTTGTAAAAAAGAAGGAACATAAAATTGCACTAGAAAGCTGTGAAGCAATCACTGGGGCTGAAGACTACAAGTTTGAAATGTAGACGTGTTGAGTTAGAAAGAATGCAGCTTACCAGACCTGTGTAGCCTGCTCCTCAACTCTGCTTGAGGATGGCAGAGCAAAACACACCCAAATTTCAAACCAAACTGCCAGGGCTCAAGTAGCAGTACTCACATAGAGTACATTATAAAACATGGTAAAATAGTACCAGAAAAATGTAAAAATAGATCACAGAATAAAACAATAAAACAGTGAAACAAAAGGCCAAAATGGGTTAAAAACATTGTTAAAATTGAAGAAAAGGCTTAATAGTGACATTTTAGAAATGATTTAAAAGATGCCTCAGATTTGGCTTGTGTTTTGTTCAATGTGTATTAATACAATAGAGCCACTGCCTTTTTATTCACTGCTTCCCTCTGCATGAACTACGTGCTCCTGAATGGAAGCTGTGCAGGGATACCTCAGAGGTCTCTTGATGAAACACTATCCGTTTCTTGTATCCTGCCTTTAGAAATGTACGCCCATAGCAGAACCGTGGCAATTATAAAGCAATTACAGTTTCATATGGCCTGTTCTTTTGAGATCGAGGAGGAGGTAAAAGCTCAGTAGTTAAAAAGAGTAAGTGTGCCAGTATTGATGTTCCTTTTTCTAAATGCTCAGTTGTCCAGCTGGGCATGTATTCCACTTGCCTGACCACAAAAACATCACATTTTCATTTAATTGAAATGAAAATGGAAATAGAAATGGATCAATTACTTGGCACACAGTGGTGATTTTTTTGAACTTTTTAGTCTCGAGAAACCAAATGCTTTGCTGAACTCATGCTCACACGCACTCAGCTGACGAGTGGCCCTAAAGTTTTTTTTTTCACGACAGTGAACCTTGGGAACAAGAGTCTATTCTCTGCAAGACAATTGACCGGGAGGAAGCTGTGTTTGTGTGTGATACTTGATCAGCCTGCTACGGTAACCACACACACACATGAACACACTTGGTCCACACTGACTCAATTCCCACCGCTTGATTGGCAGGATGCCACAGACCCACACCTGCTTTAACTGCCTTTACCGAGGCTGTTTGTCCAGATTGGGGCTGAATTCATAAAAATGTGTGTGTGTGTGTGTGTGTTCATGTATGTATCATCTGGCTGTAAATGACAGCCACCACCTGACCTACCCTTTGATACCAGAGCTCTGAAATAATTTCCCAGCCACCTTGAATACATTGGACAGCACATGGTAGCAATATGTTAGGGCCGGGGCCAGGATCACACTTCAGTCATGGTAAATTGGAGGTCTTCATTTAGAGCTGCTGGTCTGGGAAAAGCCCTCACCTCCCGCTTAATTTCTCTGCTTCTTTTTTGGAGGCGCTAACATGCCCAGGGGCTGACAAGGGAGGGAAATTGATATCTGTACGGATGTCTGTAAGACGCAGCACACCAATCTGCTTGTCTCAAATTCGAGGTCAATCATCCCCGTTCAAGCAGCTGCATGGGCATGTTGCATAAGTAACCATAGAGGGAAACAGTTATTTAAGTGTTAAGAAACAGCACATATGTTATCAAATGTATTTCAAGCTTCAGGCTAGCGCATTTTTCGTCTTGTGCTGGTATCGCTCTTATGTCCTAAAATCACATTTTTTGACATAAGAGATCTGAGCCTTTAATATCATTATCACTGTAAATGATTAAGAGAATTATCTAATGCATTTGTCCTTAAGAAAAGCTTAATGGAAACAAACACTCAGAAACAAACATTTAAATAACTCTCAACTTTTTCTAACTCTGCTGGACCACACATTCAGTTTTAGGCCTTACTGG
Organism: Lateolabrax maculatus; assembly: GCA_031216445.1. NCBI lineage: Eukaryota > Metazoa > Chordata > Actinopteri > Acropomatiformes > Lateolabracidae > Lateolabrax > Lateolabrax maculatus. The sequence continues at coordinate 9,563,567 of CM062219.1, forward strand.
TTGCCCTTGCTCATTGAGGTTTGGATACAATTTATGGAGCAGGAACTGTTTTGCATAAACAGTTTGGAAATTTGCAGCAATTTTACTTTCTTCTGTCTGGCTGCTGGCATTTTCCAGATGTGCAACAATAGATGTTTCCACATGTGCAGCAATGAAGAAAACCCATATTCCTTAATGTTCATTTTGTTGCGTCAGATGGGATTTTTAAAATTCTATCAAGAGAGCTTGCAATACTAGGACTATAAATAGCAAAAGTCAGTTTAAAACATCTATGTGTCTCCGTAGAAGGAGCTGTAAGATGTATGTTTGGCTCTGTGTGTTTTTTACTTATAGCAAACTCTTTTTGCATTGGCCATCAGTCCAAATCTAGATATAAAGTTAATCTGAAGATGAACAGATTTCATAGCAGAACACATTAGTGCATACGTCTCTGGCAGCGGTATAACTCCACATGGCACCGTCCTAGAGCGAGGCACCTTACTGCTCTGTGGCTGCCCTCGCTGAGAAGGACAGGAATATAAAAACATATTTTTCAGAATCACATCCGTATCACGATGTTGATGTGTAATTAAAAGTTTGCTGATGTTTTCCAATGATTTGTTTTCTGTTGTGCATCTTGTTTCAACAGTATTTCAGTGACTATCTTTCAATGCAAAGATTAGTGCAAATAGTAGAGTCCTAATTATATCAGCATCAGAATCGACTTAAAAGGCCGAGCGTGTTTACACATACAAAGATACGTGACTCCAGTTGTAAGTAGCCTGTATTTCAATATACCCACTTACACAGCTGAGTGTGTGTAGCATGGAGGGACTACGACTTTAATTTCTTTGTGCAACCCAGTGTTCTAAAATGACAAATACATGACCTGGATACCTTGATTGATGATGTGTTATGTACAACCAACTAAAACTGCACTCTAATACAACAGCCCTAGAATAAACTCTACTTCCATCAATTATAATGTTCAGTTTTTACTGAATGTGTTTTAGAGGGGTGTTGATTCAGCTTGTAGTTGAATTGTATTGTATGCCAACAGGTATTTATATATATAGGTTTAGGTTTATATATATATATGTGTGTGTGTGTGTGTGTGTTAGGGCTGAAATCATTAGTTGATAAGTTGATCAATAAAAAAAAAACTGGTTAAGGTAATCGATTTACCCTTTAACCTTCTCCGGCTCCAGCTTTTCCAAACTTATACTAAACTCTCATATACAGTCTGTGCTCCAAACTGAGGATTACTGTAGCTGCTTTCCTCTGTTTTATAACATTGTAAATTGAATATCTTTTAGGTTTTGGACAGTTAGTCGAACTAAACAAAGGATCTTAAGGATCTTATATCACCACTGGCCCTGGGAAACTCTGACATAATTTAACAATCATGTATTGATTGATTGAAAGAAACAATTACTATTATATGATTATATTAATGGAATTCATCTGAATCAAACAGGATCAGATCATGTGTGTAGATTATATACTTTTGCATGTCACTGGTGAGTAAGACCTCGCTCCTCCGCTCGTGTCGGTGCCTGCACGCTGCACGTGGCCCGCGATCAACTCGCGAGATCCTGCGGCTCGCGGAGCTTCGGCTTTGGCACGTGTGCTGCTCTTTCCTTTTTTTTTTTTTTTTTTTTTTTAAAGTGTGGCTCTCAGCTGCCGAGGCGGATGATGATGATGGCGGAGCTGGTTCAGGGACAGGCCTCGGTGGTTCAGCCCGGAACGAAAGATGACTTCGCCGACACGATACGCCGGGTCCGACAGGTAAACACGCGAGACGCGAGCGTCGCGCTTCTTCTGGGGCCCGCAAACGGCGTGGTTTTTTTTTTGTTTTTTTTGTGTGTGTGTGTGTGTGTTGCGCGTGGAGCAGGGCAGCACCGTGGCAGGGGCACCCCGGACCCCCCCCCCCCCCCCCCCCAAAACACACACCACACACACACCACACACACACAAACACTCATGCACCCAGCAGGCTAGCAGGCTAACAGGCTAACGTGGAGTAGCCGGGAGGACAGATTACAGTTTCTCTCCCCCCTCCCTCCCTCCAACCTGCGGGACAACCGGACGCGTTCACCGACACTGCCCCGCAAAAGAAAAAAAAGCCACCAAACGGCCCCGGTGGACCCCGGCGGGCCGCGGAAAAAACAAGAGGGCCCCCCAGCGCCGTGTCGAAGTTTGCGCAACTTCAGTAAGTTGAGCCGACGTCGCTGCGACTGCAACCTGTTGTGGAGGCGCACAAGTTGCCGCTAGCTTAGCCCGCTAACCCGCTGTCACGGGTCCGATGCCGCGGCGGGACCGGAGCCGAGGGAGCCGAGGGGTCCGAGGGGGGGGGGGGGGGGGTCCCGGTCCCGGTCCCGGTCCCGGTCCCCTCCCTGTGCTCCGGACCGGGACCGGGAGCCCGAACCGCCGGACACGCTGTCACACAGCCGGCTCGCTAGTTCCCCCCCCCTCTCTGTTAGCCTCAGTGTAACTTGCTCAACCCCACACACACAGTTTCATGACACTCTCTGAGCTTTAATTATCGTTTAAATCCCCTCGTTTCCCTTCTTTAACTCCTTCAACGCGTCTTTAACTGAACCCTGCGGCGGATCCGCCTCGGTTCGTCCCGTCCGAGCCCCGGTAGCCGGGCTGGGGCTAGCCCCGGCTAACGGGGCTGTGAGTCCCGGCAGGAGTAAGGCCATGTAGTGGAGCGTCATCTGCTCAGATAATAAGCCCCCCTCCTCCTCCACTGGCTCGGCACACTTGGGTTTTTCCACCACAGCCTGGAAAATACACTAAAGATATATATATTCTATTAAATACAACCTGCTCCCCTGTTTAACTGGTGTTTCAGATGGGGGGGAGGTTGCAGTATAGGTGGTCACTGTAGTTGGGCTGCCATTACATTGGCCAACAGCAGAGCTTGTCTTTCTCTGCTCTAATAGAAGATTATGTGACCACTGAGTGCAGCTAATAGTGTGTAAATTGGACTTTAGTCCTACAGCTATGGGTTGAGCTTTCCCCCTGTGTAGATTACACCGCCAGGTATGAACAAACAGTGTCCCTGCATGTTTTAGTCGCCTAATATGTACCATGAGAAAATATGTGCGCAAATATCTTGCAAAATAGATAGTTTAAAGTGTAGATACATTTACAGTTCAAGCACATGTCATGCACATGTCACTGTGCGTTAGTGTCTGCCATGATGTTTTTAAGAGCCCTACATAACCCCCCCCCCCCCCCCCCCCCTTCCTCTTCTCTCCTCTACATTCACAAGATCTAAGATCTGCAAAAATAAAAGCTGCCATCAGAAGAGGAACATTTCACATCAGCCAATTTTCGGCCATTGACACTGATGTTAACAGTCAAAGATAAACATCAGAATGAATCACATATTAACCTTTATAAAACTGCCAGGTTGGGTTTGTGGCTGATGTTAAATTGTTGATTTGGGTGTTCAAGTGAGTTAACACGCAAGTGCCCCTATCTACTTTTTGGAAAAGGGAAGTAATCTGGTTATATTGCGTGTTATCATATGACATGGATGTGGCATAAGTCTGAGAGATAGGAAGTTGAGGCCTTGCTGTAATGCTTCTTTACACTGGCGTGTGTGTGGTGTTAGTTCCCACAGATGCAGTTTTCAGTCACCTGCTTTACCCTACCTGGGGAGCAGCCAGTGAAAGTGACTGACATTTAAATCTTTAAGCTGCACGAGTTGAAATTGCTCTGCAGTACAGTTCATGTTAACTGCTCGGTTGTTTTTCCCCCCAAACAAACAGTTATCAGCACAAAGGAAAGCAAAGCAAAGCATACAATTTTGTAAAGGTCCATTCATTAATTAGCCTATATCACCAGATGTTGACCCCTCAGTAAGTCTCCAATTTGCTAATTATTGCATTCAGCCTCCTCCTGCTTGCCACTTCTGATCTGTGTTCCCAGTTGCCAGTGTTTCCCATCTTGATCTAACCAACTAACATGAAACCTCTGTAAACAGATAAAAGCATAAACACTCTTTCTTTTAAAATATAAAAACCTCAATGAGTGAAAGCCAGAGTCTTGAATAGTGTAGATCACTGACGAAACAGTCGTGCCACACAACCAATGGATGAGACGTTCTTTGACCCTAAATATAAACTATACATAGCTCCGTTTCCATGTGACCACGTGTCACGTTAATTTTTCTTATTTTTAGACAAATCAGACATTTAATTTTGTATTTTAAGGATTGCAATATGAAACCTGACTGTGGTTACTATTAAAGGTCTTTTTTTTAATAATTTTTAAAAAAATGTTATTATATATTTGCTCAGCAAAGATTGCATTCAAGAACTGAGTTGTTCTTGGAAGCCAGTCCAGTCCACAGTGGTGTTTACCCAGAGGCCTCAGTGGACATTGCAGGGTTTCTACTGTAAGATAGACCGTTTGTACCAAACTGTTTGCTATAAAATCTATCTGACTGCATGACTGTAAACCTGACCCGACTGCTCCAGGATGCCTTTGTAGCAAATATAGTTATGTGCAAACACATGCGTTTTTGTTTTCGGTGCTTTTATCCTCTAAGCTGGCAAAACTTAATTTGTATTTATACTAAGTGTAGTTAATTATAAAATAGATTTCTGTTAAGTGTTGAGGACTCCAAACAACTACAATTCATTACACACAAGACTGCGTCAACACTAAACCATTAAAAATGACGAAAACATGCTTCCATACTAGCATTTAAACCTTTAGTTTGTTTTTGATAAAGCCAAATTCACGATTTAGTTGTTCAGATGTTCAGTTTTATAAAAGTAGATACAGTATGTTGTCAGATGGGACCGAGTAAAACAGAGATTTTATCATGGCTCATAACTTCATGTTAAGCAGCAGTCATTCTCTAGGCTCTGAACTGTAGTGCTGATAAAATCGGTATTTTACAGTCGTAGCATTGTCTGACAAATTCAACATAAATACAGGTCAATGACAGAAGCTGTGTGGTGTGTTCGGCCATATTGACATTTAAAATGATTGATCTCAGTGAAAATTAGAAGCAACAGAAAGTTCTTAACTTTAATGCCACACAGTCCCCCACATGTGACCGGAAAAACTTATGTCATCGTTTTTGTTAAAGTTCTGTATTCTCTGTACACACTAAAACACGAAGCTGGTATTTTAAGATTCATCCACTGTGGAGATAATTTTGGGTGAGGGGAAAAAAAAAAAAAACACACCTGTGTTGTCAGGATAGAGGGCTGAAAGGGAGAGAAAAAGATGTGACTAAATACCGTACAGATGTTTGTGTTCATGATAAACTAAGTGTAGGCTAAAATAAGTGAATTACCATGTTTGTAATAGTTAACAAGCAATAAATAAGTGTAAATTTGGTAGTCTTGTTGCAGTAAATAGTAGCCTCTTTGACTTGTAATTGATTGATTGAACAAAACTCAGTACTAAACTCAATATGTCAATACAAATACTTTCAAAACCATGACAACCTACACCCACACTGTGATGGACTAAAACAGGCAGGCGAGATGCTTCTCAGGTATCTGCCCAGAAGCTCAGAAAAACACTGATTTCTCACAGGTTTAAGCATTTTCTTATGTGCGTAACTATAGCGATGTCGTGGAAAACAGCAACCCCACACCTGCTTCCCTCTCTGCCTCCTTATTTCCATTGCCCCCCTCTCACTTCACTGGTGGGCTCTGAAGTAGATAATCACCCCCGAAGGTGATGGAAGACTCTAATTGCCATCACTATATTTTCATATTGTGAAAAAATTCCAGTCAGACGCAGATGTCAATTTAGTGTAATTTTCTGAAATGCTATACTTTTGTATGGAAGGAGAGGTGGCAGATTAACGGGGAGTGGAAAATGCTGTGGGCGCTCTCGTGCAGCGCAACTAAAGATTTAAATGTCCATCACTTGCAGAACACCATCTACTTGAGTTTGGCAAGTGGATGATTTTGAAAATAGACATAGATTGTTTTTTTAGCTAAGTTTTGATGCAAAAAAATTTAATAAATGCTTCTTTAAGTTGTACGTAGGGGTTGGACACTTCCATCACTAAAGGAAAAACATGTAGAGAAATTTATGGCTGGGTGGCCAGTGATCGTTCCTTGGGCCAGTCACGTATTGATTTTGATCCGCAAAGTAAACACTGACTAAATGTTTAATAGAACTTTGTTCTTTCATGACATGACTAGGGATTGGTGTTGAGCCTCAATACTTTTTTCGTACCAAGAGTGAAAACTGTCCAAAAAACAAGACGCTTTTTAATGTTTTTGACGGATGTATTTACTGTAGGCAAAGTTTTTGTACAGCTGCTTGTGTGACAACATTTAACATTTGAAAACTTGGGACTCAAAGTATCAAATTAAGTATCGGCACTAGTATATTAAACATTTTAGGAAACCTACTAAAACTAACACAAACTACAGCTCATAAAATTACCATAATTCACAACTAACATTTTGAAATTCTGATGTTAATTGTCATTTGGTCATCCCTTGCCTTTTTTATTTTGTCTACCTTTGCACATCTATGTACCCTCCTACTGTTTCTACAAACGGGATCAACAGCGTACACATCACGCTTGAATGAACTGGACATTTTTTGTGTTATTATTTTAGGTAGCTGTCACACCTGTCTTAACTTTCAGGCAACACCTCTACTGGCAAATCCAGTCTGTTGAGGACTTGCAGTGCGCCAAGATGATTTGTGTCGTTTGTCAGTGTAGGCATAAAAAAAGTTAGGTTAGTCAGTGAGATCTAGGACATGACAGATGTTTCAAGGAAAGCACCAGCGTCAATAGTCACAACAACAACTGCAGCAGACTCCTTCATGCTGCTGTTATATTGTACAAAGTGCAGTTTTCAGCTTCTGTCAAAATGATTACGCTCTCCACAAGAGATGTCCGAAAAGGCCCAACTTCACAGCAAACTTGATGCTTTTAAGAAAGCATGAATAAAAAGTGAATGTGTCCCACGTATCATGAAGGGTTGTTCAAGATGTAGTCTTTGAAAGGAAATGTCTTCAAACCATATCCACTTTTCACCTTTATTCAATCTTTCTTACTGTTATGTGTCTCCAGATGGCAGCCAAGATGGGGGGAGACCAGATGCCCAACATGAACAGTTCCTCCCCGGTCTTAGATCCCTCCCTCTACGGCTTTGGAGGCCAGAAACGGTCACTAGACAATGGAGGTGAGCCTTCAGTGTACACACATACATACCTACATACCATAGGTGCATGTCTGCAGACTGTTGATATACTGTGCATTCACAACCATTCTGTATGATGCTTTTATCCTGCATAAGATGTATGTAGACACCTTCATAAAAACACCATCTTTCTATATCAAAGCTCTCAATGTGTTTATTCCCTTCTACACTGTAGAAAGGAGATGCTCTAATTGGCTGTCGTCCTCCTGTTCAAACGGTGTATGTTTGGGTTCTTTTATGTCAGGTTTTGCTCCAACCACCATATAAAGTGTAGCCTAAACAGACTGAATTGCCATTTCGTTTCACTTCATTATCCAATCTGACATGTTTCCATTTCTGTTTGGGAAGGGTTGTTATTTTGCCCTAACCATCAGTAGCGAGTGACATATCCACCAATGTCATTTTCTCTCAACACAATAGCTGCAGCAGTGGTTGTCTGGAGCACTTACCTTTTCTTTCTTTTTTTTCTTTTTTTCCATTTATCCAATTTTAAGTTATTTCTCAGCCAAAGATGGATCGTATCCCCAGTCTTAATTTTGCTTACAAAGTTCTGATTGGTTGGTTGTCTTTCCAGGCAGAGAGACAGCCACTAAGCACACCAGACATGTTTTAATCTGTAAAAAAATCTGACATTGAGCTGTGAATCGGAGGTCTGGAACCAAGCTACTATAAGGAGGTTTAGGAGGTTTGTCTTACACATGTAGCCATGCATCAACCATACTATAGGTGATATAATGAGGTTAATAATTTAGGATTTTTTCAGGGTGGTTCATACAAATATTACACACAGGCATATACTAGATTCAGGACCCTACTGGATTGAAGTCCATTGTGGGGCCCAGTGACTAATGAGGGAGTAAGCTGAGTAGGAAGAAGAAGAGCACTTATGAAGGGATCTATTAAGTAACGTTTTTATTAGATTTTATGAATAAGCAAATTCTTTTTCGTTCTCTGGTTTTGGGTTGAACGGTTTTTCGTGACTGACAGTAATATTTTTTAGTGGCTGTCTTGTACATTTATTGCCCGAACAGTAACCATTTTTGTATAGATTAAAGTAAAAAAAAAAAATGAAATAAAAAATCTGTGAAGCGCACCTAAATGTAATTTAACCATGATAATAACTCAACAATAATAACGATTAGAAATATTTAGCTGACAACATTTCTTCAGTCAGGAAAGATTGTTCCATGGTGTTTTTAGAGAGTAGGAAAGTGTGACAAATAACTCCCCCACATAATAACAAACATGTGCTCGCCAGTCCCTTGAAATAACAACAGTCCAGTTTGAATTAAAAGTGGTGTGTAGAGTTGTAGGTTTCTGTTTACATTCGGTGTTAACTCGCTTCTTCTAAAAACTACCTTTTTTAAGTTCAACGTACCTTCGGGAGGGATAACAAACCAGAAGAAATGCTCCCTTGTCGAACTCCTCTGTACCAGTATTGGTGACAGCAGCTCTGTTTCTCCACTTGTTTGCCATTTACGCAGATTTAAAGATTTCGTAATTAGATTTTTGTTGTTTTATCATTCTGTGTTGTTGGCCCAGATGGATTGACTAAGAGGGGAAACACTTTAATCTCAAGTGAAAGTATGGTTTTGTGTTTTCATGGTCGTACGGAGTATTAAGTATCTGACACTGCATAGTAGTGAAAAGTCATTCTGTCTCGCTGTGCCTTGCACACATAACAAAGATTTGATCCATTTCATATCCATGAAGTGGAAACACTAGTCATTTACCCTGTCCTCCTCTTATCTTGTCACAGTTGTTTGTATGATAGTTCAGTCCTGAATGCATGGATAGATAAATTGTATGCAATTCTGGTTTAGGTTTGTTTGACGCACTGTTATTGTTTGCAACAATTTTGTCCTCAGTTTTTCCCAGTCAAGGTTGTCCCACAGTATGAGGGGAAATAACAGAAATGGTATTTGTGTAGCAGTGCAGGTAGCTCTTAGCATCTAATTATCAAATGTACAAGTATATAAATAGGCCAAAGGTATTCACATTTTATCTTGCAATCTTGTCCTTCGTCATTTGGTACACCTCCTGTTTTATATTCATAGCTGTTCCATTCTCAAACGTTAACCCTGGTGCATTTCCAGAAAAAGTGAAATCAGTGCAAACAACCATAAAATTGATTGAACCTGCTAGATATCAACTCAGGTGTTCGTGCGTCCATGGCAGCACATCCTCCACTGACCCTGCAGGACCCTTGCTTGGTGCTACCTGTCAAAATTCAATTCATGACCAGCAGCCACTGAACCGTCTGCTGCCTTTCTCTTTCTGAACGGCTCAGATTGAAACACTCATTCAAACACTCACACACCTGATTACCATGCTGGGGAAAGTCTCCCGCTGTGGGTCAGACATGAACACGAAGGATTGGCAGGACCATGTTCATCTGCCCCATCCCCTCCAGCCCTGACTCTTGTTGCTTGTTGCTTTGTCAGCTATGACTTTTAAGAGATATTTAACATATTTATTTTTAACCATGATCTCATGATGTTATTTTTCACATGTTAATTGGTTCTTTCCTGTCACTTTTCTCAGTTGGGAACCACCTTGGTGCAATGGCACATCAAAGGTGAGCAAAGCATACTCACATTTCTGTTTGTTCATTTTAATGCACTTTGGATGTATTCCTAGTATTCACTCTGTGCTTCAGTTAAATAGTTTTGTGATCCCTTATTCTTTATTTTACCTAAAAACCTTATTTTACCTTACCGTGAATCTTACTTTCAACGAGAGTGTCTTTCTCCATTAGACCAAAATAGGCATCAGATTTAATTATGCTCTTACGGCTGGTGAAATAAAGCATTTTTGCTGGAAGTATTTTAAATAAGGCTGCAATTAACAATTTCTTCATGTGCAGACAGTCACGTAATTGTAAGGTCTGAAATAAGAATAAATAATTTAAAAAAAGCCATTACAAGTTGACATATTCAAATCACTTATTTTGTCTGAATTGCTGAAAATAATTTTCAGTCAAAGAAGTAGTCATTTCTGGAGCTGTAATGAGTCGATTCAAGTTGATCAACAGAAAATTAATGGCAGCGGTTTTGGTAATCTGTTTAATTGTTGAAATCATTTTTTTTTTAAGCAAAAATGCCAAAAATTAACTGGTTCCAGCTTCTCGGATGTGAATATTTTATGTCTTATATGATGGTAAACAGAATATCTCTGGGTTTTGGATGTTGATCAGACAAGAGAAGCAATCTGAACGATGAATGAAATAATGAATTCAGTTTGTTTTAGAGAAAAGGTGGTCTAGTTTAAGAGGGTTTTTTTTTTTTTTTCATTTGATTTTCTTTGGTCAGCCAGGTTATTGATCATGTCCTACTCTTTCCTAGGGCTCTTGCGACAGAAGACTTCAAAGTGCCTGATAAGATGGTGGGATTCAGTAAGTAGCCCTTCAGCTCATTATAGTCAGTATTATTGTTTGACATGTAATCATCAGTATTGACGTTCTACTCAGTTTTTGGGTCACTGCTTGGGACCCCTGTCTAAATTCAAAAAGGTTTAAACTGGCCTTTTCTCTCCCTCTATAGTCATTGGAAAAGGGGGAGAGCAGATCTCAAGAATTCAGCTGGAATCAGGTTGTAAGATCCAGATTGCTTCAGGTTAGTTGTGACTGAACACATTATCTAAGCTCCTTGTTTCTGCTTGATTTTGTCTGTTTTTACAAGATATCCATTCCTATGCCTCCTCAGAGGCTAGAGATATGTTTCATCTGAGAGGCATGAACAACAAACTGAAATGCCACTGTAGACAGTAGAATCTCGAGCCTTTTTTTAAGGATTGCCAATATTCCTCTATGTGTTTGAAATGTTATCACAACGACTTAAGAGTTTTTACTCTTTAAGTAATTCAAAAGTAATATCCACATTTCATAGAATGTTTTGGCTCACCTAATATCATGTTCGGGGTAACTATCTGTATATTACTACATGTGATATTGGCAACACTTGAAGTCCCCCTATTCAGGATTAATAAGCAATATAAACATTCAACACTCCAAAGACATGCAGGTTAGGTTAATTGGTGACTCCAAAACTGCCCGTAGGTGTGTATGTGAGCATGAATGGTTGTCTGTATCAATGTGTCCGCTCTGTGATTGTCTGGCGACTTGTCCAGGGTGTACCCTTCCACTCCCCCTTGACCCTTCAAAGGATGAGTGGGTATAGCTAATGGGTGGATATAAATGTTCATTAATGTATTTGTCAACAACTATAACACCTCCTGTGGGCACCCATGAGTGGGGGCTGGTTTATAAACAGATAAAGGATTATCATTTTGTAAAATATGGTTAATATAGAATTTCTTCTCAGGAGAAGTTGTACTTTCTGACAAATACTTTATAATAGTGGACAAATATCTTCATAGTTGTGTACAAATACATTAAAGTAAACCAATTAATAAATGTTTGTATATTGCTTATAAATACAAAATATGGTTATGGCTTAAAGTAAAGTGTTAGTTATATTTTACAAAGCCCTTAGAATAACTAACTAATCAGGTTTCAAAGCAATATACAAAAATAAATGATTGGAGCAGAGAAAAAGCAAAATTAAAAAGGTTTGGTACTTGCACTGCACTTTATAGGTGTAGCCTTTTGGCATTGTTGTTGGCTTTCTTACCTGTACAGTCTTGTAAATAAGAGACAATGCTTTCTACCAATTTGGTAACTGTGTTTGCTGTGAGGTTGAACAAGGAGGCAAGTTTGGCAACAACTGAACATTTTACTGTAAAATGTGTAGGTTCCCTGTCAGTTATGTGTTAAACAGTCTTTAAAACAATAACTTTTTCAAGAGAGATGCAGCAAGGGAAACATTTATGCAATTTTTTCAAATGTAAACAATAGAAACATATCTTTTTGAAATACTAAACTAAAATGTTGCCATCACCCTGACCATGTGTTTTTTGTGCAGTGAAGTTTAAACACTTTTTGGAAACCCACAAGTTTTTTTTTTTATTATTCTTGTTTTAAAAACAACTATGGCAGAGAGGGGGCGCCATGTGCCCTGGGGGTATATTGCTGACCACAAACTACCATGTCCCTGGCTTGAGTCCGTCTGCGGGCCGTATTGCATGTCGTCCCCCATCTCTCCCCTCATTTCAAGTGTCCTTCCAGTGTTCCAGGCTTAGAATGCCCCCCAAAATATTTTAAGTTATAGTTATATCATCAGTAGTTGAATGAGCAGTTTGCATAATGAGCAGACAGAGTTTGCATCAAAGCTGCTGCAGTCGTCCTTTAATTTGTTTTTCTTTTTTACAATTGGACCCTTTCACATAAAAGTGTAAATGTTCTTTCCGTTTTGATATCAAAAAGCCAAAATAACATCACTCATGTTGTAAAGTTTGTGCGAAAGCATTTAAGTATACTGTTGACTACTCATTCTTGTGTATGTGGAAAAAGTGTAGTATCTTTAATTGTTGTGCTTCTCTTGTTACAGACAGTGGAGGCATGTTGGACAGGCCCTGCACACTCACTGGGAGCCCAGAGAACATTGAGTAAGTCACTCAGCTCTCAACTTTGACAGATTTACTGAAACTGCACAGAACATTTGGAAAGTGTGCCCTATTGTTGTAACACAGAGGGCATGAACTCAAATCTTTTCACATCTCCCCTTAATCAATCACTGAATCACCTGAACACCTCTTTCACATTGGACAAAGAAAAAATGTGACAAACGTTTTTGTGTAGAGCCTGTAACTGTGGTGACAAATGTATTTCTTGGTTGTCACTCCACCCCCACAGTCAGGCCAAGAGGCTGTTGAGTGAGATTGTGGAGCAGTGTCGGTATGGTCCAGGCTTCCATAGCGACATGGACGGCAACAGTTCGATCCAACAGATCCTAATTCCTGCCAACAAAGTCGGCCTGGTCATCGGCAAAGGAGGAGAGACCATCAAACAACTGCAGGTCTGGTAGTAGAAAGCACTGAACATATAGCAGTTACATGGCAATTGTTGTCCCCCTTTTTCAACCTGATGTGTTTACTTTTCTAGTCTGCCGTCAGTCTTGATGTTTAACATTTTACTCACCATCATTGTAGAGATTGATCCCGTTCCAAGTCATTTTTATATTTATCACATACATACAGGAAAAATTCAGATCTTATATTACCTACCTGAGGGGTTATTTCACCAACAAAACCAAATCAATTCCTTTCTGCACAGTGCTATATAGCGTACAAATACCTTAAAAAGTGTGGTGTATTTTTACAAACTATAGCAAGCATTAATAAATAGTTCTGAGCACCCATATTAAAACTGATGCTTTTGATTTTTTTTTTTTCTTTTTTAAGCTCATTTCATTTATTTTCATGACATTGGTTAGATAAACATTCAGATTACTTGAAATATTATTTCACATCCTCCATAAATATTCACATCCTGATATAGGCTGCCAAGATTTACGTCGTAATTAAAACCTGTCTTTGAGATTTGGGAGAATTTTCACACTTCAGAGTGAATAGTCTCTTGGGCCCCAGGTAACTCTTTGGTGTGTGTGTGTGTGTGTGTGTGTGTGTGTGTTTCTGCTTCTGTCTGATTTTACCCCTGCAGGAGAGAACAGGAGTGCAGATGATAATGATTCAGGATGACCCCATGCCCACTGGAGCAGACAAGCCCCTGAGAATCACTGGGGATCCCCACAAAGTGCAGGTCAGTCTAAGAACAGCTCAGTGTGTGCTGCTACCTTTGCAGTTTACACTCAATTTTACACATTTTATGCCTTCAGTCTTCCTTTCAAACAT